>VWYH01006637.1:1167813-1585635 GCA_013399365.1 Pampusana beccarii | reverse complement strand
CGGGCGGCGGCTCGTGCGCGGCGCTGCGCGCGCGCGGGGCGGGGGGAAGGGGCGTCGCCATCTGCCGCGAATTGCCGGTCATTGGATTAGTGCCCCCGGGGATGAGATCAGCGGGATCGGCTTTCGCAGGGGGCTCGGCGCTCGCCGCGCTCCCCAGCTGCGCCGGCTCTCGCATGAGGCGGCGGCGGGCGGCCCCGGGGAGGCAGCGCGCACAAAGCCCGGGAGCCNCCCGGAGCCCTCCGCAGCCCCCCGGGCGCGGCGCCTCCCGGCTCCCCCCGCCTCCCCGGGGCCGCGGCTCGCCCTGGCGCGGCGGCGGTTGCTGGCAGGCGGTTGGGATCAGTCTCCTCCCGCCCAGAGCGCCGTGGAGGGGGCACTGCTGCGGGTCACGGCCGCTGGGGCTCCAGTTTGTTTACTTGCGACGGGCGTCTCTTCCCCGGGATTCTCTCTCTGCTCGCATAACGGATCGACAGAGGTGCTCGGAGGGGTTTATGGTGAGTTTGCGGTGGGTGGGCTCTTCTGTTCGTGGGAATTCTGTGTTTTGTTGCAATGTGCAGAGGCGAGATTTTTTTTTTTTTTTTAAACAGTGCTGTTTTTCGAGCTGGTGTGTAAAGAAATACTCTTCTGGTTTACATTCAAGTATTTTATAAGAGAAAATAGTTTCCTGAGCTATAAAAGAGAATTATTTCTATGTGCTAGGCAGCTAAAAATTTGCGTTTCTTATAAACTGACTTTGTTTGACTTTGTGCTGAAGAAAGCAAAACCTCTTGCCTGATGATTGCCACAAGCCAATTTTTTACAGTGGTTACTTGGTGCTTTTTCCGGCAGTAAAAGCCAGACCTCAGTTCAACTGTTGAGACGGATCTGAAATACTAAACTATGCTCGCAGCAAGGCTGGGAGGCAAGCTGAAGCTTTGTCGAGTCAAGTCCGAATTTGTATGCAAGACTTGGGTTTCAACAAAGGCAGGTATTGACTGAATTTGCCCCCACGTTACTTCCAAAGCTGCCAGCTGGGATAGGTCCTGCCCCTGCAGCAGGGCCCAGGGTGGGGACCGATCGCTGCCCTCCTGCCCGGATCGCTCCTGAAGAGGCTTCGGCATGCGGGCAGCCAAGGAGCTGATGTGGCAGCGTCTGTGCTGGCTGCAATTCGTTTTTATTTCTTTGTGTTTAGGACTTGGAGTATAGGATGCCTTCCCCCCTATAGCAGTCTATGTGAAGAGGTGGCCAGCTGCTATTTCAGTCGCTGGTTTGATGTTTGCTCCAGCCCTTTGGTGCTGAAGTCATAACTGATATTTTCACAGTGCTGTGCTTGCCTTTGGTGACAGAAGCGATCCCTGATAAGATATCTCCACGTTGTTAAAGAGCTTATTCTCTGGGGGAGAAACAGCCCCAAAGAGTTACTCCTGATGCTTGTGGCTGAAACTGGCCTGGCTCACGCAGCATATCTCAAAGGATGCTACATTTTTAATGTTGTTTCTGTAACTAAAGCAGCCTGTAAGGGATGTGAAGATCAAATAGCCTTTAGGCTGTTTGGCACTGCTGACAGAGTGATGCCAGATCCAGCGAGTTATCTTAACAACAAGCGGAAGTTTTATAACTGGCCTTGTTAATGGAAGTCTGGTTTTCTTGGTGGCTAATATGCCTCGGTGTCTTGCTGCTGACTGTGGATGTCCTTGGATGACCGTCCTGTGCCTCAGTGTCCCCGCCAAGGCTGCAGGGAGACCCGGCACTTCCCTGCGTCACAGGGATGATAAAACTTCAGAGCTCCGTGCCTTGCTGAGGCCCTCATGTGGGTGTTGCTCTGGAAGTACAGGCTGGTGCTGTTGGGCTTGGAAAGCCCTGTGCTCACTGATCCCCTCCTACCAGTGTGCTCTCCGCACTTGTGTTTGTCTTTGCAAATGTCACTTCAGGCAGCTTTGAAACACCAGGCTTCCTGTTCAACAGGCTTTGGGGCTTGGGAGCAATTAAGAGTTTTTGGTTTTTTTTCATAGAGGCACAACCCTCCCCTACCGAAGTACTAATTGAATATCTTGTTTTCTGAAATCACTAGAACTTCTGATTTTTGATTTGACCAAATTACAGTCGGTTTTTACTTGAATTTTGTGCGGCATAGGAATGGGCCTTCTTTCCTGTGACTCCGCAGGTAGCAGCTCATTAACTTGTCGGTCCTCATTGTTGCCGTGTAAACTTCTGTAATGGATTTTCCACGTACCAAGAAAATCGAGCAAGCTATTTTTGTCTTGTTTTCCTTCGCAATGACCGTTTGCCCCTCTTTTGCATGTAGGTCACTGTCCTCTCTTTTTGTGGGGAAGGAAAATAATTTTCACAGTGGAACTCGATGCTGTGTCGCAGAACTCTGTGACGGTTTCTTTGAGTTGGCTTTTGTAATTCGGACAGCTGGAGACTTTGCCTTTGAGGAGCTGTTTTGCTTATACACTTGAGGCACAGTGACAGCAATTGAGGAAGAAAGCAAAGCATGGTTTTCTGAGATGTTAGTTGTTAAAAATGCTTGGTTAAAGTGTTTAGCAACATCACGTTAGAGACCCAACTGTGCTATCCCCATGACTCGTGTTGGCCAAGAAGAGGGGGGTGGAAGGAGGGATGCCTTTACCAAATTCAAGTTCTGTAAGTCATGCAGCATTTTAGCTGTCTTCTCTCTTTAACCTGCTTGACCGCTCACTGCTGCTGTGCTGACATCCTTGACGCACATCTTTTTGTGCTGGGGCAACAGCACTTCGGTGGTGAGGCTTTCAGCGTGCTTCTGGGCACAGTAAATCCCAGTTTAAGTAATCATAATGCAGAGTGTCTTTGATACTCACTCCCATTTCCCCCTTCAGTTAGTGAGAATAAATGTGCTCTTCTTCATAGAATATTCACGTAAAGGAAATCTAGACGTATTCTCATTTTAGCGGGTTTCCCAGGATAGAGGTTTGACGTGAATGTTGCTGGAGTTCATAAATCCTGGCTTAAGGCCAAGGCAAGACTGAGGGTAGAGAGGAGCGGAGGCTGGTGTCGCGGGGGTGCCTGCCTTCTGACGCCAGCCAGGAAGCAAACCTGGGCTCGTGGCTCAAGCGGCGAAGGGCTTCACGCTGGCAAAACTGTTTAGATGGGCGCAGCTAATTTAGTGTAGGCTTGCTGAGCTGTGTTAGTAGAGTACACAACTTGAGGCTAATGGAGATGTGAACCACACATGTTGTCCTGGGGACTTACAGTATTTATTAACCCATTATAGATCAATTTTCTGTGATGAAGGTAATGCTTAAGGCTGCCCCTTGAACAGTTAACCAGTTTTTTTTGAGTCGAAATGCAGTGCAAGGTTGCTATGTGTATCTAAATATTTGCTAATAATTCTGGAAGTTAGTGTTGTTGGACTTACTGTTTGAAAATAAACATGTGCTGTGGATTGAAACTTGCCAGACCAGATAGCTACCTCGCCCACATGTATTTTTTTGTGGGGTTGTGTACATGCTAGTGAATCCGCGTCACTCCCTGCAACACACACACACTTCAGGGATGGCTTTAAGCTGTCTCTGTAACATGCAATTTGGGCAGCTGAGAACCCTGTAGCTGATGTATGGTTGTGCTGTAGGATAAGATGTTAATGCATTGTGCACTTGTGGGAAGAGTAGTTTATGTCTTCAGACTTTAACTTTGCTTAACTTCGGCTCAGGTTGTTTGTGGGGGTTGGTTGTTTGGGGCATCTTGCTTTTCTGCTTTTCGCTTTGAAAAGGTGTGTGTGACTCGCTCACACGGTGGATAGACCATATCCTACAAATGTTCTAGTGTGCCACTCCCAAAGGGCTGAATCCAGAGTTCACTAATAATGAAAAATCAACTGTTTTCCTCTGAGAAAGTTATTTTGTTACGCTAAGCTACTGTTGCTTGAAGACAGCTGTGTGCTGTGTGCTCTTTCCAGAGTAAAAGTATGTGAAGTGGTGGGTGCTGTCTGAATCCCACTGTAAGATGATGTCTGGTGTGATGTCAGGAAATGCCTTTGCCTTGCTTCCACTGTTTGCTGCGCTTTACAGCCCACAGCCCTTTAGATCGTATGATGATAATTTTCTGTGTGTGTGTGTGTGTTTGGAAAGCTGACAGTGTAATCAATAGCATCCATGGCTGATCAAGGAAAAATCCTTGCCCTGAAGAGATTTCATTCTAAAGCAAGGCTTAAAGAAAGCAGTATGGCCTAATAGCCTTAGTGGCAGCATGGAAAAGTGTATCAGAGAGGAGACCAAGAAAAGAGGGTTTATGTTTTGGGAGCAGTGCTGCGTAACCGAGAGCAGCGCTCGCGGGGTGCCGTGGGTCTAAGCGAAGAACCGCAGTTGCAATTTGACTGGCAATATCTGATTAAAGCCCGATGCCTATATTTTGCTGACCTCTGCTCTATTAAAGACTGGGCCTGTCCATCAGGAGTGCTGGGTAGAGCTCACTACTTTCCTTCCTTTGGCTCCTTTTTGACCAGTAATGGAGCAATGACAGGTACTAGCGTATGTAAATTTACATGTGTGTATATTTATATACTTTTTTTTGAGCGTATCTTTTTAAAATGGATGTTGTCTTTGCCTCAAAGGCTAATGCTGTGCAGCTCCTAATCTGTGTAGCAATTGAAATGCAGAATTTTAATACGATTCGCTGTGTTTTGGTCATAGCAAAGAAACGTATGAGGGAGAGTTTGTATCTGTTTTCTTTCTTGGTAAGAGGTAAGGTGCCTAGGTTCAACGTGGGTGCTCAGCTCTGACCTAAATCTGTTTGTACTGAAGTCACTTGAATTTAGATGGATGCTGACCAGTATTTGGTATAACTTTTGCTTCTCTCTACTTAATCTGTGTATCTTTGGGTTGAACATCATAGAGTAATGCTGCTCCTGGCTGCTGCCAGGTGACAGGTTTTGTTGTGTTGCACTGCAGAGTGTGGGTAACTTAGCAATTTATCTTGGAGGATTTGTCAAAGGCTGAAGTGACAGGTACGCTTTGGTGTGCAGCACGAAGCATGGCAATGTATGAAATCCATCTTTGAGCTGATTGCAAACTAATTCTTTCAGAGCCGTACAGCACTCTTTAGTTGAGTTTGCTTTCTTGATTTAAATATGTGCATTTTCCGAAGCTCGTTCTAATACTGCCTTTTTTGTTTTACCTTAGCACCAAAGTCTGGCATGCACTTGTCTTCTGTTAGGCTGGGCTGTTCCTTTCTATGTTGACAACTCCCAAAGAAGATCTCGCAGAGGCCTTTTGAGAGAGAGAAAAGATTGCCTGTGTTGATGCTGTCTTGTCAGAAGAACGAGGATTTGCCTCCTGCACAAGCAGGTCGGTGCCCTGGCACCTCACCAGGGTCTGACCTGCAGGAGCTCCCTCTCCCCACGCCTGCCCTCGGTGGGGCGGCTGCTGGCGTCTGCAGCAGCTCCGGCCCAGGGCAGCCCCTGCCAGCGGGGGCTGCGGTGAGGGCCGCGCTGCCCTGCGCTTTGCTGCTGTGTGTCTTGAGCAGTTCTCGTGCTCAGAAAGCTTGGTGTGAGGGGGGAGTGTGAGGTCAGTACCTCGGGACCGTTCGGGCTCCTTCTACACCTGCCAGCAGCAGCTGCCCCGCCTGGCTTGCAGTTCTCCTCACGATGGGACTGCAGTGTTCAGTAGTCTGAGCAGTGCCGTGTCCATTTATTTTTGAACCCAGTAGCTTTTGTTAAAAGTGGTGTTTCTTGAGTATTAAAAAAAAAATTACCTTATTTAGAGTTGCTCTTTCAAGGGGGCATTAGTCGTGGGAGAGCACTTGCATAGTTTTAGGCACGGATAAAGGCAGGATTTTTAATAACTGCCAAAAGGTTTAGGTACTCAGTTGTTATTTAATCTTTACTGTTTCTCATCCATCTCTTCTTCAATGAATGCAAAAATAAATTCCCTACATTTTTTCATTAGATATTGGAGGCCATGATTTTAAAAGAAAGCCTTGTTGCACAAAGTATGTACGTCAGTGGTACATTTCATACTGAGCGTGTGCTGTCCACAAAACTCCTTAAGTCGTGATTATAGGCATGATCATGATCTATGAGTTTATTTTTTTGTTTTTTTTTTTTCTTTAAAAATATTCTGAAAAATAGTTTTACTGGGGCAGGCCAGAAGTGGCTTGCAAGAAAGTTGGCTGTTGTTATCTTTGAACACTGACTTATTCCCCAAAATCTCAAGCTTATTTCATAATTAAACAGTTTTTGATAGGAGCTATGCAATGCACAAATTTGCCAATGATGACTGTCTTACTTCACAGGTGAGAAAACGCTGTGACAGTCAAACCTATGTGTAGCCAAGGAAGTAGCTGAATTAAGTGTTGGGTAAAGGGAATTTTTGATTCAGAGCTTAAACTATTTTGTACGTTACTAGCTAAATTATAAAAGGTTTCTTGTTTTGAGAATTATTTTAAGGGTAGCTTGGACATCTAGACCAATCTCAGGGCCAGTAGTGGTACTTTTGAAACTTTGTTTTCCAAGCTAAATATTTTGGACTCCATTTCCAGAATAAGCTCTTCTCTGTTACTTGCCGAAGGTGGTCGTGTGCTTTTGGCATCAGAATCGTTGTAGTATTTTGAAGCGAATATTGCTTTAAAATAAAGTTCAAATGTTAATTTGTTGATACTAGTATTCCTTGCTCAGTGATGTCATTACATGTATTTTTGTAATGTATCCTGTATTTGGCTTCATTTATGTGAATTAGTGGCTCAAGTTAAAAATGATCCCATAATTCAGTGTAGTGAATCTGGGGATTTAAGAGTTAAAATTGAAATCTGGTCTTTATGGCATTGTTTGTGTTGTATTATTTGCTTTTCTGGCTGAAAGAGACAGTTGAGCTTAAGAAAAGCTCATTAAAATTAAAATTTAACTATTCCTTTTGTTTGGTTATCCTTATTTAACCTGTAAGAAGATTGACTTGTAGATATTTTTTCAGACTTGTGTGACGTATTTGCATGGGGAACTGAGTATCTGTTCTGCGTGGTTTGTCACTGGTCTACTTGGGCTTAAATTGAGGACCTCGGTGTATGATACTGGCACCTGCTGAACTTTTCAAGGACTTAGGAATATTTTGGGGCTCCAGCTGGTTCACTTGAGCAGCGTAGTTATTTTATCCTTTGTATAGGAAAGAAGCAACAGATGCCCTTGGGCATGTATTGAACCTGAGTCTGTTGATAAATGGAATTCTGAGCTTTGGTGGTTTCATCCCGTGATTTAACAAAGTCCCTGTCTGTGGAACACAGCAGCTCAGTGGTTATTTTAGGGATGTGACCCCACCAAGGAGGTTTAGGTGCATTGTGTCAACTTGCTTTAATAAATTATGATGCAGCATAAAGACACCAGAATACCATCTTCTGTGTTGTTGAAAACTGTCGTTGAGCACATCAGAGACGAGAGGGGTTGTTTGAACTAAAGATGGTGACACATGGGAGTGTATAAAAGACAGCAAACACTGCCATCCCAACCTCATTTTGACTACGTTGCCGCATATTAGTGTTACACCTGGTTTGTGCCAGCTCTCGACTGTGTCCCTACTTTTCGGTATTGTCAGTCTCTGATTCTGTTAACATCTGGGTAATACTGTGATATTCTCCTTTCTAATTTAGGGTGTACAGATAATTCACTAAACATTTATATAGTCCTTCATTTTGATGTTGCAAGATAAAAAGTATGTTTTTTCCATCATCTTTGGTATTCAAAGGCACATAATGTGTCGAGGCTGCTGATTATTTAAAATTATTAAAACATAAAGACGTTCCTTTGTACTTTGGTCAGTGCTGATGTAAGAGTTTCCCGTAGTCTAGAAAATCTTCCAAGTAGTTCATTGATGGCTTGTTTAGACTAGGATGCAGTGTTGTAAGTGCAGTGATCATTTACCAAAGATGTGAGAATGTGCTCAGGAAGGATTCGTTACAACACGTACGGTATCTGATCCTTTGAGGTTTAAATATAACAAGATATATTAAACAAGCTCAAGCATGAGATGTGGAATATGTACTGGTTGTTCTTAAGTTTCTTAACGTTCATATTAATGGTATGTGGAGCAAAATGTGTGGGTGGAGAGGAGGAAGGGAAGAGAGGCTGGGCTGCACGATGACCTTCCCAGCAGCCGTGTACTGAAGCACAGACACAGCGGGAGGAGAGGAACAGTCAACAGCGCAGGTTCTTGGAGGCGCACCTGGAGAAAAGGTGTTTAATTGTCAAAGGAGCTAAGCTTAAGTATTCCTCAGGATTTAAAAATGAAACGGGGAGTGAAAATAGATTTCATAGGCAAGGTGCACTAACAAACCTGTCGGAGTTGTTGCAGGATGCTTCTGTGAGCGCTCGGCACTGCTGCGGTGGCACACCTCGCCTCAGGGAGCTGCAGTGGGGTGGGAGGAGGCGCATGAGGCTGCTGCCTTGAGTTCATGTCTAGGAATACTGGGGTCCTTCTTTATTTTTATTTTTTTTTCTCTCTCTCTCTTAGTGAGCCACCTACAGTATTGATAATTGGTTTGTGTTTCCTACTCTTAGGCCCTGTAGCACGAATCAACAGTTCATTTTTACTCATATGCCCCTCTTTCTAGCAATGTTGAATGATAATGCAAGAGGAGAAAAAATCCGTACGTGCCAGGCCATCTCAGTTTGACTGCTGGAAGAAAACACCAAAGGGAAATTCAAGCTGAAGTGTTTCAATGCTCCAGGGACACGAGGCTGACTGATGAGCTCGCTCTTACTGCTGTACTCCATCCACAGCCTGCTAATAGAGGATATTGGAGCAGAACATCTTAATGAATACAGAAGCCAACTCTCTCTCTTTACTCCGTTTATTTTTAGACTTTGTTTTCACTGTGTTAAAATGGTTTGGAACTTGGGGGACCGATGCCCAAGGTTGGGCAGAAATGTGACTTAGTAGTGAATGTTGCCTGGTGTGCAACTATTTGGGAGATGAGAGGAGGCCGTTTCCCTGTAGCTGGAGGTTGCTGAGATTGATGATTTTTGGTGTAATGTAGTTCCAGTGTGTGAAGGCCTGACATCCTGTGTACTTCTGCAAATGAATGAAGAGAGTGAATTAATGCAGAAGTGTTTTTCTTTTAATTTTGAGTGTTGGAAAGAGTGGGAGAATCACTGCTTTAATCTGGCATCTAAATTTAGATGCCTGAATTAGCGGTGCAGGAAATGTAGTAGTGAGTGTAGAGAGCAGCTCCGTTCCTCCAGAGCGATGCTGGCGGTGTAGACAGCTTGGGCACGTAACTCATTCAGGCACCTCTGCTCTGCTGAGCAGGCGTCTGCACCCGTTCCGAAAAATGGGTGTGGGGTGCTTCCTCTGGATGTCCTTACACCAAGGCATCGCTGGCATTTTAATACAACATTCATCAGAGTTCCCACTGAAGTGGTCTTCACAATGGATTTTCTGCTTGGACTTTTTAAAAATCTGAATATTTGTATACAGTGGTTTCTGCTTCCACAGCTGTTCTGTGTTTGGTTTCCTAAGTGGTAAGAAATGCGGTATGCTGAAATCAAAGCTGACTGTGATAGCCTATTGTATAATTGTGAGGGAAAATTCAAGCAGTTACTCTGTTGCAGCAGAGATGTGTGGGTTGATGGTCTTGGTAGAATTCAGTTGTTCCATTTAGGTCTCTTACGGTGCAAGAAGAAATTTTTATTGCATGCAATAATTAGCTTTTGAAATGAAGGGGATTATCTTTCATTTTAATCACTCTGCCTTAATAGCAGGGAAGAAAAAGTGTTGTTTTGTAAGAGTCCCAGCTCTGTTCTCAGTGTTTTCTAGAATGATATTTTAATTGAATTTTATATTTATGGGACTGATACTTAAAACTTGCCATTCTCTTGGGTTCATATGTGTTCCCTCACTGTATATTAATCAGTTGTATTTTTAAAGAGCGTAAGCTCCTGTCTTGCTTATCTTAACCAAAGAAAAAATCAGTAAACAATTCTCTGTGAAGAGAATCATTACTTCTATTGGTCATTTTTACTGTATAACTCTAATATCCAGCTACGCTTCTCTTGTTAACATGAAGCATTATATAGTTGCTTCATACCCAGTACGTGAAGAGCTTGTAAATAAATAACAAAAATAGGTTTAAATTTCATGCCTGTACTTAGCAAAACTAATGGATGGTAATCAGCATAATGGCTGATGATAGATTGTGCTGTGCCAGCAGGGGAACTTGCACCCAGAAACAGTAACACAGAGCAGGAGTGGATGGAGACTGTTTGGTGAACGTGTTCTCCAGATGCTTTCTTAATTCCTTCAATTACCTTGATTAAGCAGCTTAGCTTAAATAAGCAGAATATGTGACTTGGAAGTTGTCCCATGTAGTATTTTCCTGTTGCCTTAGGAATTAATTCCTTGGATATTTTGCCTGTGTAAAGCAGGCAGCCTTGGTTGCTCCTGCATCTTGCACAGACGTGAGATGGTATATGCTTAGTACGAGAGGCACACAGGGTGGATTTTTTTCCCCTCTGCAATTGCATCTAGGCAGAAAGTCATAGATCATAGCGATTCCTGCACAGTGCAATTGAATGGAGACTGGCTACCTTATATGTTGTTAGTATTGAAAGTTCCCCCCTGAGTTGTGATGATGATGGCGCGGGGTCAAGAAGACTCACGTGGAAAAGAGCTCTGAAGTTGAGGGAGAGTCAAAGCCTTAATTCTTAAGAAGAGATAAACCCAATAGGGACACACAAATAAAGTCTTTCTTCTCTTATGCAATGAGATGAGTTTGGTGTAGAATCTTGTATCTCGATGACTGGTGGAAGCCAGTTAGCTTTTACAAACCAGACTTGCCTAAATGTAATTATTTTGGGAATATTTCAGCTTTTTGTGAATAATTGTGCCCTAAATTGGTCCCAGAATTGAGTCCTAATATGAGCAGAACGGAGTCCATCAGGAAGGCTGCATGATTAAGCAAGCCACATGTGGCTTCCTGGTATTAAAGAAGCTGATGATGGCATGTGCAGGGGACGAGGTGGAAAGGAGGGCGAGAGTGTAAAGACCAGGATTGTGAAAGAAAGCCCTTTGCCATAAATCTGTGATGAAGATGATGTGCAGGGGAATTCGAAATACCTGTTTTTCATTCCTTCCCTCGCTGTGGGGAAAGATCGCTGCTCGTGACCGAGATTCTTCAGGTAGTTCAAAGCATTCATAAACTTCTGGACTTTAACACTCCATTTAACCTCTGTGCTGCGTAAATGACTGTCTTTGAACTTGGCTCTGGTTTTGATCTGTTTTTGCTGTAAACTGTAACAGAGTTAATGGTAAATCTAAAAATGCACAACTGCTCTTGATCCCATGATTCTAGTAGCAATTTCCATGTTTGCACAATGCTTCTGGGAAAAGTATATGTCAGTGCATCTTTTGAAAGACTGGTTGAAACTTAAACCCCTCAGATTTCTAGTGTCTTTAGATACTCTTTTTGTGTCATCAGCCATTGGCCAAAGGCCTTGCTTTCCTTCGCTGAAGCAATTTGTAGTGTTTGTGCAGTATCCAGTGTGGTTTTACATTCAAGACATTTTACATTCAGTGGGGCGGTTTGTATGTGACTTCCAAGTCTTTTGCAATAGTAAATCATAGTTTGCTTGATAAATACAAATTTGCATTTATGCTGCTGTGAATATCTTGGTTTAACATCAAATGATTCTGGAAGAATGTTTATATTAATCAACTCGCTTCCCTCCTGCTTGTGCTGTTCTTGAGGATGTGATAAACAAACCCAAGTCTATATATTATTATATATTATACCTGTTGACGGAGCTCAGCTTGTATTTACTGATGTGCTTTCTCTTTGTGTAGAGTGCTGCTGATCCAAATGTAGACGGCGCATATTTTTCTTCAGGGCAAAGCAGGGGTCTGCCTGAGTTATTGGAGAATTGGTGTCTGGCAGATTGAGAGGGTGCAATTCTTTGCAATAATATCAAATACATTTTTTTGTTGTTGTTGTGCAAAGATTAATTGGAGCATGCTCATTTTTATATAGCTTTTGCAAGACTTCTAGGTAGTCATTTTATTTAAGTGACAGCACACCTAGAGACTGAGTACTAATATGTTTTATTCCCATCAAAACTTGCATCCTGATAGAATTTTCTTCCAAATAATTTTCAATATTTCTTTTTTTTCTTTTCCACCTAATGCATTAAAGAATGAAATATGGCTAGTAATTAATTGTTATAAATAAAAGGCCTCTTGAAAGAAAATTCTTTGTGGAAGACTGCTTAGCAGTGGGAACTTCGGTGTGAAGTTATTTTGAGAAATACAGGGATTGTGTTTGAGCTTGCAGATCATAATGTGTGTTGAGACTGTAGGCAGGCACAAAGCTGTTGTACCTCTGTTAGGAAGTTCAGTGTGGATTTTTTTAAAGTTCTTTTCTATGGTCAAAAATACCTGGAATTGTTGGCACTTGTAGCATGAAATTCTTCTAGGATGTACACTGTCAGGTCTGTAGCAGAGACACATAAATGCTCCTCGGAGTAGCACCTTCTTTCACCATGGCTCTGCCTAGTTGGAGGCCCTCTAGGGCAATGAAAGATCCAGAAGGAAAATAACATTCCACGTAGCCTTCACCACTGTGAGACCCAGCCTGGGTTCTCACCAAGGTGTCCCCTGTGTCTTCAGGATGAGTCTCAGACTCTTGACGTGGGGCATACCTGGGTGTAAATCTTTAACTCCTTAAATCCCTATGGCCTTTCCCAGACTCTCCTGCATAACCAAGTGCCCTATTTCCTAAATTGCTAGCAAACAAAAAGGAAAATACTGCTCTCTAAAATGGGAAAGTTTTTATGTGCACAAGGAAAATTGATCTTGTTACTTGGAGCTGAGGCAGTTTGTTTCTATGATGCTACTTTCTCCATCATCCTCATTTGTCTGTGCAATTGTTCTCTACTGACAGTTGGGCTTTAGCAGAAGTGTGTGTTTAAGACAGATTAAATTAATTGCTGTTGCTTAAAAATGTGTTGAGTTCTTTTTGAGAAAACACTTATTTAACATGAAGTTGGTTTGTCTTTTTGTTAGCGCTCAAAAGCTGTGTGTGACTTTATTTGTCACCTCACCTGGGAAATACAAAGCCAGCCACATAGTCTGAATTTGCAGTGCTGCTTCCTTAGGGTATATAAAGTCTGTTTACTTAATTTCTGTTCTTTAAAAGAAGTCACTTTAGAAACTGCAGGACTGATGAAGTGTTGCTTCCTGGATTTGTGTCTTGTGGCTGACTTCACTTGAACTATTTAGGACACTTCTGTGGTTACAGCTTTGAAGTGAGCTCATTCTCTTCTGGGTTCCTTGGCAAGATGTGGACTCGCAGCCCAGCCTGACCTTCCATCAGGTCACTTCCAAGATCCTGTCCTCTCTCCAGCTGTCCCTCCTGTAGGAACAGGGTTATCTTTGAGCCTGCTGCTGTGGTGTCAAATTTGGCTGACGGAGGCTATTGACTGAAATGGTTTAGGGGGGAAGGGTTAGGAGGGATGCAGATGGTGTGATTGTGTAAGCTTATTTTCCTATTAAACAAAAGAATACGCTTTTGTTCAGGATCAAACTTGTTCTGCTGTATTCATCTTCTACATGTTTGTGCAAGTACAATGGCTGGGTTCCCTCCAACCCTGCCCTCCCCCTCGCCCCACACAACCCTGAGCAGCGGGAATGGGCCCCAGCCCTGCCTGCGTTTGTGGCTCCCCTATAACTGATCACCCGCGGTTTGCCCAAAACAGCCTTTTTGAGCATCATCTTCTTCCGAGCCTGTTCAACTTGCTGCGGGAAGGAGAATATCTGTCTTCAACTCTTGTCTGTTATGTTCGGCCAAAGGCACAATATTTTTTTGTCACTGGAGTTTGGCAGCACTGTTGGAAGTATTAAAGCCATCCAGGTCAGATTGGGAACTGCCTCTCATGGGCTACTTCAGCTGGAGCGTCTGATGGGTTTGCTTCTGGCCCACCGATGGTGAGAGCATCTGACAGGTGTTGTTTGTATGCTGCTGCTTCTGTTCAATGAGAATTAAATAAAGTAAGGCTTAAAAGCAGAAGAAGATGACAGAACTATCTTGGCCATTCCAAGAGCATTGCAAATTTTAAGCTGTTAGCAAATGTCTTTTTGTAGATAAAAGGGTAGAGAGGCTAAGAACTTGACTCATCCACTAACTGCAAAAAGTATAGACAGGCACTGTGAGAGTGCAGCCACCTATTGTAGAGTCTGGTAAGTCTGCAGCAACCTTGTGATTAAAGAAGAGGAGCTGCCATTAGTGGTTGTTCCTCCTTACCCCCATCCTCATTGTGATCCTGCTGCTAGAAAACCACTTGCAGACCTAGGTTCCGTCTTGAATTATCAAGACTCAGCAGGCTTGGAATACATTGACACAGAGAACTTGAGCTAAGGGGCACTTTTTCACCAGAGCATGTTATTACAGTTTCTGCAGTTGCAATGAAGTGCTGGTGAAAAATTGTGTTAAGCTAGAGGAGCTCTCATCTGTCTGATTGTCACGTTTTTACACCTTTGGACCTCCCGTCAGTCTGCTCTGTCGCATCCCCTGGGATTTGCTGCTGGCTGGAATAAGGAATGTTGCTTTCCAGGAGTCTTTTTCTCATCTATGACTTCCTGACTTTCCTTTTGAAGGACAACTGGCTCCATTGTACATTACAGCAAAAGAAAGGCGGTGGGAAGATATTCAGCCATTGTGGGCATTGTTTAATGACTGTTCTGGTTTTGAAATTGAAGCTGTAGGGGTATTGATCCTCTACAAAGCTGTAGAGGTAAGAGTAAAATAAATAGTCTAAAAAGTGTTAAGTTGGTGACAAGTAGTAGTGACTGGAGAGAAATCACAATATTAAAACTTAAATATTCTTTAGGCTTTAAATCTCATGTGGTCTGACACCTATTGACACTACTTATTGGGTGAAGCATGGCTGACTAGAAATGTAAATGGCAAATGATCCTGCATAAAGCAAAGCAGAGCTGCAAACATAGTTCTCAATTTGGTGTTAAGCTTTTCTCATGCGCTAATTTGCTCTTTTAATATAATCCTGACACTTGAATATTCAAAATGGCTACGTCAGGCATTCAGGAAAGACAGGAAGGTATTTACTGTAACAGAGGGGTGGCTGGAGGATGAAAGGAGGTGGGGAAGATGGAAGGAGAGCTCATGACTGTACTGAATTTAGACATGAAGTTCAGCTTTGCCCCTTAGGGCAGCTTAAAGTGATTGGAAATTCGCTCCACAATTCTCGGGCTGCTTCCTAAATAGATAGTTCTGCCTTTCAGCTTTTCGTTTTTTATCTTTCCCTTTCCTTATGCTAGAGCAAGTGTTTACATGATTGTCTGATGTGCCAGATCAGAGCGCTTGTCCACCTGAAAATAACCTGACAAAATAAAATACTTGTTTTTACCCACTTTAGTTTTCTGAGGCAGACCCATCTCCGGGCCATTAGAATGCAGGGAGACAAAAGGGAGGAATCAATAGGAAGGGGTGGTAGAAGGGATGCAGCAGCTTGAACATCTGTAAGCTTGTGTTAATTGTGGAATCACAAGGGTGTTCCTGTTAAATACCCTGAAAAGAAATTAAATGTTTCCTTTCAGTAACTTCAGAACTGGAATGTTTACTTGCATAGTGAAAAAAAAAAACACCAAAAAACAAAAAACCAGAAAATAAAAGAAAAAAGTAATTATGTTACTTTATTTGTTTTTCAAATTACATTGCTGTATTCTAACTGAGAAGTCGTCATGCAAAAATCCCCGTTTACAGAAGTGGGTTTTTTTGTCACTTTTCATGTTTCTTCAGAATATGTTAGCATTTGAAACCAACTTTCAGTAGCAGAGAGGCAAATTCCAGAAACATATGCAGAGAGGTACAAGGCATCAAACCAACCCCAAACCTCAAACCAGCTCACTTCCAAAGTACAGTTGATGGAAGTATTTAAAAATATACATTCAGCTGTATTCATAGCTACTCAAGATTCTTTCTGAATTCTTCATCATATGACTACACTGCTTCTAACTCTGGTGGTACAGATGGTGTGGTATTTCAGTTTATTCTAATTCCGAGCGGCTAAATGCACAGTCTATTTTAATAACAAGCTTATCCTGAATTTTGAAACAATTACATATTTGTAACAGTACGAAACAAGTTACCCTTTAGGGAGGAATGTCCTTGGATTTTCAGGATTTGCATTCCTTTCAGGAATTGAAGAAGTCATGACTTACTGCTGCGTTGTTCATCCCACATGTTAAATGTCATTTGCTAAGTGTTTATGCAGCATAAAATTTTATCTGTAGCAAAGGATAGTTTAGAGTATCCAAGCATTTCTGGCTGGTTTCGTTGTTACTGTATATTCCCAGTTTGACAGAGAAAGCCAACATTGTTCAAAATGGGCAATAAATCAGCAGTGTTGGATACTGGGATCTATAGTTGAATCCATGCTGGCCAAACTTCTTAGGGTGCCAAAAATGTGCTTAATTCATTGTCACCCTCAAAACAGTGTTGTCATGGTTATGTAGCTGTTTGCACACTGGGAACATAGTTGATAGACAGTGGGCCTTGTGCCTCTGCATTGTCTGGGTGGAGGTAACAGTCCTTGATCTTGAACTTACAAACCTTTCTTCATCAGCTTGCCCAGCACAGCAGAGCTGGTGTGTTTTGTGTTCCTGTAGGCCCGTTAGGACCAGGGTTAGGTTCAGAGTGCTCCAACACTTAAGGTATGGGTTCTGTTCGGGCACCTGGGCAATTTGGGTGCTGGCGGCAAAGGGGCCTTGGTTCAGAGCCTCCTGTTGGATTCCCAGCGTTCAGGAGTCCCCTGGCTTGCTGGTGACCAAGCCCAGGGTGGCAGTGAAGTCTGGCTGCAGGAAGGACAAAACCCAACAAGGGTCAATAGCAAAGAGAGTGGGAACTGCTGTGTAACAGTTGGAAGTGCTGGTAGACAGAGGGATCACCTACCCTGCTTTTTCTGGTAGACAATCTTGCTGATCAGTACCATTGCTGGGACTCGCCTCGCTTTTCACTTTTTGATAAGCATCAATTTAGCAGAATTAACCTAAGTTGTAGCATGTTCTTACTGTAGTTTTGAGTTACATTTATGTAGTGTCATTTCTTATGCATGTTTTTCAAACTGTCTGCACATCTCGTACATCATAATCCAGAGGGAAATATAACTATGAATGCTGAAAGCTGACTTTGCAGAAAGCATGTTTCTTTTAACAGCAGTTATGCTCTACTGATGCCAACAAAACGGATTGTTAAAAATGCACCCTATTTAATTACAGCAAAGTGATGTCCCAGCAAGCCTTTCTCTGTTAAGGAGTAAGTATAATTTGTGTTTTTATTGTGAATAAATTCCCTAAATATTTTGGCAATCTGTATGAGGACACTGCTAAGCAATGTTGACACACTTTTCCTGTTTGGAGTTGGTTTGTTCTTGTACAGTACGTTTAATCTAATCATCATATCTTGACAAAGCGTGGCATGAATGTGAAACTGCGAGACAGAAGTAATTTAGGTTACAAAAACTAAGTCTTCTCAACCAGAGATTTCCAGTTGCTACAAGAATGTGGTAATGTGTGGTTCTTCTCTTCCCATGAAAACACTACTTTCTTTTCTACAAAATACCTTTTATCACAGGGATAACTGATGAAATGTAGTGTTTCAGCTGTAATCACTAAACGAGTAGAATAGAGAGAGGTGATGTGTATATTAAGACAGATTGAAATATTTTCTTATTTCCTAACTCCTGTAGTGGCTTGAAATTACTGCAAGAGCAAAATTTGGGGAAATATTCAAAGCAAAACTATACAGTGAAAATGCACATTCTTTTAATTTCAGAATATTTATGTTTCTAGTGAGAAGATACAGGCAAGGAAATCTAAGGTTCTCTGAGTAGTATCAGATTACAAAAAGTGTCAGGAGTTAATGGTGGTGCTGTGCTTTACCAAGTTTTTTTTTTTAATTAAGGAGATGGTGAGAAGGTTTTACAACCAAATATTTCTGTAAATGGATTGAACAGTACATAATCTGAAAGGAATAATCTTCTGTCCTTTCAGGTAGGCCCGCGGCTGTTACTGATGCTGTGTGGTGCAGGCAGGGAGCCAGGCTGGGGAGCCTGTGCCGGAGGAGCTGATGGTGCCTCTGCTTCCCCGTGCGAGCCTTGTGCGCGGCTTTCCCGGCTGCCGAGTGATAATCGCGCAGCTCTGGGACATCCCGGCAGTCACGGTGCGAGTCTGACGCTTCCCATGCTTCTGTGTCGGAAATAGGGAGGGGATGGTTGCCAGTGGAGATGGGCTGGGCCCTGGTGGGCCGTGCTCCTCCAACAGCAGCTTCTGGTGGGCTGAAGGACAAGGTGATGCCTCCGTGTGGGTCTCTGCCATCTGCTTGGTGTAAACGGACAGGATGCAGACAAGACAAGGGAATAGATGGGCTTGGCTTTGAGACAGGTTGCTCCTGGCAGCAGCCAGCAGGACCGTTGTGAGCTGCTGGGAGGACTTTCTGCGTGAGTCGCTCCCTGTAGAGCTGAGCTAATGTTGCATGGGTTGTGAGCAGGAGGCATGCGGTACAACCCCTCGCTGCCGCCTCAAAGGAAGTTTTCATGTCAGCTGCTACTGAACACCAGCAGAGCTGTGAGATCACAGCCAGCACGGGGTTGCACTGTTATTATGCGCTGGTACAAACGATTAAATGTTGACTTTTTTTTTGCGTTTACTTGTTCGAGTCCACCGATACTTGAATGAGATTAAGTGTGGCTATAGCTGGCCTTCTAACAGAACTGGCGAACAACTACTAGCTCCACAGAACTGGCATGCAAGAGAGTATAATATGTTACAATGGGTGGGAGAAAGGTGGCTTTTGAGCTGTGCCTGCTTGGGAACTGCTGCATTTTGGATGCATCAGTGACTGTAAGACTTTTACATTATTGTTCAGTCCTATGTCCGTACAAAGCTACTCAGCAAAATGTTACATTATATAATTAAATTATGTGGTAGTGTTCGTCTATGAAGAAAAGCCTAATATTGTAAGAATACAGTTTCAAACGAAAGTACTGACTAAGTGCATCCCAGGATAAAGGCAGAGTTGTGCGCGTATCAAGCTGCTTAAAATGATGCATTTTACTCCTCTGCATTACCGATCTATCTATTAGCAGTCTATTTATTTTACAGTTTGGGGCACATTAGGAAGAATGTTTGTCTGTGGCTTGCCAAGTGAGTCACTCTGGTGTTTATAATCTCTTGGTGATTTGCCAGCTCAGCCTCTGTGCCAAGTTTAGTTTCCCATGTGATCAGGAAGTGATACAGGAGGATGCACTGAGGACTTCCCCGCCGGGTCCCCTCTGCACCCTGACAGGAATGTGGCAATTGTGTTTTAAAGAGGAAATTTTCAAAGACGTGTAGAGCTAAATCTCATACAGAAATCGCTGGGATTCCCTTTGAACATCTGACACTTTCTCTTTTCCTATCCTTCTGTCCAGCTCAAATAATCAAACACCTTTTCTAAAGGAGTTGCCGAATCCCTGAGTGTGTGTTCTAGGAAAGCTTACTCACCTGACATTGACTCCCTGTTGTTTCCCTGTGTGTCTGTTAGGGTCAGTGTTTCCTGTCTCCCAGGATTATTAGCATAGAATCAGGTATTGAACTTTCTTCGATGGGCAAAATTTCCCATTGTACCTTTGAAACAACCTATGAGTGCTTCTGCCATAGTGGAAATGGCAACCGTCAAGTTATAGGTAATTACTGTTTAAACTTTCGGATTCTTTTTACATGGCTTGAAAAGATGTAAGCGGGGGATTGTTCCAGCTGATTTCACGTGGGTTAATTTTCAAGTTGTGGGTACCATTTCAGTGGGAAGAAGCTCCTGTGAATCATTCTGGATCCTTCTAGAAGCATAATATGAGGGGCTTGGGGGTTTATGTTTAATTTTGATTTTAAGTATTAAAATTATGTGCAAAGCAGTGGTTATTTTATGCTCAAGTGTGCACATATACCATTTGGGATTAGTCACCAGGAAATAATGTTTTTATACAGTAACTTAACTGTCACATGGATTTGAAAATACACTTTTTAGTGTTTTGTTGTTGTTGGTTTGTTTGTTTGTTTTTTTAAGCATTGACATAACACAGGTGTTGTTTCATTTCTGTATTTGATACATGCAGAAAACACTTTACATTATATTGGCCACTACAAATAATATAAGGAATTCATTAACTTCTAAAACATGGCTGGATTGTAGATTTTACAAGTGTTGTTTTCATAGACTTCTCTTTTTTTGTCCTTTCATTGTGAGTGCACGTTTCTTACTCTTCTTTCAGAAACGATCTTTGCAATGGGACAGTATATGTGGGGTAGAAGTTCTTTAAAAGGAAGGACGGTGACATCTTGCAAGATGTTTTTTGCAACAAATCTGTGCCCCTGTTTGGTGCTTTATGAAAACCTGTTGTCACCTGGGCACTTCAGGCTTTTGAGAGTCTGGTGATTTTTGCTTCTTCTTGAAACATTCTGTCACTCTGTCAGTAAATAATCAGAGTACATCTCCTCAGCTATCATATATTTGAGCATTCCCAGACTTGGCACTTATTTGGTAGAAGACAGAAGTATGTCTGCTGGTGGAGATACTTTATTTGATCTCATGTCAATCATCTGCTTGAGTTTATAGGACTTTGTCTTCATTTCATCCCTTTACTACTTTTAGAAGTAGCTCTGGAAGGTGAATGAATCCAACTTATCTGGGCTGCAAAGAATCTTTCCTGGGTGCTTTTGACCGCTTCCAGCTACGTTACCGTGTTTGTCTGTGGAAGCACAGAAAGAATACATTTCAAAATCATGTATTCCCCATAATATGTTTGTGTTCCACTCCCTCACATCAGCCTAATACTGCAATATAGGAAATGTGAATTAGCCTGCTGTCCAGTAGCGTGAAGAAATACCACGTTCTAGTAGCTGCCCATACAGAAGAGTCTGCTGAAGAACTGAAATTATTATTCGTCATTTGTCCTTCCATGCCTCCGCTTTCCTTGTTATGTCTCCTTATAAAAAGACTAAATCTTGCTGAGTTTTTTTCTTTTATTTAAGGACATTTAAACATTTAAAATTTGCAACCATTTGCTGTTGGCTGCATTTGTTTTAATAACTGTTCAGAAGCTGAAGCCTTGTGTTGCCAGGGCCCGGGGAAGAGAACAGCTAGAAATAAAAGGAAATTCTGCGTCCCGCTTATTTCTAAGATTGTGAAACAAAAGCACAAGTGAAAGTGAAGCTACTGTTGAACATGAAGTTTATCGCTGTTGCTGGGGAATAGCGTACGCCTTCTTCAGGACCGCTGTGAACTTGGCCAGACAGAATGGGTGGAAGGGCAGAAGGTGGGGAATGTCTGCATCCTATTATGAATTGGAGGAAATGACTGTCTGCGCTCTGTGCGCTGGTGGGCTCAGAGCATCCTGCTGGCAGGCTGCTGAGCGCTGTGGGATACTGAACAAAAAGTGGTGAATTGTCAGCTTTGGTGTTTTAAATAACTACTCGGGATGAGAAGAAGTTCTTTAAAAATATGCTGTGGGTTTTCTGTTGACTTTATTAAACTAACTGGAAACTTTCTGCTTTCTTTCAGGAGTATTTTTTCTCTGAAAACACTGCTGCTAAAAAGCTCCAAACAGGAGAAGTAAATCCAGTCAGCTTGTCAGGTCACTGGCTCAGTGTAAAAGTGCTTTCATGAGGTAACATTGGGCCAAAGTCAACTTTTCGTTCTTCTTTGTAAATCTGCAGCCAAGCAATGGGCCAGAAAATCTCAGGGAGCATAAAGTCTGTGGATGTGAGGGAGCCCCCTTATAGACCTGTTAAACGAGAGCTGAGAGGCCCGGATTTTTGCAAGCCAGCACGACTGGACATGCTGTTGGATATGCCCCCTGCCAAGCTGGAGGTCCAGTACAAACATGCTTGGAACAATGAAGATCGCTCCTTAAATATATTTGTAAAGGAAGATGACAAACTGACTTTTCACAGACACCCAGTTGCCCAAAGCACAGATTGCATCCGGGGCAAAGTCGGCTACACGAGAGGCCTGCACGTCTGGCAAATCCACTGGCCCACGAGGCAACGGGGAACTCACGCTGTGGTGGGCGTCTCCACAGCCGAAGCTCCGCTGCACTCGGTGGGATACACGTCCTTGGTTGGTAGCAATAGTGAATCGTGGGGCTGGGACCTGGGGCGCAACAAACTCTACCACAATTGTAAAAACCAGCCTGGGGTCACGTATCCTGTCTTTTTGGAACCGGATGAGTCTTTTGTACTCCCAGACTCCTTACTGGTGGTTTTGGATATGGATGAAGGGACGCTTAGCTTCATGGTGGATGGACAGTATCTTGGAGTGGCCTTCAGAGGACTAAAAGGGAAAAAACTTTACCCCATAGTCAGTGCAGTTTGGGGGCACTGTGAAATTACAATGAGATACGTCAATGGACTTGACCGTAAGTGTTACTGTGTTTCTTCATTACACTGTCTTCTGACTTTTCTGATGTAGGATTTTTCTTTTTGATTTATCCTTTCATTGTGAACAGAGTGTGCCAGGGCAGGGAGGGGACTGTCCACTGTGAGTAGATTGCATCCCATAGTTACTGCCCGCAACTAATACCTGTTGGTTGTGTCATGTAGTGATGGTATGGATTGTATCAAAATGTCTTCCCTTTTGGCAAGCGGAGTAGCAAGAAATCTGTGTCCAAAGAAAGTGAACAGACTGAAAAAAAGCTCTTGAGAAAATTCTGGGTATATTTAACAGTACAACTTTTGTTTACTGGAGGATATGTTTTAAATCTGTGGTTTTCAAATAGGATTTGTGGATCCTGTAAAAATTTCCTGTAGTAGTGGGAACTCTTACATGGTGTGCATAAACGTACTTGAATTCAGGCCAGTAGTCTTCTTTCCATAGTTGCCTTTCCAGGACCCTCAGAAGCAGCTGTGGATCCCTGAAAATCTGGGAGCTCAGGTCAAATATTGCTTTCAGCAGTGAAAGAGAGCTCTGTTCCTTAGTTTGTTTCAGAAGGTGTTCTCTCAGGGTATTTTTTTTCTCCAGAAATAGAGGTTTTTGGATAAGCATTAGCTATTTTTGATCTAAAGGGGTAATATCAAATTAAACTGTTGTGCAGTAAGGAGCAGCATGTTGCTGCCGTGACCGTGAAGCAGTAGCCCACCAAAAATTGGGTTGCAGAACTGGGTCTTGTCCATTTCCTCTCGCTGCTCGGGAAGCTCTGCCAGGTCCATACAGGGCACCACAGGCGTTCTCCCGCACCCAGTTATCTCCCGTCAGCTGGTGGGAACTGGGGAACGGGAGGCTGAACGAGGTAGCAAGTGGAACATTGTTCTTGTTTAGGTCTGTGTTATCTGAGCCATAGGAGGAAACATGAATATAAATACTTAGATTTAGCAAAAATAGATGACTGAACAAAGTGTTCATGGTTTTTGGTCTTTATGACTGGAACTTGGTCTTGTAAAAAGGGAATAATAGCGAGTGTACAACACCTGCCTTTCAATTAGTAATTTCTAAAGGAATTTACTATTCTTTTCAATTAGGTTGGGGTGGTGTAATTTTATTCTGTCAAAAATTAATTCTCTGCTTATTAGCCTTACATCTGACATACAAAGTAGAAACATAATTAAATAATTTGACCTTAAAATTACCTTTTCATAAACATCTGTAATAATCACTGGGGGAAAGAATCTTTATCCACAGAAGCTCAGGTTATTACAGCCAGATGCTAAATGGCAGCTTCCTGAGTGCTTTTCAGGGGAATATTGGAGGAGCTTAAGTATTTTGTGATGATTTAGTCATAGCAAAGAGTGGCGTGCAGACAGGTTTGGTGTTGGTTTTTTTTGAGGGTGGTGGGGGAGAGGTACTTTTGCAAACTGGATGATTCCTGTGCAAGAGCAGTTTTTGTAATACTGGGAATATCTGCCAAACTAAGCAAAGTACAGCTCAGCTTGGTCCACCACATCTACACAAGGAATCGTTCTGCATTCCTTCTGTAGCCTTCGCAGGGCTGCTCAAGGGAGCACGAGAAAGATGAAAACACAGGAGGAGGATGTGAATGGGTTTGGAAGAAATTATAAAATAAAAGGCACTAAGTAGAGAAGGATAGCTGTGGTCTGTGAGATGACAGAGAGAAAAATTCCGATCCGGTTTCTCATGGGATAATTTTGCTGGAAGAGGCAGGATAGCCTCCTAAACTATCCCTGAGAAAGTCAAAGTCGTCTTGTTTTCTTTTTTTCTTTGAGCATGAACCCATGGCTAAAATTAAACTTGTAAACTAATCTAGGCCTGAGTGTTAATCTGATCATGTGAAGAGGAAGTTTAAAGCCACTTTGCCATGGGGTAGTTTGGCATCCTGGAATCACATCATTTGTTATCACATGTTCACTGATCCATTACTGTCCTGTAACAAAAACAGCATTCAAGAAACCAAAGTAGCTTGTTTAGCTGGTGCTTTAAAGCAAACACCTCTCTCCTCTGCTAAAAGCGTTCCTATCCAGGCAGGCCTTGGGAACCCGTGCAAGCTTGTCGTGGCACTCTTATGTTCACTCTCATAGAACTTAATATTACAGTTATTGTAATTGTTCTTTGAAAATCAGAGCGAGATGCTCATGTTGCACTCACAAATTTCAATACATGTGAACATACGTATGCCTGTGGGTGTGGGGGGTTGTCGTTTGCTTGCTTTTTAACCTTACAAATTCATCTTAATTTTTTTTTTCTTTCCCTGGAAGTATCTCCTACTGCTGATTGCAGCTTTTAGTAGATCTGGCAATAGTAGCTTAGCTGTTCTTGAAACTCTGCTGTCAAACAGAGACTTGTAACTTGCTATTTAGTGATTGATTGTCAACGCTCAGAATGCATACCACAGCTTGCAATGGTTGTTTATGTGCTGTCTTGCAGAGCAAATGGAGAGCTGGACTGTGGGGTTTTCTAGCATTTTCAATACATGCTGTTTAAATACAAGACCTCTGAATACCTTAAAGGCCCATGTATTTCAGTTGCCTGGCAAAGAGTGAAAGGCTTGCAGGAATGGAAGAGTGAAAGGATCAAATGATGGGCTTGTGCAGCTGCAATGAACTTAAACATATGTCGTAGTGGTATAGAGACGATGCAGACTTTGAAGTATGTTAATTACTGCATAGATGGCAGAATCATAGAAGGATAAGCCTGCAGGTCAAAGATCGAGAACCTGAGTGCCCTCTGGTCTCTGGGTATTGCTCCTAGAATAATGCTGTAGTTAAAAGAGATGCCAGCTGCATCTGATACCCAGGGAGTATTCTGCTTTCAGAAGCTGCTCTGAGCATCGCCTGATGATCTGTTGAGATTTTCACAAAACAGTTTTTCACTCACATTTGAGAGACTCGGAGTTGCAGATATTTGTCAGGGTTTGGGAGGGAAGGCAGGGGCACGGGGTGGAGAGTGCTCATCATAAGCACTTTGAGTTCTTCCCAGGCCAAACTTCTTTGATCACATGCTATCAGTATTTACCACAGTGGTGTTTGCCCAGTGCCTGAGTTTTACAGAATTTTACATCAGACTTCTTACTCGTTGCCTATCACAAGAATGAGAAAACCCAAATAACGTAAATGCAGTATATGTTATTTTTCAGATGCTTTTTTTCAGCAGAGTATGTGCATGTTTAAAAAAAGCTAGGCTATTTATATCTGTTTTCTGATGAGGAGTCCTGAAGACTATTTATAGGTTGGAACAGAGAAATAGGAGAACGCTTTTGTGTAAATGTACATTGCGGATCATGACTGATACATTAGTACTTGTGTGGTTAAACAAAGTGGTGGGAGGACAATATAACCGTGCCATGGTGGAAAACTTTGTCATTGAGTAGGTGAGTTGAACAAGAGTGATTTATTTTGATCCTTGAAAATACCTGACAGAACAATCAGTATTTTGACTTCCAGAAGTCAAAATGCTTTTATGAGCATGCATTACAGGTCCAACTCTGTCTTGTTCTGAATTGGTGTGGGAGAGCAAAGCAGATGGTCTGTATTCTGTATGTAATAATAATAGGTGATCCATAGACATAGAATTGGATAATGCACCTCAAAGGTACAAAACTTAGCCTTTAATATCTTCCCAGGCAGGGAGAAGGCAGAACGAGGCTGCACAAAGATTTTTCCGTCTATCCTTGTGTGATAGCATAGAGTTGGTTGAAATGAAATGTTGAGAGCTCACAGGAGGGCTGGAGGGGCTCAGCTGGTCTTGGAAACCCTCCCACACGCGTGTGTCAGCACGTCAGGTTCTCCTGAGGGTCTGGAAGAAACGTTAGCAGGTTTGCGTCAGCAAAGGCCTGGCCATCTCTAGAAATGCCTGCTGTAGGGCTTGCACGTTTCCTCGTCCTGTAACGTGCACTCTCGCTGGAAGTGCAGCAGTGGCTGCTGCAGCTGCTGCCTTGGAGTGCAACATCTGGTTGGGATATGTTGCATCCCAATTGATGGTGCATCCCAATTGAAGACACTGTCTCCGTGTGATCATCACAATTTTAAAGAAAGCTACAACTTGCCAAACAGTTGCCTGAACTCTTGACTCTTGGGCAGTTGCTTGAAGGAAGGATAACTAAATGTTTACATGAGCTTTAAGAGTCTTGAAATTGCATGTGAGAGGAAAGAACTTTGAATTCTGTATTATGACATGTTGAGTAGGCTACAGTAACTGAAATTGCACCCCACTACCACCAATTTTTATGTTTCTGGTTATAAATCCTGAAGTTATTTCTTAGATATGAGTAAGTTTGGCAAGATTTTGGGGTAACACTGCCCAACCAACTTCTTGGTAATAATGTTTGTTGTCCATCACAGCCATGTTTTACTCCTAGAATGTCTTCTGCCTTTTTAAGTTCCAAAGAGAATAACGAATAAAATTTCAGAATTCTTAACTGCCAGGACAAATATATAATCTCTCATCAGACTGTGGATTTTCTTCCAAATGGTTTTCAATTAAAATTTTAAAATTGATATGATTTTTGTTTATCTAAACCAGTTTGCTTTGTATGATATTTCTATAACACATTTTTCTGGATGTTACAATGGAAGTAATGTACTCCGAAAATCCAGTATTGCTAAACTTTACGAAGAATTTTCCCTACAGACATGCAATCAGAGGATGAAGTGGTCATAATGAAGCAGCTAATGCTATAAACAAGCAATCTTTAGCTTTTGAGATAACAGGAAACAGCATTTTCAGTTCCTACCTCAGGAATCTGATAGCTCATTGTTAGGGGTTTTTTTGTCGTCTTCCACGTGCACCCCCCCTTCCCTGGGTTAAGTGCATTTCATGTCCTTTAATCCTAATTTGTTGACACTTTCTTACAGGTTTGTATTAGAAGTGGAAATTTGTAAAGGGTTTTTATTTTTAGATTAGTTCTATCTGTATTGCTGTTGGGCATTGTACAGCATAAATCCAAGCTTCAGTGCAAATAACGATGCTTCTGCAATAGATTATCCAGTGATATACTTCTTGCCAAAAAATGTGTGTGCTTGGTCCATCTTGACTATGATTTCATACAAGTTTCCTCATAAGTTATATTTCTCCTTAAGATAATTACTTCATTTGTCTGTCTAGCCATTGAAGTTTCTTCTCTAATCACAAGCTTTCTGGAGATGGCCTCGTTTTCTTCCCTTAAAGACAGTAGCTCCTCTATGAGGAGGGGCAGATAGCAACGTAATTTCTAGTTTGAGCTCAGAGCAAATTCCATTTAAAAAATATGAACGTGAGAAGACTATGATCTTCCTGGAGTATATTGTGGTGAGTGGCAATTTATATACCAGTCTTCAGATTGCAGCAAAACCCGTATTTTTATGGTAAATCTACAGGTAATGTTCCCCAAAGGGAGCACGTCTAGAAGTGCTGCGTGTTCTGCGGATGGTTCCACTGAAGGCAGCGGCGGTGCGGTCTGTGTGCCCCTGTGCCCGAGAGGAAAGCTGCCCGGCAGGAACGCCGTGTTACAACGGTGCCGAGGCTCGGAGGTCAGACACTCCAGAGCTGGCAAGTGGCACAACGGGCTTTGCTTTTTGCAGCTGTAATTGGGAGCTCGGCAGCCTTTAACTGTGCTGTGCTCCGCTTTCTCCCAGATGATGTTTCACTCTGGTAAAAGGTGGGAAGTTCCGCTGCAAGTCGTCCTTTTGTGTTCCTTTTCTGGCTGCATTTTTTCCTTGACTCTTTTCTCTCCAGACTTGGGTTGCTGAGAGCTGGTGCGTTTTGTAGTTTCCCTGGGATAGCCAGTGGGGAAACCTGACGGAGCATGGCAGTCCTGTGCTCTCAGGCTCAGCTTTGTGTTGCCCTTTGAAGATAACAGATGACAAGTCCTGCTAGCGAGGACAGGACTGGATCAAAGCTCCCCCTCGTCTTGTTGGATTTGTGCATATACAGAGAATTTAAATAACTTTAGTCTTCAACTTTAAACTGTTTTGATGTGGGGCTGATGATCACATCTGTCTTCAGGCCTATTATCAAACCTGATTTTTGCTGAAAAACCTCCAACACTGGAAGTGTGAGATGGGGCATTTCAGTCTTCAGCACTGAAACTCAGGGCTGAGGCGGAGGAGATGTTAGAAGTTATTGACACAGCTGAACAAGAACTAGTACAAGAACTGCGAGGATTCTTTCAGTTGTTTAAACATTATTTTTAAATGTTAGTTGGTGGTGAAATAGAGAAGATAAAATGGTGACACTTCTAAGAGGATTTCTGTTCGTAATTTGAAACAAACTGAGCATTTTGTATAGCCCTCTGCGCATTGCCTGGAATTCTGCATGGCTGGTTTGGAGCTGCACATCTTCAGCACTGGTGCCAGGAGTGCCTGCAATGGGAAGATTGTTCACTAGGAGCGCTGGATAAAATACTTTTGGTAACGCTTGTTCAGAGTGGACTGAGCAGGCAGTCAGTGAGTGAGGCAGGTGTCTGGTGTTACCTCCATCAGTCAGTCCAAGCTATACCTCTCTTGTCTGTGCATGTGCCTAAGAAAACCCAAATTTCATACTTGTGTCAAACTCAGATGACCAATAAGGCAGGAAGATCCTCTTACATTGTTATGTGAACGTTTCTTTCTGAAAGTAATGAACTTCCAGACTTAGCGTAACTTTGGGCTGTGGGTTTTGTTGTTGTTTGTTTGTTTTTATTAAGAGATTATTTATTGGTTCTGTCTCTGCCAATTTCTTAGAACTGCTTGGCCAAACAAATGGTCTCATTTCAGAAAAGTGATTTGTATGAAACCAAAATGTATTTTGAGCAAGGAAGTAGGTAACATGAAAAAAGGATCATTTTTATTTGAGATTCACAGTTGCATTTTGTCACAACAGACAGTTTTATTTCCGCAGCATGCTGCATCTGCAGTGCAAATGGGAATTCACGTCTGCGTGGATTGTTTGGACATGAACTTTAAAGATGTGCTTCTCCTTTTCAATAAAAAGTAACTATAAATGTTTTATACTCTTCTCATGTATGCCACGTATCTGTGTGCCTATGCAGTATGGCACTGAATTGGCCACAACGCCTTGATACAGCATCTTGAAGGTAAAAGAATGGTTTCAGCAAGCTTGATGGCTGCAGTACATTTAACCAAGAAAAAGCGATTAGTTTCTTTTAGATTCTGGTGATTTTTCTCATTTCTTGTAGTATTTACCTTTTATTTTTTGGCATTCTCTTAAGCAGAGAGCCTGTAACTGCTCTCAGAAATACGTTCCTCTGTCCAGCAAACCAAACCGGAGTGTGGGGTTATATTAGTACCCCACTCACTCTTTCAAAATTGAATTGCTTTTTACTTCTGAAAAAGGTTTGTTTCCAAGTCATTCATGTTATGTAAAATGCACTGTTTGGAGAGGCTTTTTAAAAGGTCTTTATAAAGGTTAAAATAATTTTTAAAGGCTTAGGAATTAGGGTTTTTAAAGCATGTAATGATTTTTTTAAATAGCAAATTTAAGTTTTAAAGCTAGCGTAAGTATTCTGAACATAATGTATTTTCACTGAACAAAGAACTTCTCTCTGTGCCCTGGTGAAGTGCATCATCCAGACCCAGGCACCGTACTGGCGTTTGGGGTTCGAAGAGAGGCAGCCCAGCCGTGCCCGCTGTGTCTGTAACTGCGGCCACAGCTCCTGCTCCAGCCTGGCGCTGCTGACTTCTCTAGCCTTTGCGCTATTAAGTGCCACAGGGCGGAAGTTGCACTTCAATTTGACTCCGATGGCATCAAAGACTGCCACTTTTTATGAGACAGGGACTGTTACAGTGAGTGACTTGGGTTAGACTGCACTGGAACGTGCGTATTGGCTTCTGAAGAAATGCCAATGAATTTCTTGGTTTGTGCTGAGTTTCATTGCACTGGAAGGTCTCCTCACCACGTATGTGGACTCACTGTACCTTTGTTATTTTAGCTAAAGTAATTGCTTTAATATGCTGTGGATGGTTGTAGCCATGACTACGCTTCTGCTCCATCCGTGCTTGCCATATGTGTAAACAATTTGCTTATTTTAGTGGTATGACCTGCTGGCCTCTGCCTGTATAAACAAATGAAGGCCAAAGTTCAGAGAGATCAGAGGGTAAACTTTAAACATCCTGCAAAATCTGCAGTCCATCAAGTGTCCGTTAGGATTTGGTTACAGCCAATCCTTTTGTACTTCCAAATAATTTGTTCATGATGCCTTTGGAAAGGAGGAGAAGAAGCTTCACCTGGCACGTGGAGGCTTCAGGGAACAGAATTGCATTGGTGTTATGTTAATAAACCGGCTTCAATGGTATTGTCTAGCATCAGCAAGGGAAGTAATGCTAACACATGCTTTCTTTTTCGTTTAGATTGAGATTTAAATGTTGAAGTTGGTTGGACAAGCCATTGAAAAAAAGGCTATAGTGTACAAAGACTGAGCAATATCATGAGAGACAGATGACCCACACACAGCAGAATGAAATGTGTGTCACGGGAGGAGGAAAACTGAGAGGTCAAGTGAGAAGTGCCGGTGAGATCTAGGAAGAGATATTTGAGCACTAGTGCTTAAAAGGAAAAGAGAAGGCAGGGAAGTATGGTAAGAGGGTTAAAAAAGGAAAGATGCTGAGATTTTGATGGAAGCAAATAAGCCTTGATGCAGTAAATCAAGTAGCACACGGGGCGGGGGGGGAAAGAAAGGTCAGGGCTATCCAAGCTCCTGAATGACCAAACCTCCCCACTTTACTTGCTTTCATCAGCAGCTTTTCTGGCAGGAGCAGAGGAGCTCAGATTCCAGCCCCCAACTGGATGGCAGGGAGTGAAAATTCACCTGGTTCCTCCTGGTGTTAAGCTCAGCCATGCTGGACTTCCTTGACCGCTGGTAACTGCTTGATTTTGTAAGTCAAACTAAGAGCCTGTGGAAGTCAAAGAACTTTAGAAATCTGTCGTGTATTTTCAGTATTTCAGGAATCACTGTGATACCATTGCTATCTCGCAGGTGAGTCTTTTGTCATGAATGACTTTACAACCGAACTTTTCAATTTGATTAGAGATGAGTCAGCTATTAATATTTCTGGATCCAAGAGGTTGAATTAACCCCGCAGATCTTTCTGACTGAAATATTCTTAATTAGTTTCTGATGGACTTTTCTGTTTCTGAAATTCATGTTCATAATTTTCTGAAGACTTACTAAAAGAGATTAACTTCCATATATAACTGATCACCAGTTAAAGTTTAAGGCATTTTATAATTTCATTGACCGAGAATAAAGCAGAAGCTAAATCATTGATGATGCAAACATTTTCAAAATCGAGCATATAACTTCATGTACTTCAAATACTGGAGTTATAGCATTTTATCATCATCCTGGGCAACATTTCCACAATGAAACTCTGGTAAATTGGCAGCATGAACAATGCTAGCATCTGTATGCAAACAGCAGCTTCCTGAGAATGCAATATTTTTCTTCTGAAATCACTTGCACAGAGGAACTTCCAGGCTTTCTCTGGCCCATTTTTTCCAAACACCTTTAATACATAATGCATATATATGCTATAATGGTAAATTATTAATGAAAATAAGTTTGTCTTCAGAGCGGAATGGAGATGGAACAAAATGGAATGATGGTGTGGACTTGGTAGCGAAGGGGGTTCTGCCTTCAGCAGCATCTCTGGCTGCGGAGCAGCAGCAGTTCTGTATTTCTGGTTTTTATCCACGTACTGTTTCTCTGGTTCTCTGGACACGCAGGATCTATTTCCAAAATATGTCTAAGAAAAGCCTGCTTTTGGGGGTTTCTATATGCTTAGCGGTGCCTCCCCTGCAATGTGTCAGCGATTTTTCTGTTGGGGAATACAGTATTGTGGAAGTGGCCCTTCTTGCTGTGTGTAGTGCTACTTTCAGAGCCAGAAAACCCATTACGCTGTTGTGGTGGAGGGGTTCTCAGCAACCCACTTGAACACGCCGGTCACCAAATCCCAGAGCTCCAAGTAGCTTCTCGTCTGACTACTGGGCTGGAACCACCATCTGCTTTCTGTTCCCCAGATGACTGTGGTGATAGAAACTTCCTTAAAATGCAAGTGTCAAGGAACATTTTGTGTGTGAAACATGAGTGAGCATAACATCTAAACATCACTTTTAACGTAGTACGCTGAATCACTTATTCCCCTTTATTTTGAATGATTGTCACTTTGGCTTAGCAGCAATTCACTTTAAGTGTACCTGATTAATTGATTAAGACGTCTTAATAAACAGTTATAGGAAGCATGATACATTAAATAGGAAAAAGCAAAATACTGTCGCTGGTGAAAATGTCAGTTTTCCGTCGTACACTCTGAAGAGAACAACTTACTTGCAAATGCGAATATTCATGAGTCAGCATGAGTTCTACCATTAAGTGATATTTACATATGTGCATTTTATAGTCACAGATCCTAACTAAGCCGCAGATAGTGTTTGGGCTTTAAGGATTTTTGGCGGTGTCATGAAGTCCTGCAAGGTTGAGGAAGACTGCTATATAAAAATAAAGCAAGCATGCTAATAATCATTAGGCAGGAGGGAGCTTAATTAGCATTATGCACAACTGTTTGTTTTTCCATTGTTGACAATTCCTCATAATAACAGATGTCATTATGTGCTGTTTTTCCTGTTGTATGTTTAGTCAGCCTTATACACAGGATAAGCTGTAGATGCAGACCCCATTAATATTAGTGTCTTGTAGGTATGTTCTCTCCTCAGTGCACAACTGCTTTTGCAGTCTTAATTTTTACAAAAGAGGTTGGGCTTTAAAACTCTAGCTTTTGACTGACTTTACATGGCCTGTATTTGAAGTAATACGTGAAAGTAGGTGTTTTATAGGAACTAATCTGCTCTTAGAGCAGGTGAAAATGGTAATCAAATGTTCTTTCTACTTGGGAGGTTGCTCAGTACTAAATTATGCAGCTGCTGATGAAGAAAACCACATTTATATAACCAATATGAGAACACACACTAAGTGTAAAAAAGCTTGTTTTTCAAGCTTTTAGGATTAAGATTCTGAGCCAAAAAGGCAGATGGTAAATCCATTTCCCAATGCTGATCTGACAATAATGTCCTGATCCTCAGTGGAGCTCAGTAACGCTGTGTGCTTGCCTGAAATCCACAGGCTGCTGGTAAATGGTATTTCCTCATGCAAGAAGTCTTCTGCGGCAGTTTAGCTGGGGATGGAGGAGTGCCTGCTGCCAGCAGGCAGGTATGGCTAATGCTGTTGCTCAAGTTTATCTGCAGAGAATATTATAAAATACTGTGTTTTTTTCTGGAGGAAGAGAAGAATGCCATGTTGTCCTTTTCTGAGTAGAGTGCTGCAAGTCATCTTTTACTCATTCTTTTTTTTTTCTTTAATCTGCTGTAAATGATACTGTCTCTGTTCCTAGAGATTTGAAAAATGGGCTCTGTTCAGGTGATTCTGCCAGTTGTTTTGCAGAAACAGTATTTTAAATAGTGTTTTGAGGTAAAAAGTGAGACACCCTTTGAAAAAATTGAGGTAAGCCAAGTGAGCCAGACATAAAAATGTAGTTGTGCAGAGCTGTCTCTGTGTGTGTTGAGCACATCTAAATGGGAATTCATTCCCTGGATCAACTGGAAAGTTTTCGTTTGATTGTTTGTTTTGAGAAGAAAATTTATTTGATTGTCAAGAAGTTAATTTTGTTTGATGTCGAAAATCGCAATAGAACTGATGTAGTTGTAGAGCCTTCTTCAACCTTGTAGAATAAGAAGCCATCAAAGAGGTGGATTTTCAGCTGGTTGGTGGGGAGGTGTTGGCTAAAGGCCCTTTTAGATCTTACTGCTGATGCTGAAAAGGGCCTTTGGCTTCTGTTTCTGTGTTAAAGTTGGTCTCAGTCTCAGGGTTTCTGAAGGGCTCTTTGACCTGGTTTGGCAGGGCCTGCGGAGCTTGTTTTCCCATTTTACCCGAAGTTCAATAAACTGGTAAGCAAAGGGAGCCTTTTTCACATAAGGGCCGATGTTTGGTGTTACACGACACTTTCAAAGAATGAAGTGTTCTGGATTAAGCAGGGTTAGACCTGTAATTTCTCCAGATCTTTATCTGGCTTTTAGGTAATGACTTGCACATTTGGCTGCACTATAACTTTACAAGTAAGCTTCTGCAGACAGAGGCAAGTATCCATGCCCCATATTGGCCATCCAAGATGAATGAATGCATATATTTATTCTTATCCGTTTTCGGGCCTGTCTTGAAATATCCATAAAACACATTCAGCTATGATTGAAGAAATGAAACCAACTGCTTTATTAAGCACATAATTGTCTGGCGCAGACAGGAGTCTCTGAAGATGTTACTGCCCTTTTTGCTGGGTAATTGTAGCAGGGAATTCAATGCCCTCTGGGGCACTTCTGCCATCAGTCTCTGGTTGTTTCCTGCCTCGTAGGAAAACCGGTGAACACTAAATGATTTCTGGTTTTAATTAGGCTGACGAAGATGCACGTCCTAAGTGCATTAGAAGGTGTATTCGCTAAGTGTAGTTTCCCTATAGGCATTTCTGGATGTCCCTTACACTCGAATGCCCAGGGATTTGCCGTTGAGCAGGCTGTGAGGGCACGTGTGTGTCTCTCTTGACTCGTTCCCGATGTGCACGGCTCTGGGGTCGGTGTGGCCCGGCGCTGGCTGCCGGGGCGGCAAGGCCGCGAGGGTGCACCCGGTGCTGCCGGGCCCGGCGCTGCCTTCAGGACCAAGAGCACACCGCTGCTAACCCAGCCCGGCAGCGCCGGGTCCGGCGCTGCCGGGCTGGGTTAGCAGCGGTGTGCTCTTGGTCCTGAAAGCAGCGTTCAGCTCACCCCCGTGGGGCTGCTGAGAGAACCGGGCATTCAGTTTTATTTGCTGCTAAAATTTGTACTGAAATGATAGTTTCGAATAAAGCAACTGGCAGCAGTGGTGGTCTTGAGGAATACTTGTTTAGGCATACAGAGGGATTTAGGTGTGTTTTCAGCCATTGCAATTTGAGTTCGGTCCCTTTTTAATAAGAAGTGTATGAAACTAGAACTTCCACCACCGGAATGGTGACTGCAGCATTTTAACAGCCGTTTTTATGCTCGGACTACCAGAATTTTCGTGTTGCTCCCATTGAGGCCTCAGATCTACCTCTGCAGTGCTTTCCAATTTATCTAGATGTTCCATTTGAGAAAAGAAGCGTATTCTGAATCATATAGTCAACATTATGTACGATAGATTCCATTACAGAGAGAAGGTCATAGAGTTTTTGCTTCTTATTGATCCAGGCTGGAGATCTAGTGTTCAGATAAAGATTAAATTAAAAAAATTAAGAAGAAATTGGGCTTCTGCTGTTACAAACTTTAATAAAGAATGGAATTATTAGGCAGGTGAATATACATATGATGATAATTTGTGGAAGGGAGTTAGTCTAATGCTATTCAGAGTTGTCTGAAGGTGGTACCAAGGGCAGTCTGAGGGTGGGAGGAAGGGCAGTCCCTTGGGTTTTGAAATTCCAGATACTTCAGAGAACCTGACAAAATCGTCCCTTCTAAGAAACTGGTACATTGTTAAAGTTGGACAGTTCTTTAGGGGACATTGGTAAGAGACAGGCAACAAAAGTTAGAAACAAATGGTCAGATTTTAAGTTGGAAGGAGATTATTAGTAGGATCTCTGCTGGGTTCTGCTCTGCTCAGTTTGTTAACAATGAACTGGAAACTAAGGTGAAGTAATTTACACAAAGTTTTCCAAGGTGGATAAATCTAAATTAGACTCCAAGGAGAGTCATAGAAGAGTCCTGCGGTACTTACAATAACAACTGGGTAATAAAGTGGTAGGTGAAATTCAGTGGTGTTATGGGCCCAGTAATGCGCAGTGAGGGACGGGGCGAAGGGAGCGGATCTGCCTGTGCATCGAGTGTGAGGAGTTCTGTGCACAATGAACTGCTGCCACCTGGAAAGAGAACCTGGAGGCAATGTGCATAATGTTATGAACATGTCAACGAAAATGAGTGATCCAAAGGGTGAATATGATGTTGTGAATTGGAACAGAACAGGAACCTGCTTATGTTATTGTGGCCAGCTTGTATCTTTAGTACGGTGTGCTATAGCTGTCCATACCTGTCCTCCTCTACCCCTTCTCCCCAGCTGTAAAAATAAGTAAATAAATGCTAAACTTCATAGGCTGGAGAAGCAGGAAAGTGTGGGTTCTGTACAAGGAAAGAATGAATAGACCTGGATCTGACCGATGGTCCACCTAGCTCGGGATCCAGTCCTCAGGGAGGATTAATAGCTGGCCAAGGAGGAGTTTGGGAACTGGGAAAGCTTACAGGGTGATCCCTATTCTTTCCCTGATTCCTATGAAGCTTATTTTGTTTGGGTGATCCGTTGGCCTCTCATCATCTGCATTTCAGTGACTTACCTAGGCAGATGTATATTTGTTAAGTAATCTTTAATAGTTAGTTTCTTAAACTCTGTAGTCTCCTTTTGTGGAGCTGTGTAAGCTTTTTGCATCCAGTGCACCTTGTGGCAGCTTACATATGTGTTATGTGAAAACCACCTCCTTTGGTTTGCTTTGGCCTAACTCTTCAGCCTGAAAAAGAATTAACTGCAGAGAATATTAGAAAAATGCCTGTGCATTAATAAATGGCATAGAAAAAGTGACTGTGGAAGGTCTTGTGTCAAAATCTGATGGCTGAGATGTTCCCGTGAAATATCGGGTGCCTTGTTTAAAAAAAAAATAAATCAGGCATTGAAAAAATCTGTCCCATGAATCATTGCAGTGAAATTATGTGGAAATCAGAAGTATGAATGGATTTGAAAAGGGACTAAATATCTTCATAAAGGATCTACTGATATTGGTTGAATGTGGCAGTTCAGTTACATCCTTCAACACAGGAAATTTCAGAAAATGGAAAAGAAAGTAGTGTTACTAAACTATAATGAAATTATCTGCTCATAAAAAAGGTTGAAATTTCGTATGATGCTTCCCTTGTATATTAAAGATTTAGCTATATGTTTATTAAAACTAAAATGCCGAAAGGTGACAGAAGTGAGTTTGTGGCTCTGCATATAAGGATCTGTGATAGCAGAGAGAGCATAACTTGATTTTTAGTAAAATGTCAAGTAATTTTGAAGAGCACTGAAGCTGTTATGTGAGTTGCAGCAGGGATTACAGGACTGGTTTGTCTGGTCATGTAAGGTGAATTTCATTTCCACGTTGCCTCTATGAATAAGATTAAAATAAGTTGTGGAAATACTACTGTTAGAATTATTTGATATTCTATTTCTCGCATGTGTTTTCCATTACCAAGTAAATGCTTAAAATAGTTCCAGGAGACTAAAACAAGTTTTTGTCAGACACAGTTTATAAAATAGTTTCAACAACTTAAAATGGAAACAGTTTAAACTGGATTATTACAGGTAAGCCTAAAAACTGCTTGCAATAAAGATTAGACTGTGGCAGAATTCCTGCTGTTACTTGATAGTGGAGTTAATTCCACGTTTTTTTCTTGAGCTGAATACGTGCATCTGTTCATATTTAAGTAACCTTTAAACCTAAAGGAAGCTGTATGTGTTGTTTGCAGGTATCCTCAGAGCCACTCGCTCATCGTTCGTTCAGGACTGGTCATCACTAACACTTTGTAAATGTAAAACCGTCCCTGCTCAGGAAAAGCAGCAATTATTTTGCATTCTCTCTCGCTATAGAAAGTAGATGCCGCCCAACCTGTGAAGAAGGAAAATGTTCTATTTAGAATGAAGTACCTTATTATGTCTGATCTAAAAATCCAGCTGTTGTTCAAACCCATCACCAGTGCTTCAGGACAGCAAGGGAAGTGAATGCCGCCTCCTGACTTGTGTTATCTTGGTCTTATTTCTGCTTACGTTTGGAAGCTGGTGCTCTATAATGTATCCTTAAGGTGTTCTGCAGTGTGTGACAAAAGCTGCCCCTTGCCTCACATTGTTCCATGCTGTTACTATGAGTGTTGGTGCAAGTTTGGTCTCAGTGGGCTGGTTATGGAACATAATTGCTACTGAATGTGAAGGCAGGGAGTAAAGCGTCAGGATTCCTTTTTGGCAGGTGGTCAAGTTGATGTGACTCTCTTTTGCAAATCTTCACCTCCCTAAAGCATCACTAACAAATACGACACTGAAATGGTGTCTATTAGAAACACTTTGCTATCTAAAAAGAGGTGGGATGTAAGAAGAAAAAAGCATTCATTTTAAATTTCTGTCTTTTTTTAACCCTGAGAAGTTTATTTTAAAAGATATTGAGTTTTAAGAAAAATTAGTTACGGAGAAACTCGAATCGTTGAACAGCCTTGGAGTAGTTCATTTGCAAATTGACTTATCTGCTAGCAAGCTTAATCTGTTTGACATGCATTGATCCAGTCTATTAAAGAAGGTCACTTTCTCATTATTCCCTGAATTGGAGCATAAGATCCCAAAACTGCCCAACTTTCCCAAGGTCTTATATTAGGTGACCAAGTCTTGGCCCAGCCCAGAACGGTGCCACCCCCCCCCGCCCTGCTTCTTCTGTTTTATCCTTCAATGGCACCAGATGGCCAACAAGCTCATGTTTCCAGGAAACCTCCTGGGCCTCTACTGTCGGACAGTTGCACTGGAGAGTGTTGGGGAGGTCAGGAACTGATTTTGGAGGAAGATGAAATGCCTTAAGTGACTTATGAAAGAGCTGTGCATTTCTAATGTTTTAACTTGGTGCGAGAGAGTGAGTGAACCAGGGCTGCTTTGGTGTTGGCACCTAGTCATAAGTTCTTAATTAAAAAAAAATCAAACTATGGCTTTTAATTCATTGAGCAGGAAAACTTGTAGTAGTTTCTGCACAATGGTTTAGAGCCATACAAGCTGTGTGTCTGATGAGAACCCGAGCACCTGTCTGTCCTACCTGACTAGTTTCTCTGTTTGCTGAGGTTTGCAGAGCATTGTGCAGGCCAGTACATGAAGACAAATTCTACTTGGTATCTGGTTCACCCTTCTGGCTTTTCCACTCTTCAGTTAAATGCATGATTTCAGCATTAAGATCTGTTTTGGATCTAAGTGTGTGTTCTTGTAAAGGAGTTACTTGAACCCTGTAGCTTGTCTATTATTTTTGTCTCTCTTAACACTGGGAAGACAAGAGCATTTGTTTTAACTATGGAATGTAACTTGACAATATGGACTGTAGAGTCCTCTGTGTATGTTCCCTGCTGCTGTTTTACTGAGAAAAATTGACCTCTTCAAAAATTATAACTTAACAGTGCTGTGATGATGTTAGGGCTTTGAAACGTTTCATGTTCTTTACTGATATTAAGGTCCCATTAAAGTGCCAAAAATACCAAGGAAGGGAATTGATAACACATTGTGCACATCACACAAATGACTTGGCCGTGGAAAATGTTGCTTTCCTTTTAATGTTGTGGTTTGGGTTTATTATCAGTTGTCTTAGTAATCCTCCTCAGTAGTCTCGGTGGCTAAGCCCGAGAGGGGTGCGTTTGAAGAAAACTGTGATTTTCCTCTTTTTTCCTCTTCCCTCCTTTCCCCATCTGTGCTGCTTGTACTTTGGGGTCAGTTTGGGTGTTCTAGCCATAGTTTGTGTTTTTCAGCCTTGATAAGCACAGAATTTGCTTTCTCTTGGGAAAATGAAAATATTAAAAGTAAGCAAACTTTGCCTGCGGTTTTAAGATGATAAGAGACTTGCTGGGTCAGTATTGTCCAATGCCATTTAATACTCGACTACATTGCTTACGGGGCGTAGGAGCTAAGTTTAGGTACTGCTGCTGCGTTGAGCCTACCGAGTTAAACTTCAAGGGGGAAGAAGAGCGTGTGAATTTGCACAGTGTAATTCTTTGCCTTATTTGTAAAGCTCTTCTTTGGAAGTACCTCAGTAGTGTAATATGTAATATTTTATTGAAACTGTAATGAGTCCTGGGCTGAAAAGAGAGGTGCCTAATTTGGTAGTATGGTGCCTTTAGGGTACAGGATGATTTTGGAGATAAGCTTATTAAATGTGATTTCATGAAGAAAATTATTTGAGCTTCATATTGGGATTGACTCCCATTCAAATGGCCATCAGCATAGTTCAAAAATAATATTGTAAGAAACATGGAAAATGGACACCAGGCTTTTGTATTAATGTAAGAATCAGTTTTATCAGATGCTTATTTTTGTTGGTGTACATTCATGTACTTCTTTATTTTTGAAGTATTGTTTGTTGCATAAGCTCTTAGTGCAAATTTTTATTTGCTATGAAGTTTTATTACAAAAATGTTTTGACTAGAGTGCTGCTGTATTAGAAACACAGACTCTGTTCTTTCACTTCCCGCTTGATGTTGCTTTATTACAAAGGAACTTTTTGTGGAGAAAATGGTTGTGTCAGTCTTGCTTTAGGTAGCTGTGATTGCTGTAGAGTTAACGTGGCCATGTGCTCCTAGAAAGTTGGTGAGGAAAAACAGCTTGGCACTTCTTTGGCTAAAAAGCTTGTGTTGGGATGAGGCCAAACTAAACACCAGGGCCTCTCTGGGTTTATGATTTGCATCTCTCTTCAGCTGTTGGGGTTCCGTGGGTTCATCTCGTTGCTCAGGCTCTGCCTGCGGGCTCTGTGGATCCCATTACCGTATAGAACAAATACATGGAGTGCATCTGGGGAGAAATAACATTTCTACTCTTTGACTCTTTTGAGAGAAATCTTACTGCATCTCCCTTGAGAAACAGTTCCTGTAGGTGAGTGAGTACTGTTTTCCGTGAGGGGAAATGGTGAAAAATGTGTGGGTGAATCCTCACATTTTTCCATTAGTTTAAACGTGTGCCTTCAATGTTAGATTTTAGAAGTATGTGTAGACCAACCAGCAAACCATAAGTCCTCTTTAAAACTTACTGCAATTGCTGAAATGCTAATTTTTCCGAAAATTACACTCAGACCTTGTTTGTTTTTGTTTAGAAAAGTTCAGAAGCATTTCTTATTTGGAAAACTCCACGTCAACTCCTGTATCATTTTTTCTCCATGCCTCTGTTTATCTATATAGATAGAAATAAATTTAAAAGAAACTCACCAAAACAAATACAAAAACAAAACACACACACACCCCCCAACAAAAAACCAACAACACAAAAAAAAACCCCAAACCAAACAAAATGTATTCTTAAGGCTTGCAAGAGCCATCTTCTGTCTTGGTCCGTCAGAGCCGAGGTTGCCCTCTGCACCGCAGCTGTCAGCTGCCTTCCCTGCATGGTTCGCTTCTCGCCGAATGCTTCTTCAGCCAGAAACGGCATCGTGGTTTAGGAGTTCGTATTCAAGGAGAAAAATGATGAGAAAAGAGCTGTTTCAGGTAACATGCGCAGGGCCCAGTAAGACCTGCTGGTTAGCAGGAGAACATGAACTGGAAGTAAGTTGCATGTTTTGGTGGTGAGGGTAATTTGTTGTCCTTTGGAATGCTTTATCAAGGGCTATCCAGTAAATTCCCCTAGTTGCTGTTGTTTTTTTTTTTTTTAATTTAAGTTTAGGTAGCTTGATAAAACTGCATTCGTTTACTGAATCTGCTGGGGCAGTTACAGAGTGAGATTGTGGCTGTCACTATGCTGGGTTAAAGTTGGGTGATCTTCATTCTTCTGCCTCAACACGAGCTGCCGAGATTCATTCAGTCTCAGCAGAAGCAGATGCTGATTTGGCTTTGTTCTGCCACAGCCAGGGCAGCTCCGCTCCTCATTTTTCGCTGGAGTGCGATCGAGTACCCCTGAAAATGCCACCCGTAGTCACTTGCGTCGTGTACAGCTATGGCCGGCAAGGTTACTTGCCTATTGCTGCCCGGAGCAGGGTTATAGCTGTGACAAGTAACGTAACGTGGCCATTGCATTCTCCAGTTGAGAAATGGAGACCCGTGCAGGCTGATGTTCCTTCGGCTCTTGGGCACAGCGAGGCAGCCACGACTCATTCCCTCCACATGAGATCTGGACGTTAAAGGTTTCCATGGACATATGTTGCAAAGTAACCTTTAATACTGGGTGTTTTACATGCTTGGCTGGATAAGGCACAAAAGATGTGACAGTTTTTTAGTCTGCAAAGCCTCTGAGACCCTTGAATAATGCATGGCGGGGGCTGCCCGACAGCCGGGTTCATAGAGCCCTTGTCAGGAGCAGGGCTTGGCTCTTGTGAGCAGGCTTGTCCCCGACGGCGGCACCACCGCATTCTTGTCCTTTTGTCATTAAATATCATGTACTTACTAACATTTCTTTTAGACAGCAGCTAATGGAATTATGGATATTTTATGTCATCTCTACATCAATAATGCAATATGAGCCACATAAAGAATTGATTTTTGTTTGTTTGTTTGTTTGTGGAGGGAAACAGAAAGATGATTTAATGCTTGGCAGCAGAGATTTCTTTTAGTAGTTCCACTTTGATGTAGATTCTAGTTATGACCTTGAAGTCACATCTAGAAGCAGGGAAGCTAATTAGTAAAATTTTGTAATTACTTTAGATGACTCTGTAAATTATAGTCACGCAATAAAATCAATATCCCCTGGAGCAAACCAAGTTGTACTGCACAAACAGGTTAGTGCGTAGGACTACACTGCTATGCTAAATAGGTTGTAATATCAGTATTTTATTTGGTCTAGAAACTAGGTTGTTGGTGTGTGTGGTGTTGGTTGGTTGGTTGGTTGTTTCTCCGTGGGGTAGCCTGTGAGAAGAATTGTTAATTCTTCTATGTGACCCTTCCACACCTGTTCTCCTTCGGTCGGAGAAAACCAGCACTTGTGTTCGCTGGTGCCACATTTGCTGTGTCCATTGAGAGCATCAGTGGAGTCCTCTAAGCTGCCTTCAGAAAGGAGGAATAACTTTAGTTTGCCTGTGCCCTTTCAGATGGCAAGGAAATGCTGTGATTTAGCAGAAATGAGCCAAGTCAGGAGGATATTCAAAAGGAGGTGGCGATTCCGTGGTGCTGTTGAAAGCGCTGGGAATGTTTGCCATTTGTAGATAAGCAAGCAATGGACTTTATAAGCTGCAGTTCTGGTTGACAAAACTTCCCTTGAAGGCTGACAGTAAGCATTTAATCCAGAATTAGTAATTTCAGAAGTCTGAATTTTGTATGCATGAGTTAACATATACCTGCTTGGTTTGGCTTGCCCTGATCGTTGAAAACCAGTACTGATGTGTTTATTTCTATAATTATTTTTTTTTTTTTCTTTTGCACACTGTAAATATATATTCAAACATTTGTAGCAAACATGCATTTGGGGAGGTGGTGTGCAAGAACTGGAGATTTTAACATAGAATTGCTTATTTTTTTTTTTTCTTAAGAGAAAAATATTTCAGATGAAGCTTTTGCTCATCTCTATGGTATTAGAAGCTTTTTGTTTGAGAAGCAGCATTCCTATGTAGCAAATACTTCCAAAGTGTTATTTTCATTACTGTTAATCTGTAGTTCTAATACAGATTAATCTGGATGTTGATATTACTAACATAAATGGGATAGTGATTTGGACATAAACGTTATGGATTTATAGATGTGATCTTCATCTAAAGCTGCTGAAGAGAATCCCATTGGACACTTGTTCTCTTAAATTTATTAATTTCGATTAAAATACTTTTTTTCTCAGGCTCAAGCTTAACCCCTTCTTTCCCTTGCCACTTCAGTTCCTTACACTATGAAGGAAAGGAACACATTTATGGAATCTTCTTTTACTTTAGACTTCTAGGCTGACTGAGGCAACGTTCATTTATCAAATCTGCACCTGTCGCATAGTAGGATTCCTACAACTGATGAAATAGGAGTGTAGCTTTGTCTGGCAAAACACAGGGTTAAGTGGATAATTATTTGGGAAAACGTTTGAGCATGTCGTTCTACCCAGTAGGTCATTGGGGAGCGTATGAAAGAACCTCAGATGGCTAAGATAGGTGTTTGAACTCCCGTATTGTTGATGGAAGGCATGTTTCAGGTAGCATTTCCAGATTAAGTACTTTGCTGCTTTCTTTGTTTTATATGCCAAGGTGATAAAGACAAGAAAGATTTCTCTTCCATGTTGTTTTCTTGTAGTTTTTGAGTAATTCCTTGAACTGGCAAACGGTGTGCTAATAAATGAGAAAAGTCATTTTGGTGCCGAAACCACCCGTCTCCGTGTAGCGTTCGTTTCGAGAGAAGTTTTTTTTGCTGGGCTAAATCTTGTGTCATGATGGAGTAGGTTTAGCAGCTCCATTTTGACTTCAGATAAGGACTTAAACCATAAAGAAATAAACTTTGTAACTGAAGAACCATGCAATCAATACGCATGTCTTGGATGCCTTTTACGTAGCACACGATGTTGTATTTTATTCAGTATTAAAGATTGTAGTTCCGTGTTGTGCTACAAACCACTCGAGGGCTTCCTTGTGTTGCTCAAGAAGTTTGCACAGAAACTCTTGGTGTGTTTGCCCAGAAGCTGCTCAGCCCATGGCAGCGCTGGTGCTCCGTGCTGAGCACCCGCCCCAGTCCCCAGTATCATCTCTGCTTAGCAAATTCTTCAACTCTTTGCCTGAATTCACGTGAAGTCAGTGGCACGTAGGCACACGCTTAACTCTACTTGAAGATTTCCCGGTGCCTGGTCCAAGTCTGGAGGAAGAGACCAACCTGCCAGTGGCAGAATTTGGTTATGTTCATGTCTTACGGAACCAGCTGATTTATTAGTACTGACGGAGCTTATGAAAGATGCACTCTTCTGTTGGTACAGGATATATTAAGATAATCAGCTGTGATTGCAAACTGACTTATCCAGTTAAAAAAAACCAAAACAAACCAAACCAACCCAAGAAACCCCACCAAAACCACGAACTCTTTTCAGTCTTTCATCAACTATGATTTTGCTGATGCTGACAGAAATGAGAGCTGGGCATTCTATGAATACACTTAACCTCTTTGAAAACTCACATCCTTCCCCACTGCCACAAAGAGCAGACGTGCTTTTTGCCTGCGCACTTGCTGGGCTGACAGTCTCTGCTGCTCACTCTGTGCTATCAGCCCGTCATCTGGTCATATTTTTATTCTACTGGCAAATCTGCACCAACTGGATAGTTGATGGCAGAAGTCCAATTTTTGTTTCTACTGACACTTCATCTTCCTTTGATGTGTTTACGTCTATGATTATTGATTTTTAATTTATTGCGTTCTGTTTAATGCGACCGACAAGGCGACACACGCCCGTGACATTGGGGTATTAGCCTTTGCAAGCACACAGGTACCGAAACTCCAAAATAAACGCCTGTTTATCGGTGGGTTTACATATAATGAATTACTAAAAGTGATACGTTTTCCAGGATTATTTTTTGTCATTGTGTACATGGGTAAAGACTGACATTCTGATGCATTTTAAACACAGAGCAAGGTCTTTGCAGCTCACCTGTTCTCATGCCGGAGTGTCCTGTGGCCGGAGCGGGGCGGGCAGGATGGGCCCTCGCCCCCCCGCCTGTCACTCTTGCCTCTGGTGCTTTCAGCCGAAGGGGAAAAGGATGAGTCATCCATCAGCTTATTGTAAGACAGTGCAGACAGCTGTAAATATATCCTGTCTGGAGATTGGATTCCAGTAATCAGCACAAAATAGCCGTTGACATCACACAGGGTAACTCTGGGCCCGGCCTGCTGGAAAGAGGCTGGTGGCGGGGAGAGGGAGGGAAGGGATTAATGGTGCTGAGATAGCAAAGGGTAATATTCCTGCTTGTGTAGGCTGCAGGTGTTGCTGTGGTGGTTGTTGCCTTCACAAACTACATGGAGACAACTTGTAGAATGTTGCTCTGGGTCAGTATCTTAATATGGCTTTATTCTAAAAAATAATAAAAATCTAAACATGAGGGTACAACAGTTTCTGTGCCAAGGGCTAAACTTGTGGCGTGGGGAATGGGTACACTTCTTAATTGTAGACAACTTGGGTTGAAATCTTGAATTTAGCTTGCAGAAATGTTTGAGAAGGATGTGGCCGAAATAGGATGTGTGTTTAATTTTTATGAGCGTGGCTTTTGTATTTCTGTGGTTAAAGGCTTATGAATTACAGGTCTCCATTTGAACTTTGAAATAAGTGGAAGTGTGTGAAGTGAACCAGTTTCCCCTGCATACCTGGAGTTTGTTTATTTGGAGTGCTTAAATCTACTGAGGCGTTAAAGCACTATAGCTGCTTCCAAAGGCAGATTAGAAACATGGTCGAAAGTGAGGAATAGCCTGAAGGTTTGACGTTATTTTCTGTCTGGTTGCACAACAGCCATGCAGACAACAAATATCCAGGAGAGAGCGAGGAAGAGGTTGCATTCTCTCAATGTACCTATGGCCAGCTGTAGCTTTCCTTCAGGAATAGTATTTTAGCAATTTGAGTGTTAAAGCCCCTTTTTCTTTCTGAAGCTACTAGTATGGTTAGGATGACTCCATAATAACCCTGTCCAAAACAGCAGTTACAATTGATATATTTTCTTTTATCCAATATTATGAATTTCATAACCTGTTAAATACGTGCACAGAGTGAATTAGGGATTTTGCATTCTTCTAAAAAGAGTAATTTGTAATGCCTCATGCAAATCAACTCTGTAGCAGAAAGCCTCAGGGAGCGTACGTAGACTTGTTTTCCTGCCTTTATCAAATGGATCTGTAGGTTGGAAGCTTTCACAGTACAGAAGAAGCAGGTTACTTCTCTGCTTGGCATATGGAAATGAGATTTAAGAAATCAATCAGTGATGTCTAGATTTGCTGCTTTGAAATGGAAATAGGTTGCAAAACAGAGATGTTGCTTTTGTATGGGTCTCTGATAGTCTTGCTAGTGCTGCTACAGGAGGCAGGAATGAAGTGTAAGACATTAAAATAACAAAACCACCAAATCCTCTTTTTTCCTTTCAACCTAGCTGTATGTAGTCCATGTTTGAAGAGTTGTTGCTTCTGTCAGAAACTTCTCAAATTAACATAAAGTCTGCAATTCTGTTAAACAAATGTTTAAAATGTTCACATCGAATGTATGCACAGTAGGGTCCACACGCGTGGCTCTGGAAGCGGGCAGCCTGAAAATCCTGCCTGGCTTGGGGCTCCCGAGGCCCCTGTGCCTTCTCTAGCCCTGCAGTCAGGGTACAAGTGCTGCCAGTCCTGGGCCTCAGTGCCGTGTGTGGTTCCAGACTAACAGGAAAGCGAGCTCCTAGTCTGGGGTTTTAAGATGCTTAATGTCCTGGAAATAATTAGGGTCTCTATGGGAGCGTCTGTGAGTTAATGAGTGCTACTGTTTGGTTTTGTTTTTTTTTTTTTTCCCTCGGTTTTCTCCAAGCTTTTGGAACGTAGTATTATTAAATGTAATTTCAGATACTTTGTGTGTGCGTTCCTCCTTGCAGCAGAGCAGGTCTGACAGGGCCTTGCGGTACTTGCTGTTGCTGGGGTAGAAGCACAGGTGACGGCAGCCAACACGATGCTGTTAATGAAGAGCAGGACTCGAAGTGGCCAGAGCATCAGTCCTCTCTCCTACATAAAGTGCAAACAGTGAAAAGTTTGCTTTTCTGACTCGTGACTCAGTATTTTTCATGCGTTAAAAATTTAAAAATAAGAGGAGAGTGGTGACTGTGTGTGGTCTGAGGAAAGAGATTCACCGGTTTAGTACTGAAAGATGTGCATTAACTGCTGAATCATCCTCCTGGGGATCCTTTGAACTTTAATGTGGCTGAAAAGAAGTGAACATACTTTTCCTGTGCACAGTAGCATAGACACGGTATCCTTCTCTAAGGGCTTAGTATTTAACATGAATTTTGTTATTCTCTTTAAAAAATATTTAGAAGTTTATAAATAAGCAGCATCTACCAGTTAATTGCTGGAATTAGCATGTGAAAAATGCATGCTCTTTTCCAGGGGGAATTCTGGACAAGCACTTTGAAGTTTATTCTCTGTGCATCTACCTAATTTTTTTCAGACGACTTGAAAGGCTGCCAGCCTCTCTGCTGATTCAGAACAAGCTGATAGTGTTCTCACTCTGCTGCAGGGATAGCTGTGTCTTTGGTGACTGCCCTGGATGAATCAATGCAATGTCTATAGGGCAGAGTCTCTGAAGCCCGTGCGGAATACTTGTTAGAGAGCAGTGCTCTCTCCTTTCGTGTAAAATCAATCAAACAACATAGAAATATATTTAATATACTTAGAATTAGGAAATTTCAGTAGGGTGTGTGGTGAGCGTTAATGCTAAGAAAGGTCGTAACTGGGTGGAGATTAAGAGCTTAGTATTTGTGTGTGTTTTCTAGTAATTCATACATCAGCTTGAGCTGTCAGATCAACAAGAGGTGTCATGGCACGTTCCTCTTGTGGCTGTTGATAGAATCGGTGTTCTTGTGTCAATGTCTCATTTTATTCTTGAAAAAGCTTTGACTTGAATGCTGTTAAGTTTCTTGAATATAATGGAGGATATGCAAGTAGTTACGGGAAACAATTGCATGCAATTTGAAACAGTTATTTCTTTTTCGGGGCTGACTGTTTTACTGTATTGTGGTCTACTTATTGTTTTAAAAACCTGGGTATGAGTTTCAGTCAAAAGCACAGCAAAACTTGTCTGGTTTTGATTCCTGGAGGTGTAATGTGTGAGGTAATTCTGCTCTCGTTGGTGTCAGTGGGATTTGCAATAGGTGCTGTGGACTTGTTTGAAAGCTCCTTCCATTAGTTATTACCCCGGCTCTGGGCCTGGCATCTCCTCTTCCTCGAGCCTACATTGCCCTTTTTCTTAATGTTTCCAACCCCTCAGCCTTTAGGATTCAGCGGATGTATTGTATCTCCATGTATTTGGAGTAATGGTTGTATTCTAGCTCTCCAGGTGTGTTGTCTTAGCTGTGGGTAACTTTCATCCTTCTCATAACCAAGGAAACAAGTTCTGAAACTTGAAATATATCACACTGCAATTTAAAAAAAGATAAATTATCAGATTAGGATTTAAAGGATGTTTTTTGAAATGTGTTTCTTTCTGCCTTATTTCTTCTTTATTAAAAACCAAGTTATCACCATAAGATTTTTATTGATAACTTTGCATTTAGTTGTTGTATGTTTTGAAATTTATGGTTAGACTGCTTGCAGTAAAAAAATCTAGTGTTCAGTTTGATGTCAATGTGCAGTTGTGTGCATGCAATATAGGTGGTGTATATTTAGTACTGGATTTGGATTTTTAGTATTGCAAAAGTGCCCGGGGCACTGATGGAGTCACCATCCCCGGATGTGTTCAAAAGGTGTGTACATGTGGTGCTTAGGGACAGGGTTTAGTGGTGGACTTGACAGTGCTAGGTTAATGGTTGGACTTGATGATCCTAAAGTCTTTTCCAACCAAAACGGGTCTGTGATTCTATGCCTTACAAAATGCTTTTGTATGGATAATGTGATACAGAGTGATAGAAGTTTTGCAAAATTGGTGTTGCGCTTTTTTCTGTTATTGTATCAGCATGGTCTAGTAATGATCCAGGATACTTTTGCAGCGACTTTGAGGCAAGTCAGCAAAATGCAACAGATGAAGAAGCAGGGACAGCCTGTGCCGAGAAGTGCTGGTTTACAGGGAGAGTGGTGTTCTGTGAGACTGCGTCCATCCCTGGGTACCCGTGATCCAAGATGATGAAAGCCCATTGGCATGTGGTTGCAGATTATCAGATATTTTACTTAAAATCCTGGGAGTGAGAGTATGAAGAGAAGGAATCGAATCCAGGCCACATGTGTGTCTGTGTACAATGGTCCTCAGGAAGGCAGTCTCAGAGAATAAATCTGTTTTTTATGAACAAGCACCTGTTGCTTTTTGTGGAAGTGATAATCCTGGAGCAGCTGCTGGTTAGGACTGGTGGTATCAGCTCTCGGGCCCCGCTGTTAGCACAGCATGTTTGAGACCCCGTGTGTGGACTCACTGATCTGCTTTACGATAAACACAGGCGGTACTTGGACTGCGAGGACTGACAAATGGAAAGTTACAGAGAGCTCCTTGTTGCAGCTTGGCTTATGTTTCTTTGCCCACTTAAGAGGCAGCATTAGTCACCCACAAGTGTCAGATGCCGTGGGTCCATGCTGGCTTTTCCTTGATGCTGCAGGGTGCAGCAGCTCTCCCCTGCTGCCCTAAATGCTGCCTACTTCTGACTGCCCCTTCCAGCCTCTTCAGAGGACAAAAAGGCCCACAGTGTTCTAAAGTGAATAAATATGTACATTTCCATTTTTTGAATCTGATTTTTAAAATGTCACGGCGTAGAAAATTGCCAAATCGTGAAAGGCTTCATGTTGCAGGTTGTGCTGCTTCTCCCATGGGCTGAACTGGCAGTGGCAGGAAGAGAGGACTTCAGGAGGTCTGGATTTAATAGGCGCTTGGAAGCCTGATGGCACTGATAAGCACTTTAAAACCTATTTTTAGGCCAGAGATACTGAGGAAAGACCGACGCTGTAGTCTTTTGGGGTCAGTCTTTTCCCATCTTTCATGTTAAGCCAGCACAACGGCTGTTTTGTTTGTAGAATGGTAGCGTAAAATGAGGAAAAAACAAATCCACAACATTTTAAGCTTTTATAAAATCTAATAAAAGTTATTTTTGTGTAATCATGGGGAGCATGCTTCTGAAACAAGTCATGGTTTTTGCAGTGTTTCTTGAAAGCTGGGAGAAGGACGAGACAAGAGGAACACGAGTTGCCTGTTAGCTGGTTACAGCCTATAGCACACAACTGGCTCTTAAAATGACCAAACGTTTATTCAACTTCTTTCTGTTTAAAATACAAAAGACTTTTTTTGGTTTTTTCCTAATTCTTTTGGCTCTGGCTGCTGTTGTCATTGCGAAGGTATGGTCTGTCAAGGCGAAGGAAGCGTGGTGGATCCGCTGTCAGGGTTGGTCCGGGCCCGCTGTGCGGGGCCTGCAGGAGGCCGAGCGCTGCGCCGGGCCACACCGACACATCTTGATAGCGCAGTGGGCAGTGGGGCAGCTTTCTGTATTTGCCAAAGCATTAAATATATTTACGATAGATAATGTAATTGCAGTATTTTTAAGCATGCATTACCAGTTGTACTAATTTTCTTATTATGCTGCGTTTACTTGTTTTGGGTTTTATTTGCAGACTGTCAGAAGAAATTGTGCTCTGCTGCACAGCAGTGTAGATAAGGCTTTTAGGGCACAATTTAAAATTGATGTGTGTCTGAATTCCTTATATTGCTTTGAAAATGGAGTGATCAACAATCCGCTCAGTGGTTTAGTTAGTAAGCATCAGGCACCATAAATAAAACAGTGTAAATGCTATTTAGATAGCTAAGGAATACATAGCAGTTCCAGAAATAAATACACATCACTTGTAGTTTCAAATGTCAGTTTTCGTTTGGTATGTTTCATGTGAGGAGCTTCTGACATGCAGGCCTTGTGTGGATCACAGGATGATCACTTATTAGTCCTCAGCTTTTAAGGAACATTGTGGCTGTTCCACTGCAAGAGCAGGGATCAGCACTCAAAATAAGCAGAGCAGCGTGTGGCTTTCCTGCAGAGAGCCCGGCGTTTCCTTCCACGCTGGAACACGTCAGTGGTGTTGGCTCGGAGGCTCCTCTTTTCCTAAAACGTGAGCTGAAAGCTGTTGCCTGCCCAGGTCTGTCCCAAAGGATGGGATGTGTCCTAGCACAGCTGAGTGCTGTAGACTCTGGAATTGTCTCTACCACTGGTGTGTCTTGAGGAGAGGAGTGTTTTACATGGGGGTTTTCTTTTGTCCAAGGTCAGTTATTACTCTGAAGCGTAAGCAGAAGGTATCTAAATACTGTTAGAAATAAATACACTGTTTCTTCGGTCTATATTTTCCATTATTCCTCCTTTCAGAAGTTCTAGTGTTTCTGTAACTTGGGATATAATGTATTTGCTAGTTTTTGAAGATAAAACATTTATCACAGTATCATTATCTCCAGTGACTGAAACAACACGCTTTGGAATGTGCACCGATGGCTAATTGCAAGTGATGCTCAGATCATATCAGCAGAAAATAAGACACATAGTTCAGAAAAGGGAGTACCCATTACACAGCCTTTCAGGAGTGATCTGTGTCTCATATTGCCCAGTACAAGAACACCTGGCCTTGACAGAGAGGACATCTCTTGTTGGACAGAGCAAGGTAAGCTGGTGGATGGTGCATCTCCTCAGCCTGAGAAGGGATTAGAAGAGGAGGCCACTTGTCAGAGGGCTTTTTTTTTAGGGTATTCTGGATGTTTGCCTGCAGAGGATAAGCCTTGTCAGTAAGTGCCTACTGTCACGAAATGCAGTGCAGTCCTTCTGCTGACTTCAATAGCAGCAGATCAAGCCCCGTCACATTTGTAACAGCTGAAGCTCCTTTTTCTACTTCACTTCTCAGTCTGGCAGCATCTGGTAAGCATCTGCGCTCTTTGGGTTGGAGCCACAACAATGAGGCTTTTGTTGCATTGAGTATTTTGGGAGAGGAGGAGGCTGTGTGAAAGTTAATTTTGGGTGCTAGCTCATCAATGTTAACATGTTTCCCGTCGCCCTTTGGTTGATGCTGCTGATGCAGCAATATGTTGCCTGGTAAGGAAAACGTGAGAGACTTTTTCACAATAGAAATTAAACTATGTAGAGGAAATAATTCTCTGGACCTACTTGTGGTCTCCTTAATGAGCGGGAGTTTGGATTTGGGCAAACTATAGAAATAGGGCTGATGAAGTGAAACTCTTCCTGCCTCTCATCTCTCGTAGCTTATGATTCAACTGCAGTTTTTTGCATTCACTTATCTCATTTGGTCTCCTACTGCAGTCAGGTTTGGAAACACATGGTGATTAAATGATTTAGTAGTAATAGGTCTGAAGCACTCGTCTACAAATTTACAAGAATAATAAAGAAATCAAATGCTGTTCCAGGTGGGAAATAATAGATTGAATAGATGATTCATAATAACATGAGATTTCTCAGAATTGGGAAAGGGAAACAAACTCTACATGTCAAGTTTATTACTTGTTGTTAACGTTTATATATTATTGATAGTAATGTATCCCATAACTGCGTTAAGAAGCCAAGATCTTTTTTTCCAGTTAAGCAAAAGGGTTTAGTATCTGTAGGTAACAAAAACCAGGGCACAAAAGCAAACCATTAAAAGTGCCTGTTTGTGTTTGCTCTCAGCCTGTTCTTTATTACAGAGATGGCCCAAAGCTGTGATGGGGGGGCAGGTTAGATGGGTTTTTACGGTTGTTTTTTCTAGATCTTATAGTGGGAGTATCTTGTGACTGGGAGCGGGGACTCCAGTCACTGGGTTGCCGGAGGGCCTGTGTGCTGGTCTCCCTGCCACCCCCAACCTCCACCCGTGTCCCTGCACGCGATATGGGAGTGAGCAGTCTGTGCCCACCTGGTCTCCCCCTAGTCCAGGGCTTAGTTACAGATTTATTTTTTCGTGCTTGTCGAAACTTACTTTAATTTAGCTTTGAAGCAGTCAGCGTGATTTCTACATTTAAATGTGTTTAACAAAGCCAGAACAGACAAATATTGGGTTTGTGGTTAAGGCTGGGCAAATTCTACCAAAAGCTAGGAAGGTATGATGAGTGATAAAACTGTTTAATGCATTTATTCCTTATTTACGAACTGTTAAAAGATGTTGTGTTTTATTTGAAAAAGGGAGTGACTGGGCAGGCAGCGTGATGACTGTTGTGTTTGCTGGGGTTGTGCCCTGCCATCGCGCGGGACCCCGGGGAGGGATGGTTCCTTCCTGATGAAATGAGGCTTTGCTGTGGTGTTTCTCAGGTGCTCACTTTAGGGTAAAGGTTTGAGAAGATTTTTCCCAAAATATTTGCTAACCTGCTCGTCGTTTTCTATGGATGACCAGGCCTATTCTAGTGTACCTGTCCAAGAGTTTTGTCCATTTAGTTCTGATGTTAATGTTCCTAGTGGAGGGGGAACTTCTGGGTTCTATCTGGAAAGTGCCTAGTGAAGTCAGTGGAGTCCTCTTACTGTTAAGTCTGTGAGAGTTATTTTGGGACTATAATTTGTCCTCTTTTTATTTTTTTTAATTAAAAGACTTTTTTGTCTTTCACATGCTGCATATTTTACTGCATTCTCACGCAGTGCAGTACTTCAGTAGTGCAAGTGCCTTTTCCTGTGATAAATTGGATAATTTTTATTTTTTTCTTTCCCTAAATAGCAGTGGAAGATAAAATCTCCATGTGAGCTAACTGTGGATATTACCACTCAGTTTAGAATATCCTGTATTGCCTTTCCACTCGTTTTAACATTGTATCAGTTGAGACTAGAACAGGCATCCAAGAGAAGAACTTGAGGTACCAGAAGGAAGAGGTGAGGGAGTTGTTGTATTTCTGTTGCTCTTAGAGGAAGGGTGAGGATATTCTGCCTTCCAAGCTATAGAATATGTGGCTGTTAAGTTTTATCTGCAGGTAAAGATGGCAGCAATGTACCCATAGTTAATTTTACTCCGTTTTACAATTGGGCTCCATTACCACTCCTGTGGGACCATGGTAGAACATAGTATTTATTGTGTTAAAAGCAGAGCTTAAAAAAAACCCAAACAAACAAAAGTACAACAACAACAAAAAACCCAAACAACAAACACACTTTAAAAATATTTCACAATAAGTAACAAACAAAACTTAGGGATGACTGGTGTTTCTGCTTCTATTCTTGTGACACTGGGTTTTTTTTTTTAAATAAAAGCTTCTAGTGAGGAACCAGCTAGTATTATCATTCCTCCAAAAATAAAAGGTTGGTTTTTTTTTTTCATACTTCCTTGCCAATATTTGGGCATATAGGTATTCGTCAGAGTTTGTGTTCATTCCTTAAAAAGTAATTTTTTAAAAACTAGAATGCAATTGGGAAAAGAATGCTTTTGTAAGTATCACCAAGCTTAGCAACTTCTTATTTCATTTTTAAACTCTATTATTTCCATAAATAGAATAACAAGCCAAAGATAAAAGATTTACTCCAAATACTTGAGATCTGCAGAGCCGGTGTGTGTATGTGATGAAGCAGTCGGCTTCAGCTGCTTTGTGGTGAATATTACAGAAGATGCTGCAAGTAAGGTATTTGACTGAGGTCACACTTAATCATGAGTTCAAAGCAGAGCTTTGTCATGGGATTTAATGTCTGTATCCTCCAGAGGGGAGGGCAGGGATTTGTGAAAAGAAAGTTGGCTGCATAGGGTGATGAAACGGGCTGTGGTGGTGCTGTAATGAGGTACTAATTCATCACCAAAGAGATTGAGGGGTGGGAGGGGGGGAACTCTTGGCACCAAGTGGTGTTTGGCAGATGAGAAGGGCAGCTTTTCTATAAATTTAGAGAATAATAGAAAAAATTTACCTGAAAAATAACTCCTTACTTTTATAGTCTTAGTTAAACCTTCGTGACAGCAGATCTGTCTGGAGCAGCCATTGCCCTCCTCTGACCCCACCTCGGCGCCGTGGGCCGGGAGGGCCGCTCTCCTCACTTGCCCTGCCTGTGCAGGAGCTGTCAACAGTAAAGGATTCAGTGGGGGAAAGTACAGCTAAATCTCTTGTAAACAGTGAAACTACAAGTACCTCTGTCTTTGTCCTGAGGTTCTGGCGGGTAGAGCTGTACCCGGCCTGGGTGGCCCAGTTCTGACCGGGCAGGACGGTGCGGGGGGAACTTGTAGCACCTGGGCAGCCTTTGTAGCCAAGGTGGAGGGAGCTGTTACAGGTGGAAGGATGAACAGCAAAGAGGTGAGGACAGTCTCAAGGGGCATTAAATATTTTCCTCATGAGAAGGCACTGGGCTTGTAGTTTTTGCTTTTTAAGGAACTGCAGATATCACTTGGAGTTTATTCCTTGCCCGCAGTAAATACTACCATTGACTTACAAAACAAGCAAGACCTGGGCTGAAATGTTCCGTGGCAGCTGGGCTTTCCCTGGGCGACCTGTGTTGTGCCAGTTCCTTCCGAAAGCAGGGAGAGTGCTCTCGTGTTGAACTGAGGGGAAGGGTTGAGGAGGATGGAGTGAGCAGGGGTGGCTCTCCCAGCTCGCTTCACTGCCAGCATCGCTCCCGGGGCAGTGCGGTGGCTTCATGGCTGCAGGATCAGGCCCGTGGAGGGCAGGGGGTGACAGGGACGTGCTGCAGCAGCTCCGGAGCACAGGAGGACAGCGGGCAGTGGCGTGGAGAACCAGCTCCTTTGCAGTGCTCTTCTGCTGAGCACGGCTCAATGTGCAATTCTGTATTTCTGGCTGAGGGTTTTGCTGTCAGCTGCCCACCGTGGGACAGCCCAGCAGCCATTCAGCTGCTGAAAGGCATGTCTGAAGTGAAGAAAACAATCAGCTTAAGTAAATACCTATTAAATAGAATAAATCAATTGGAATTATCAGTTCATGTGATATTTAATATAGTGTCTGCTTCAAGTTAATCAGTAAGCTAAATTTGCTGAAGTTTTAAGCTATGTGTTGTAAAATTCTGGGTGAGCTTGTGCCCTGCCTAAGGCTGTACAGAAAAGGAGATTTAGACAGTGAAGGAGGGGCATGCATAGCCAAAGCAGAAAATGGGGGGAGGAGAAAAGAATCGATAGTTCATTATATTTGTAGAGTAGCAGAAGGAGAAAAAGGATCGATAGTTCATCAAATCTGGAGTCTTGGCTTGTGAGATGTGGTTGGTTAACACAATCATGCTTTAGTGGAGTCATTATTTGTGTTCCATGTTCTAACTAGTGCACATCGTGTAACAGTTTATATCATTATATGTGAAAGAATAAAGAAGTAGAAATGAAGGGCAGTCAGCTTGCGAAGCCTAGTTTAGGAGAAGGCACTCCCTTAAAGAGATCTCGTTGACAAATATGAAATAATTCTTTGAGGTTCTCCAGCCCTCCTTTTACCAACACTGTCTTCACCACAATGGCATTGCTCAAAATTCTGCAGTTTTCAATTAGGATTTCAGTGAATGTGAGTTTTGTCTGCAAGATTAGGCGTTGTGGTTTTAATAGTTTACAGCCCAGGTGAAAAGTAAATACTGCGTTATAACAGACAGATTTCAGACTTGAGTGTGAAATTTTCTACAAAATGAGCTCACTTATTTAACACATATGGGCTAGAAGTAATGCAGTCATGCAGTTTCCATGATTATGCTGTAGAGAAATAATAGCTACTATAAAGGTATATTTTTAGAAAAGTTGCAAACATGCTGTATTAGTTTGGACTCGCACTACCTAGTGGATGTAAATAATTTAAGTGAAAAGGGCTACTTTTAGTACAAAGTAGCTATTTTCTGTGGTTTTATTGATTTGAAAGATTGTGTGTTGGCTCGCATTAAATGCTGATGGTCTCATTAGGGCCCATGCAAGTATGCTGTATAATAGCCACGTGCTCTGACATCTTAAATACTCCTGCGTGTTCTCTTGCTGCGTCCAGGGGAGAACGGTCCAGCTCCCCCGTTGGCTCTGCCGCAGGAGCTGCAGCAGTGCCCGTGCGAACTGGAAGCAATCCCTGTGCTACGTGTGGCTCTCTGAGAAATGCAGCACTTAACTATCGCTTGCTTTCGGATAAAATAATGCAGCTGGCCTTGTTAATGGCTACAGATTATGAGAGCTTCAGATTCAGAGCTCCCTGTAGCCCTCTAAGCTGATGAGTGTTCTCCTGTCCTCCATGCATGAATAATGCATGACCTTGCTAGCTTTAGTAAGACACAGATAATTCTCTTGGCCTTTAAGGGTTTTTCTCCTCCTGTTATTACTTAGCTGCCATCCTGTTTGAAGGGAATGAATTAACCGCAGGTCTGCAGACGCTGGTGAATTTAGGAGACAATCACGTTATATGGGTAAAGCAGCTCCAGTGTTCAAGGTCTTCAGCAGAGGTCTGTCTCTTTAGACTTACTAAATGTCTCTCTTGTGCCACGGACACCGTTGGCGTATCAATATTCAGGTATTTTGTCTGTAGAGCTTTATTAGATCTCAGTGAAACCCCCTGGCGTTGCTGTACGAGGGAGGGCAGAGCCTGGCGCGGTTGGCAGGGCAGAGCCTGGCAGGTGTGCTCTGGGGCACATTGACTTTGGGGAAACATCTGGTGAAACATCTGCACGTGGTTCCACGGGTGCTCCCACTCGGGCCTGACCCTGCGAGTTAGCGCAGCACGGAGGTGTGGGCAGGGTTGCTGTTTGCAGTAGTTTTTGTATTTGCGTTTTGTATGTTTGATACACAATTCCTGAAGGTCAGAAGGTCGTTGGAACACTGATGCACCCTTCCTAGGATGGCTAGGGAATAGAGACTTGCCTGTCATCCTTTATCTGCATGAATATCCTTTTGAATGTCTTAATAAAAGCTTAAATCTATTCTTCTCTGTTTTAACCAGCACAGCTGCGGACAGATTTTTGGCATGCTCTGTTAATTTTAGCAACATTTTCTCTCAATGTTGAGTAGGTAAGTCAAAACTTGAGGATGGCAGGGATTGACAGTGCACCTGCTAAAACAGGCTGCCCTTTATAATCTGTAATTCAAATGTTTATTTTAAAAGAAAATACTTTGGTTGGCAGGCTACGAAGTGTGTGATGGTAGCTGAGTAAGCCTAAGCCTATCTGGGTAGCAGGAGGTAGATCCAGGTTGTGACGCATTATGCTTTTTCTCAAGGTGCTATACTCAACAATTTTTCAGCTAGTTAACTTGATTAGCTGGCCCCCGTCAAGAATAACTGAACCCTAAGAAAATGATTTTGGATTCATGAAAAGCTGTAGCTGGACTGGAACATTGAAATTCTTCCGTAGTATCTAGAGACATTTACATACAGTCCTGAAACAGTCACGAATAGGTGAGATTTCTTGGTGTAACATGCTAACAGCTCCATGTTGGATCTTAGTTTTTATTCATTGTATACTCTATTGCATCATTTAATTGTTATTACTGTTATTGGCAGGCTGGAGGTGGAGGGCTGGATTCTCTGCTGGTGGGCAGGAGCCCAGCTTGGGCCTGATCCCATTGCTACAGCAAATGCTTAGGCAGTAAAACGGAGGAGTTTGTGCCCCATGCAGTCAGAGTCTCTCTGTTGCATCCAGTCAGTCTGAAGAGTTTTCTGGCTAAGAAATTGTTCTACCTGCGTCGCTGCCACACTCCCCTCTGCTGCTGCGCTTCTGTTACCTCCGAAATCAAATCCTTCATTTCCACTGTTTGCTCTCAAGTTGAGAAGTATTTATAGACATTGCTCCGTGCAGAAAGGCCACGTAACACCAGGACTTTTTATAAGGAGCACTGGATGGGATGAACTGGCGTCAAGAGTGCTGTGCTGCCTGAACTGCCCTGCGGAAAGCAGGAAAAATAACCAGCTGAAGTGGGGCTGCTCTGGTGGATTCCTCGGTTCATTGGTTTTCAGATTGGACGCAGTCATGCTTCTTCCAGAGCTTCAAAAATACTTATTATCTCTTTCTCTCTCAGAAGCGGAGAGTCATCCAGGCATTTGTGTATTTTTCTATATATGCGTTTATATACGTGCATATATAAAAATTTCAATTATAGCTATCAAATTAAGTTTCTAAATGTGGCATATGATTCAGTCACACTGTAATATTCATCGCTATCATGCTAAAAGCATGTAAATGGCAAGGAATTGTGGCACCAGCTAATTTAATAGTTCATACCTGGTTTATTCCTTGGATTTCTGGCTCCCTTTATTAAGCATTGTCATAGGTAAATTGAGAAAGGGAGACAACTTACATTATTTCGAAGCACAGGAGAAACGCGGGAGAAAGACATTTAATGGTGGTAGAAGAGATAATTTAGGCTGGCAAAATTGTGTGTTATTTGTTGTGCTTAATTGGTATTTTCTTACAGAAGAAAAGTGGTATTGTTAGACAAGACTATAAATCTACAGGTGCTGCGTGTTATATTCCATATTTGTCTGGTTTAAATTTTTGCAAGTCATACCAGTTGTTTAATTGTGGTGCATAAATTACTCCTGTTTCTTGTTCTTCTCCCTGAAGATGTTGCACTGAATTTTGTAAAGGCTAATTACCGTCACCCCCACTAGAGTTGCTCTTTTACATCAATAGTCATTCACAACGTGCTGGATGCCCGCAGCTACAAATCAGCCATTTAAGCAACCCTGGGAAGTGTTTTGTAATTTTTTTTTTCCCCACATTACACAGCCCATCTGGTAATGGAAGAAGCTAATAGCTATAAGCATATTATCAACTTGAAATCAAGCCATTTCTGAAAGATTGTAAGTACCATTTACTTGGGCCCCTGAGATGACTCTAAGGATGCCCACGTGTGTGTATAGGGGACAGGGGCTTTTTCCTCTTGCTTTCTTGCTGCGTGAAAGCCTGGCAGGAGGACAAAACCGGGAAACCTGTTTTAAAGGCACGTTTTGCATTGGTCTGTGGTAAGTGGGTACGCTTCACAGCAGGATTAAATTTTAAAGAAAAAAAAAAAGTGTGTTTTCTTAGGTTTCATTGTTCATCAGCAATCTTTTCAAAAACAGGTTAATTGAAAAGGACTTTGAAGAGAAGCCAATCGGAAGTTTACTTAAGAAATGCAGTGTAACTTTTCTGTTCGTCAGACAGTATTTCTCTTTAGATGATAGCTGTGTATTTGGTGTTTAATTTTCTGGTGCCTGTTTGAGTAATAAGAGGATAGAAAATAAAAACTTTTGCTTATCTCTTTTCCAGCTTACCCAATGTAATTATAAATGTTAAGGGTGACCCTTTGCTGTTCTTTCTAATACTTGCTGCAAGGGAAAGAAACATAGGCTGCTCTAAGATAAGGCTCAAACAGTAAAAGAAATAGTCTATATTATATTATTTACAGTAGCAAGGTAGTAAACTCAATGATGCAGTTTTTTGTTTGTTGGGTTTTGTTTCGTTTTAAATGGCTTCTGTTCATCTGCCAGAAGACTTCGTTGTTCTGGGCTGAATGGCTTTAGCATCTTTCCCCCACACACCCTTCCTATTCTGCAAGCATCAAATGATGAAACTCCCATTCTCTGGTTTGGAAGGTTATTCTACAGCTCATTTCTGTTATTCGTCTTAGACCACTTTTGTCCCCAAAGTTGTATGATTTCCTAAGCAGTAGTTGCTCTTCATGCTGAGAGCTGTGACTTTTGATTCTCGTCTGTCCCATCATCTCCTCATTACTGCTTTCGTTTTAACAAATTCTGTGGTGTGAGTTCTTTTAATCTCTCCTTCCAAACTAAATTTAGTCAACCTTAATTCAGGCATAAACGTTGAATTATTGCATACAAATCTTGGAGCATTAGAAGTGTACTAATGTAATCCATTCCTGTGCCATATACCGCAATTTAATGGTTCCGCACTGGGAAACTGGATTAAGAATTTCATTTTGCACTAAATCTGAGAAATTGAAGGCTATTTTTTCTTCTTGTGACAAACTGGAAGGAGCTACAGGTATATCTGAGCTTTGCCTTTGACTCATGCTCCATAATTCACTGCTGAAAGACGCTTTCTGTGTCCATCCCCTTGACAAGTTTTGCTGTCCATTTTCAGAGCAAGCCATCTGTTATGCTCTCAGTATGTTTCACAGCTACTTTTATTCAAATATGCTAAAAGCTGCTGAGGGAAGAGATTTTTTTCAGGCAGTTAGTTCTAAGTGGAATGAGTGATGTCAAGCTCCGCTCCTCGGGACTGAGCTGTTTAATAATGGAATTAGGCTGGGCACATCCGAACGGGAGCGCCCCGATGCTGCTCCTGCCTGCGTGAACAGCCACTGTGATTCTTTCCAGCTTGTCAGGATAAACCAAACTAAGACGACAGTATTCATTACACCAAAAGTTAATTTGACAGGCATTTTTGCAGCTAAGTTAGCACTAAAAGCTTTGCCAGCAGTACTCAGGCCAGCTCTTGATGCCGCCAAGTGAGTAACGTTGTCTCTGGGTTTATTCGCAGGAACTGCTGGTACTTAAGTGAGCCCTTTTCTTCTAATCTACTTCAGAAGAATGCTCCAAAGGCAGTCTCTTTTCTCTTTTTATTTTTTTAGTTTGGTGGTTATGCTTCAAAGGCAGGGATGCTGACGGAGCAAGGAAGTGCTGTTGGTAAATAATTTAGGCTGTAGTTACCACTGGTTTGTTGAACACTGCCTTCATGTTTTACCTTTAGTGAGCAGTGACTGAGTGTAAGTGCAGGTAAAGCTTTATTTTAGCCGAGAGGGCTGTGCAGCGAGTGGAGCCGTGTGTTTGGCCGTGGCTGTTCCTGCTGTCCCACACAGCTCCCAGCAGCATGGCCGGCAGGACACGTCTGTCACCGGACATGGGGAGTGGGCTGTTCCTGGGCTTCGCACCCCTGGGCATTCCCGAAGCCCTCGCTGCCTCCCACGGTGCAGAACAAGGTGGTTCCGCGGCTGCTCGCTGTGGGCACATCGCTTCTGTCCCCGTAACGTGTGTGTGACCCACAGCAACGGCCCAGGGGATAAACACAGTGAACTCAAAACCTGGTACCTCCTCAAGAGGCAATCAGACGCTACAGTTCATTTGCCCAGCTCAGATATCGTAGCATCTCTTCTGTATTCTTGAAAAATAAAGAAGTATTTGGGTCTCAATCACTCATTTTAATTGGTAAACAGAAAGAAACAAGCATGCAACTTAATGCATTAAGTGCCTCCCTCCTTGTTTCTCTCAGGTGGCTCAGCTGGTTTCTTTTTAGCATTTCCTTCCTTGGCTTTGTTTTTAGCTGAGCAAACTTCGTTTCATGGAGGAGGCACTGCAAGTGCTCGTTCTGCTAATATCTTTAGAGATTTTCCTCACTGTGTGAAAATGGCTGTAATGGAAGCCAGTCTGGCAGAAAGGTCACCTCCTGTAAATGACTTGGTTTTTTACTTTCCTTTCTCAGTAATAGGAATAGGAGAACCTGAAAGTCTTTGGATATTGGTCATTACCAAATGTGCTTTGCAAATGATTTTTTTTTTTTTGAGTGAGGAAGGCAGATAATGGTGATGCGTTGTCAAATGTTGCTGAGAGGGCACAGGTCCACTCCAAGCCGTGCTTGTCTCCTGCCAGGATCTGTTACTCTATGGTACTGTACCACAGTGAGAATTTTCTGGAAAAAAAAAGAAACCCTCTAAAATTGGAAGTACAAGATTTCATTCATTAAAATGTGGCTTTGTGAAGTAAAAAATTAGTTTAAAAAAACCAAAATAATCAAATTTAGTTTAAGAAAACGAAAGAATCAGGTGTGTAAAGAGTAGTACAGCTCTCGTGTTGCCAACTGTCCGTCTCATCTCTGTTGCCGTTTCTCAGCCAGAGGAGCCTCACAGAGCCCGGGGGGCAGCGCCGGCTTCTGCCTTCTGGGCACACGACTTGGGTGGCCTGGACCAAACTAAAGGCAAAATACAAAATAGCCCTTTCCCTTTGGACTGAAGTGACTTCTCTGGTGCACGTGTTGGGTGAAAGATCCACCCAAGTCCTTGCGTGGTTCTGTGAGAGTGTTTGCCTCTGGACGAGACTCTGGGCCCATTTGATGTCAGCTGAGGTTATTGTGGTAATATGTACTTGTGGCCTTTCAGGCACACAGGGATTTCTCAGCGATTCAGGCCTGTATTATGCACTCACAGGATTTGGCAGGGTCGTCTGCCGGTTTGTAGTACGTCTCATGTCCATCACATTCCAAATGTGAGCCGTGTCAAGACAAACATTGCACCTAGTTCAGCCTCTCAAGCTGGGTCTGAAACAAAGGACATAGACAGAAGCCTGCATGTAAATGTTCTCTTACAAAATGCTTTTAGGACTCAGCAAAGCGATGTAGCACTCCTCTAAATTCCAAAGCAGGGTGTCCCCCAGGGACACGTCAGGTCTAAGTGCAACACCAGCATGGCAGTTCAGAAATGGCTCGATGTTGCTCTGCTCCTCTCCATACAAAGGGGCAATAGGGACAACTCGGTACAGTAACCTGAGTGGTTTGGCCAAAGTGTAGTGTAGGGAATGTGTCAGAGCTAGGAATAAGTCCTCTGTGGCTGCCGTGTTTTCACATGTGCAGTGGTTTAGTATTCACAAAGTGTCCAGATTCCCCAACAACACCGTGGTTCTTTTTACAGAGTTGAAACGATGGTTTTTGTAGTGTTTCCTGGGCTCTGGCTGACCAACCCTGACAAGGCCAGTCTGGTCGGGGCTCTGAGCAACCTGATCCGGGTGAAGATGTCCCTGCTCGTTCCAGGGGGTTGGACTAGATGAGCTTTAAAGGCCCCTTCCAACCCAAACTATTCTATGATTCTATGTGTGTTTACACCAGATGCCCACAATCTTAAAGTGATGCAAGATGATAATTTCTTTCTCTGATGTTGGTATAGTTTTACGTTTATGACGCTGTATTTTATTCTCCCTACAGTTGTGAGCAATAACTTCTCAGTGCTGTTTCGTTATGCATCTAGTATCAAAATCTAGACACCTGAAAATGTACTGAAGTGCAAATAAAACAATCACTAGACCTCAGTGAACATGGTGCGCCCTGCACTGTGCCTTACTTGTTATTTTCCTAATTTCTGTCACCACTTAGAGGAAACTAAAATGCTCCTTAGATAGGTAAATCATCCTTCAGTGTCAAAGAAAACCAGCCCATCAGTTGGTGCCAGGCAGAAGCATTCACTGCGGACGGGTGCTTCTGTTGGTGTCTCTGCTGGTTTGGAACTCTGCTCCCAAGCTCGTGTCCTATCAAAACGTTCAACGTCTGCAGAACCTTCCATTAGTGATGCACAGTCTCAGTTGTGCTTAAGCTGTTCCTTCCTTTCTGCAACATCTTTCTGTAAATACTTTGAAAGCATTTTAATGCATTATTCTTAACCTACGGCGACCTTCCTGGAACAAAAGATTTGTTTAGGAGATTGTTAATAAAAGTATGAATACTCACAGGCAAAAACTGGAGGATTTATGTGTAGAAGAAGCTCTTCTAGGGGATAAAGTGTATCTGCTGTCTTAATCCGTGTAACATAAAATTGATATAAAAAAAGCAATATATAATTTGCTTCTGCAGATAGACCATACTATTTTATTTTAAAGAGGTTGGTAAAACATGGTAGTTTACCACTTAAGAATGTAACTTAAATATTCAGAGCCTGCGATATTTCCCCGGAGTGATTAATAATACAGCAAGAAATGGAGAGCTTAAGAAAAGGGAGGAGGGTTTGGATTAGAATACTTAAAATTTCTTGGCAGATGCTTGCTGCTGGGGAAGCTTAGGTTTGTTTCTCTTTCCTTCTGGGAGTGAGAGATTTCAAGGAGGAAATGGCCGATGTGGGTTCCTGAGAGTGCTTTTTGAGGGCAAGCGTAGGGAGCAACCTCATTTACATCGCACATCCCGGTGAAAAATGCAGCCTGCGCTCTGACCCGCGCGGCTTGGCGGGTGCTCCTGGCACGGAGCCGCAGCTGCCTGGGCAAGGCGCTGGCACCGCTGCCCGGCTGGCAGCCCTTCTGCGCTGGAGGGAACGGAACGGAACCGAACCATACAGGTGCAGCTGGAACCTTGGGGTTCTTCTTTCCCAAAGTCAAGACTGAAGACTCGTGGAAGACTTAGTGTTCTGACATTGCACAAACAGTGCTATTTTGCTCTTATCAGATGACCTTCAGATGTTTTCAGTCTTTGCAAATGGTAGATGGAGAGGGTGCATCATAGTTGTGTTTTCCAAAATATATTGAATTTCCAGCATCGCAGGTTGTTTACGGCACTTGCGGGAATCATTATTATTTGAATTTCTGATAACAGCTCTTGGTTTTACTTTCTTTCGAGCAGCGTTTCACAAAGACCTGCTTTAATGCTATGGTAGGTAGAGCTTCGCTGAGGCTCTCCAGGATTAGGGTCACACACTGTGTTGCCTCTGCGGAGTGCAACTTGCGCAGAGCGAGGGGCAGCTTTCAGGGATCCCAGAAGGAGTCAGAGGCACCAGAGAGCTGCTGGTTTGCTTTACTTTTTGTATTGTGGCGTTCCTTCAACTTCCCTGCTTTCTCAGCTCTGGATTACGTTGTGCATGCAAATATAATTGGATTGGACATCAATACTAAAGTTTTCAGTGATGGACTGTAAATTTATTGTGGATGTGTTTAATAGGTGTGGCAGTGGGTTTAGCTGTATAGTAGTAATGTATTTGTGGCCCTTGTTGTTGTAATTATTGTATACTTTATGTACCATGTTGCACAAGAGGTGTGTTTGGAAAAATAGGAAAGCCAAAAACACGGCAGATGTCAGCATGGCTATCTTTCAACCGAAACGAAATTTGGCGTTACCCTCCAAGGACTTCCTATGTGATGATGTTTGCCTCCATTTTCTCTGAAGCTCAGCTTTGGCCAGGATAGGCAATGCAAAACAGATGCAGAAAACCAGAACGCTGACTCTGAAATGGGTTTTCAGGAGCGAGTCAGGCAGTAGCTGTTTGGAAGAACATCACTGAAACGCAGAAGTCTGTTGAGAGCTGTCAGCAGCTGAGGGGTCACTGGGCATTAGGAACTTACAAACATAGAAATGCATGCAGGCTTGCTCTAAAGTCATTTTCTCTGGATGTTTTGTTACTCCTGATAAATCCCCTACGGTCCCTCTTCCCCTGTCTGGTGACTTGTCCTAAGAGGAACCTCAAGGCCCGGGCTTGGTCCAAATTCTAGTGGGAAGTGGCTTGGGAAGATCTGTGTCACTGCGCCAAGAGCACAGTGAAACCGGGAGAGAGGAAAAAGTCCATGCATATTAGTATCTTACAGTGAACAATTGGAAATACCTTGCTATTACGAAGCAAGAAATTATTTTAAAAAGTTGGGTGCATAGCTTTTAGGAACAATTTGCAGAGACAGAATTTCAGAGCAGGCCTTTAAAAGAGATGTGGTAGTTGCCAAAGGGTGGTCGTCGTATATGAAGACAACTTTGGTCTGCTCTGTGTTCTCGTTTTATGATTAACGGGTAACTCAACCTTTTGAACTTTCTAGATTTGTGGGGTTTATTATTTGGGATCCTGTTCACATTTCAGGACTCCTTGAAAATGGTTTTCCATTAACAAAATTCTGTGACTAGGATGTCCGTAAGTACTTCCCAAAAGCAAGAGAGGTTTCATTCAGATACTCTAAATAGCCTCAAGGGAAGGAAGGTTTTGTGAGGCATCCATGTTTGAACAGACCAAGCTGAATCTTTCATCAAAACTGGCCAAAAAGCCCATAAAGAAAAATGGACATAAAATTAATTGAGTGTTATGTATTTGAAAGCAAGGACTCAGCCCTGCTGCAACTACCGAGCACAGAATAGGAACAGGCGGCTTTGGAACAGGCAAAATTTTGTGACCTTTTTTGTCAGTGGTGATTGCTAAATCCATATGGATCATTGCAAGCATGAATTTGATGAAATGAGCGGTATTATGCACAACTGGCTTCTAAAAGATGTGATGCATCTAAGAAACAACTAGATGGAACATTTTTATTGGGAACGTCATCACATCGTCCTGGGAGGTTACAAACACAGCGTGCTGCGTCCCAGTCCGTGCTGCAAACCCGAACACAAGGGCTGTGTTCTGCTTTTGCCGCAGGCTGACTTTTGCCTTTTTGTGAGATTTTCACGCAAAGACACAAGTTGCTTTCTATGAAGTTTGCTTTTCCTCAAGCACAGAAGTTTGTATTCAAAGCTTTATGGGTGAGAAGTTCAGAAGTTTTGAACAATTGTCATCTGGCTTTGATGTTTTAAAGGGAAGAATGTCCTAGAAGGTCAGTTTTAGTTGGTATTACCTAACAAGGGAAAGGCAGTGATGAATAATATATAGTCCTGCTTTTGTCTTTGATAGGTATCTCAATAAAGCAAATAATATGAGAAGATTGCCCGTTTTTACTAAGCTGGAAAGTTACCTTAGAGGCAGTGAAACGCCTGGTTTAGTTGGTACTAGGCTCCTGAATATACACACCCCAGAATTCTGATTTGCGTCAGTAAATAAAAGTATATATTACAAAAAGATTTCATTCAGAATATGAAATGCATGGTGTCAGCAGACAAATAGGTCATTAGTAGCAGAGATGATGTAAAATACAAGGTTTGCATTGAAAATAATGCACTAAGTCAGGGATGTCAAACTGATGTGGTCCATGGTGAAAATGAGTCTGATGCCCCTGCACTAAGCCATAGCACAGGGAAAGGGAAGAAGCCTTTCTTTTTCTTTTTCCTTTGTTCGTTGACACTTTCCTGCTGATCCTGGTGTAGTGTTTAGCACTCCCAAGCTGCTTTTCCTCCATCTCCTGCTCTGCCAGCGCTGCCAGGCGGGGGCGGCAGGAGGGAGCGTGGCCTGGGGTGGCCTGGGAGCATCTCTGAAGGAAACCGGGAGGTGCGGGTGATGGGGGCTCCAGGTCTCCGCTCCATCGCCAGCAGGGCTCTATGGGTGAGCAGCACGCCCCAGCTGCACTCGCAAGCTCCCGGGGAAGCACTGCGGCTGGTCCCTGCCCCTCTCTCCTCCTTGTCTCCTGAGCCGGGAGATGCTTGGAGATGCTTCTCGCTGCGATGTCCTGGGTGTTTGTGTCGCTGCTTGGTGGTGTTTGACTGCTTCTGGCTCGCAAGTCTGAAGGAAAGCATCTTCCTTGATTTATTAACTCCACTTTTTTGAAGAAGTTTTTCTGATTTTTTTGAAAGGACAAGAGATGCAAAACGAGTATCATCACTTTGGGAAATGGGATACATGAGTGGATCGGGTTACCCTAAACTCATAAGTTTTCTTGCCCCAAGTGCTTGACTTCGACTTCTTAGTGCTTCTTTGAGGTTGCGGTTTTGATTCTATGCGTGGCTGAATAAGATTTAAAACAATGGACAGGGGAGTAAAAGCATAACCAAAGTCAACAACTGACTAATGCGGTGGGTTTAGAGGATGGGTTAAATTGAACATTCCCTGGGAAGTCTGGTCTGGGTGGCTCTTCCCACCCCTACGAAGGATGATTTTGGAAAGCTGTGTGTAGCTTTTTACTCAGCCGTTGTTTACTTGATTAACTTAATTAGTTAAGAAATATCCAAGACATCAAAATGACGTGAGCATGTTCTTCTGCCTGAGGAGTCAGTGTTTATCTCAAAACTGTGAGTGCATGGAAAAAAAGTAATCAACTTCATCTTGCAGGTCAGATTGACATCAGAAATGACTTTGCAACAGGGGAAAAGCTAAATATCTGTGGATGGGAGACCCCATTTAGCAGTATTTACCCTGGCAAGGTTCCCTTTAGCTTTGCTGACCATGCTGGTGGAGTGCGAAAGGCTGAGTCGACAGGGAGCAGAAGGAATTCAGTGGGAAGCATTCTTTTGTGCTGTGTGTAATTCTGAATGTGCTTTTAATATTTTGGGGCTTCGTACTTTGGATTAAGTACTGAGGTAAAGAATTTGTTTTGAAAATTTAGCGTTTAATCTGGTGCACTAATGTCACCTCGATTTTACGTTTAAAAGAAGGCAAAATATACTGTGCCCGATGTTTACAGACCCACAGGTAGAAAGGCTTTTCATTTTTAAACCCCAGGTCACTGAGAGGCACCGTTGGCATTGAGAGCAGGAGCACAGAAGAAAGTGAAGGAGGTGACTGATAAGAGGAGAAAACAAGACAGACTAAAATGGTTTAATAAGTCAGAAGGTTTGGTTGAAGACAGTCACAGTAGAGTTTTTTATATATATGTATATATGTAAGTAAGAATAAAAATATTTTTATACATGCCACACAAGCGTAAAGTGGGATTGCTATTTCTCTTTCACATTTTTTGTTTTTATTTTTGTCATCACATTAAGAAAAAGATAAAAGTTAGGTTTACAAATTGGAAGCTGATAGTAGTCTGTCCAGAATCTATTAAAACATAATGGAAATTTAGCATCAAACTGATATTCCACTATTTTTTTTAAAGGCCCATAATTCTTCCCACTGAAGAAGTGAGTATGTAATTTTGAAATTGTCGTATCCCAAGCTGTAAATAAAATATCAAAGAAAAAGTTGATAAAAAATGCCACCCCCCTTTTTGGGCTAGAAATGGCCTTATTGTCTTCACTAAGCTCTGCTGCCTGCTTGGCACCGTAATGAATCAAGTCATTTATTGTGGTAGCTAAATATGGGCTTGCATAAACTCACTTATTCTTGAAAACCTTAACCTGCATATTTACCAATGCCCACATAAGAAAATGTATCCTCTTGTAGCTAAAACCATGTTGAAATTACTTTATATTTTGTACTAAGAAATTACTGTATATCAGCCAAAATTGTAGAACTCTAGAAGTATTTTTTCTGTGCTATGAAACACAGTATTTTTCTTAATATAAGTGGAATAATATTAGTTCCAGCTCATATCTTTATCTCTTTAGTCTATTTCCCTTTGTAGAAATCTAAAATCAAGTAGTAATAGCTGGTTTGTGTCACTAAACTCCATGGTGTGTTACTGCCACTAAACTAAATAGGTAAAGTATGTATATGTGTAGGAAGAGGGTGATTCAAATGTTTCCCTTGTATTCGTACCTTTTGATGTTCTTGTGCCTGTGTGTGTATGTTTTATAAATATACATGTATATACACACACACTTATATAGTGTGCTGAATGCCTCAGGCTACTACCTGAATCTCCTCAGGAATCTGAAAACATAAGCACATAGAAATTGTTATAGGGCTTTTAGTGCATATTCAGTTTCTTTCATTCCAGTTTATTTGGAGTCAGCTATATTGGTGGGTTGATGGGATTCCCTTTCCTACAGAAATAAGGCATGTAAGTACATTAAAGAGGTGAGTGAATTGCTCAGCTTTGCTTTGTTGTTCCCAGAGGCAGTTTTTTAATTGCCAGCCTTACAGATTGACTTTAGGATCTCAAAATCTAGATAAATCTTTGTTCATAATAGCTTTTTTGCAGGCCAAATGATGCTTTCATTTACACCTGTGCAACTGCATGAGCCAGCTGGCAGCTGGGGGAGCGGGGAGCAGGAAAAGGCTGTTTATGGACAAAACATATTGGAGAATGAATCAGTAAGAAGCAATAAACCCAGACCCTTCTTGGTGTTTTACGGTTCCTCCCAGAGCACAGCCACACTGCTTGGTGGTTCAGCTGCACTTGGTGTGCTCCTCATCTTGTTTCACATCACGGATGTCCCGTGCAGATGGTGGTCACACACCTGCGAGTGGACAACGTGAAGCATGAGGACAGAAGGACCAAGTGTGAAGCTGGGAGGTGTGTGAGGATGAGAGGGTGGGGTAAACCCCCCCTCCCCAGTCACTTCTTACTGTCCTCCCCTTTGTGTCTGAATTCATCGGAACAGCGAGTGGGTGCCATCGAGGGACAGAGTCATCGTGTGTGGTTTGGGAGTGCAGAGAAAATGTGTGAGCCGGGTCTGGTGAGCTGGACGAGGGAGGGCAGAAGCCAGGAGTGGTCTGCTGCTGCAGGCCGAGTTCTGCAAGTGTCTGAGCAGTGTGGTGAGGAGCAGGATGGTGGATGGCACATGGCACCGGGTTCCACCACAACTGCCACCTCCCACTTCAGCCCTTGAGGCCAGAGGAGACAGCTCAGGGAGGGCTCCTGCTGCCCGTGTATCCAGCAGGAGCAAGCACAGAAAGGCTTTGCCCAGTGATGCTGTCCTGGAGGTGAAGAAATTCAATGTAAGCGAAACTCAAGTTAGCTGTTAGATTCTAGTAATCCCATGTGAAATTCCAGAACTTTATTTGAGAGTTTCAATGTTTGTTGTCATGCTGGTTCCCACTCACACGCTCAGGAACAGGAAAAGTCATTTTTGGTGGCAAACCACTCTGCCTGGCCCACCCACCTTCCCGTCAGTGGGTTTTACGCTGGTGCTTCAGAGGCTCGGGGTACGATCACACATCACATGCAATGGCTCTGGGAATGCAGAACGTGGAAATCATCTTTCCACACTATTTCTCACAAAATGCCCAGACCATTTGTGAGACGTGTCGGGAGTGCCGGTTGTCGGCATTGGCGTAGCAGTGTGGAATTTCAGACAGAGCTTTGCCAGAGTTGAAAGATGGTAACAAGAGGCTGTGAAGAGAAGAGCCGAGCAATGGTGAGTAAAGGCAGCCTTGTGTGTTCTACCTGTGATGTAAGGGTCCATTCGTGTTGAAATTGATGCTTTAGAAGTGTCTTCAGAGAGCATCTGCTGCGTTTGCATACCAGGAATGATGATGAAACTGAAATTCAGTATGAAAATAATTCCGATTGTCTCCAGTACCCGTTTTCTGCTGATACATATTACAGTACTTAAGAAAAAAATCACTTTCAAGAAATTGAAAATATAAGTAGTACTAAACTAATGGGATCAAATGCGTTATATTGAGCCTATTTGCAACTGCATTGCTGCACATTTATTCTAGAGTAATTCTGTTAATATCAAAACTAGAGTTACAAAGTGATGAGTCATGTCTGTTGTTTGTGGCTCTCCCCTAGAGATCATTAGCTTGTATGCAACTGCATTAAAATTTAAATTACATACTGCTGCCATTTTTTGCTTGGTTTGAGGAAATCTGCATATGTTGCAGCCTCCGGGCAATTGAAATTGAAACAGTTGAGAAAATGTCATCTAACAATGATATGAGGCATCTAGTCAAGTATTTATTGTCTTAAACAGCTCAGCACAATTTGTATTAATTTAAATGAGAAAATCATCAGTTCTGTTGCCCTGTCAATATGGTGAAACTTTGGAGAAAGCTGCAGTGTGGCACAATGTGATGCAGAAGATGCTTTGAATCAATTTAATTGCTAACTAGAGTAAATAACTTTAGTATAATAATAAACCCTCATACAGAAAACCACTGTGAGAGGTTTCAGCTGAGAATACATCTATGGTAAGCAATGGAAATGTTGCATGAGCGTGTGTTATTGTCGTATGGTAGCATTTAGAAATTCTTGTGAGGCTCCAGCATGCTGGGCACAGTACAAGAAAAGATGCCAGGGCGTTCATCATCCCACACAATGAGTATGTCATACACAATACACCAGGTAGATAAAATAGGCCAGTGGGAGAAGGGCAGATGGGGCAGTCAGGCAACCACGTACCCACCCGGTTCAGCACGTAGTTCCAACATTTTCTCTTTTTGCATGCATCTCTCATTCATTCATTCATTCATTCATTCATTCATTCATTCTCTGTCTAAAAAAAATGTGTAGTTGATTAACTTAACCCAAAATAAAAAATGTGCTTAGGAACAGCTGTGAAAACATAACAATTTTGAATTTTAGAATATTTTAGTCAGTACAGTTAGGTTTCCCACCAAGAAATCTCATGATCTGCGTAGTACTGTAAAGGCAGAAGTGTGCCAGTGAACTGAGAGATAGGAAAAGATTAACCTGAAATCTCTTTCTGATTCCTCCCACCCTAGAACAGTAAAGACTTGTTCACAGCCATAAAGGTTGTTATTAGGTGTGTACCTGTGCAAGGATGGTTTATTTGCCCATTTCTGAAACACATTACGTGAAGTGATAAAATACAAGGAACTGTTTCACCATATTTCAGTCATCATGTTGCATATTGCATGCAGCGTGTGAACTTCTGTTGCAATAATTGTCTGCAGTGGTTTGTCCTTGAAACCTGAACTTGCCTTCAACTTGCTCAGTTATTACTTTGCCTATAAATCTGTACATAACCCCAGAACAACATTGTCTTTGAACTCCAGTGCATCTACTCAGTGGAATTCTCATCCAAACTTTAATCTTCTCTCACCTTGATATATTTTAACTTTCCTTTTTATGGCCTGGCACACAAGCTGAATTTAATGGTGATAAATGTGTTTCTAAGAGTAAAGCTATAAAGTGTACATTAGAGATTAATCTAAGCCAAGTCTTCATTCCCAACATGTTAAATTTGGAGAGGTTTGAGCTGGGAGGAGCTAAGGAGCCAATAGTTGTAGCTTAGGTTCATCTTCTAACATAAAGCACTTTAAAAAAAATTAAACCGGTATGTATTTATGTGTCTTTTCTACTACAGAAGATTTAGGTCATCACTGAAAGAAATGTCTCGATTTACCTTCACGCTGTGTTCAGGACCAAAGATAAGAGGTGTTTTGTGGAAGTATTTGAGAGGAGGAGGTGAACAAACAAATCAAGACCAGAAAGCAGATCTTTCCAGCTCATCCTTCCTATTTGCGTTTTCCCGATGCACACAGGGAATGAAATCGTTGTGCGCTTCCTCTTTCAGAAGGGAAGTGGCCGCCGTTCCCCCTCACGTTCTGTGGCAGCGTGCAAATCTGTCGAGCTGGAACACACCCGCCTTATTGCAGGGCTTTGTGCCTTTTTTAAAAAGCCACGGGTTTGCTGCTAAAATTCACTATTATCTGTCTCTGTTTTGCAAATTCTGAGTCATTAGAGCCGTACATTTTAGTAATCTGTAGATGGGAGAAATAGTGTTTTAAAATGCTTTCAAATACGGGGGTTTTTGTTGTTAGTGGAAATGGAATTGTTATAATGCGTATGTGGATTTAAAATAGCTGTTGTAATTCAGAAAATGGTGGTTTTCAGGAAAGTTGCTACAATGCAGTGTGCTTGAAGTTTTGGCCTGGGCCAGACTTTTTGTTGCTTCTGTTCTACGTATTGAATGGACGTGATCTAGAGCCCTGAACTGCAGAGCACATTCAGCCCCTCAGAAGAGGGTTTCTACAGATATCTATGTATATGACTCTATATATACAGCCTGCCTGGAAATGTACAGAGAGACAAATTACTTTTCAAGGAAAAACAGTCCTATAACCACTATGACTCAGAAGAGCATTTAGGCATATGCTTAAGTCTACTAAATTGAAGCCTTTAGGAATGAATTTTGAGCCTGCCTTGGATTCTTTGGATTTAGACATGTGCACTGGTGCTCGTGAGTCAGGACCAGTTGTCTAAGTCTTATGTCTTCATAGGAGATTGCAAACACTGAAATGCAAAAAAAGAAATGGCAAGGGGATATGTACTTGTGTTCAAATGACAGACTCTTTGTCAAACCCCTAACAGGAGGCCACTGGCTTTTGGGATTGATTTTGGTTTGTTTTCATGCTTTTGTGCTTTTCAACTCTTTTCCTCTCAAGAAAGCACAGCTGGAGAGCATTAACTGAAAACAAATGATGCTGCAGAATATCCGCATGTTCATTGTTGCTTTTTCCGCTGAGTTCTGCTAAATGATACCTGATTGAAGTTTTAAACTGTGTTTAACTGCATTTAACAGTTAAAAACAAAGGTATTGGTAAAACAATCCCCCCCATCACAAGACAATCAGAGAAGGAGGAGGGAGGTTCACCCTTGCGTCCTTCCCGCTGTCCAAGCTTCCTTGCCTTCCTTTTTCCCTTTAACATACTTAATTTCAAGGTTCGAATTTTGGTGGGATGTGGGTTAGCTCAGATACAGGGGGGTGTTCTTGTTGGGTTTGTGTTTTTCTTCCTCAACCTGTCTGCTGAAACCAAGGTGCTGATGTGATGCTGCGTAAAGCTTTATTTGTCCTCGTAGCCAACTGCCGGAGACAGCGGCCGTTTATCAGCCTTGACCGATAACAGAAATTCTCCCCATCTGCCACCCGCTCTGCTTTTGAAGCAGCGAGCGTGATGGCTTCCAGCTGGAGGGGCTGAAGGAGGGCGAGCGGGTGCTGTGCCTGTGTAACAGCGTCCCCTGCAAAGGTCGGGCCTTTGTAGCGTGAGACTTCGGCAAAGCCCCGGCCTAAGCGAGGTACTAGCCTGCCAGAGCCTGGCACTCCTGGGTAGATAAACATGGGAGTCAGAGGAAAAACGGCAACGCTCTTCTGAGAAACCACCGTGTTCCCCTTTTGAATTTGTGAGAGTGGCGATTCCTCTGGATCGCCCGAGCCCTAATTAAAATGTGGTGTTCTAAGTTGCTTCATGTGTATGGTTTGCTGGGCTAGGCTGCTGAGCTTAAAGACATCTGTGGGAAAAATAGATAAGTGGTTTCTTTTGTCTTGTTATCCTTTGACTGAATTTTCATTGCTGTTAAGAGATTTATTAGCATTTTTTATGACTGGTCATAGCCTGTGTTCTTTAATATATTATTTGCAATTTCCTTTCCCTAGATTGGGCCATTTAAGGAACACGACTCAAATTTTCCATCAGTTGCATCAGGGAAGCCATAAATATGTCACAGGGGGTGTATTTATGTACCTTATAATGTGGGAGAAAGAGTTTAGCCTGTACTGTGTAAAGTTAAAACAATAATTAAGCTTTGGCAGAAAGGTTGAAAGGAAAACTCCTGGCTTACGTATATTTGTATGTTTATTGTATGTGATAATTAAATGGTAGTTACAATTTCTGTATACCTTAAATCAACCTAATGGAAACTCTTAGGCCGCATTACCGCTTAGCAGGTGTTTTAATACCTGGAGGAAGAGGGAAATTTCAAGAGAAGGGATTAAAAAAGAGAGTGCTGCAGTCTAGAGTGTGCTGGGCACTCAGGTGTCCCCACTGAGCGGGGGACGGAGGATTGTCCATCGGAACAGGCAGCGGTTGGGTAGCAGAGTGGTGACAAGTTCTGGGGAGAGCTTTCCCTCCCTGCCTGGGTCATGGATGTCCCACCAGAACAGGGACAGTGTAAGAACATCATCTCCTGTCTGTATTGGATCCCCTTGCCATGGCCTTTTGGGCCATCAGCCCTCTAAAGGTGATCATCATCACTGGTCTTGGCAAAGCAGGAGATGGAAATTGAGTGGTGAAAAGAAGTGCAGGGCAGGAACCTGTGTGATGCTGACTTACTGGTGGCAAGGAGGGGAGGGTAGAGAGGGGAATCAGGCAATAGCCGAGTACATAACATGTATAGAAAACCATATGCCCAACGGGGATGTGAACAGGGGCATCACGTGTTGCCCTGGCTGCCCAGAGCTCTCTCTGCCAGGCGTGTGTTACTCGTGCAAGAGGTTCCCTTCCCGCCGTTCCGTTCCTGCGGCGATGCTGCTTCTCCTCGCTCCTGGGCCACAAGGCAGGTTCCGCCGCCGCTGGCTCATCCCTCCTGGGGGCACCGTTGTCAGCGCAGCAAAGTTCTGCCTGTGGAGGTGTCACCCGCTTGTTTAATGGTGTGCAATTGCATCTCTGTCTCGTAACACTGGGGTTTTTTTTCTTTAAATCTGAGTTTAAAGCTGCATTACAGCAGTTGGAAACAGTAACACGAATCACTGAGTGTAAGTGCTTTTTAGTAAGTTGAAGGCCAAAAATATAAGATAACTTGGTGTCTTAGGTAGGCCTATAAAATAATTAGGAAAAAAAAATTTGGTGATGATGATTCTTACAAAAACTTCCTTTGCTTTTCAAGCAGCTTTAATCTTGCTTTGAGTTTTTTTTTCCCCAGGGAACTCTGATTTTATAAAATGTGATTAAAATGTATTCTGCATAGATTAGTGAAAGCCATGATCATTATGTGCTGTTAGAGCTTTAAAAATGTCTTTAATAAATGAGTATTGTCATTTGGCAAATAGCTGTTGTGTGCTAAAAGCTGCTCTTTTGCATGAGCCTTATGTAACATTGCAGTTAATAACACGTAGTGTTATTGGCTGCTAAACGGCTTTAGTATCTTAACTGTAAAAGCCTGTTTACAAAGCTGAGTGGGTCTTGTTGGAGTGCCACTGTTAAATAACTACAGGTTGCCAAAACTAAATGAACTTTTAAGCTGGTAATGATGTGCAAGTTGCTATCACAGATACATATTTATTGGACAAATGCTCACAAGCACATAGTTGTTTCTGCTTATAAACATTTCTTTGCCTTTGTCCTTAATCCATCAGTGATAGCGTTAGAATGAACATATCTAGATATATAAACACAGCTATTTTGTGTTATTAATAGCTACTAATAGCTATTTTTGTTTAATTAATTGAATAGCTATTTAAGCTGCTCGGGTGTTGTGCGTGGAACTGGAGCGCTGGGAAAGGCAGGTTTGCGACAGCCCTTGTACTGGGACCCGTGGGACCCTTCCTGAGAAGGGGTGGGAGCAAAAAAACCAAAAGTCTGTTTTGTAGCTGTTGGTGGTTGGTTGGTTTGTTTTTAATGGGCCTTCTTGTAAACTACTGGTACAAAATCGGGAGATGCGGGAATTAAACTCTGACACGTAAATTAAGCAGTATTATTTCTTAACTGTGGGTTTGGTGGGGTTTTTTTCTCCTGAAAAATAGCCTTCTGTAATGTGACAGGGTTTCATGCTGAACTGTAAAGGAGAAGACGATTCCTTAAAGTACCTTGAGGAAGGTGGCGGGAGGTGGCCGGGGGCTCGGTGCGGGTGTTACCCACGCGTGTTCCCAGCCCTGCGGCAGCCGCAGCCGGAGGAAGCGCTGGTTTCCTGTGCGGGGCTGTGCCCTCACCCCGGAGCGTCTCGCTGTGAATGTCTTCGCCTGGTTGGGAGTTTAATACAAAGAACCATTCTTGTGAGTCATGTTTTCTTTAGAATTTTGCATTCCAGCTCAGCAATTCATTCCTCCTTTTTCTAATGGCAAGAGCATTACTGGATTTCACAGAACTTCGGCAAAGTGGCTGGCTCGTATTCTTCTGGGGGGCTTGAATGTTCCAGTTCCATTCCGGTTCGAGTTATTCTAAAAATGCAACACTTGTAATGCATATTAAGTACATTAAGTAGTGAGATGTTCTGACAATCAGTTAATATCCATGAATTTAAATATTTTTCAAAGGCAAACATTTAATGTTGTGAAAGACAGACTTTTCCAGTAGCCAAACTTACAGCTAACGGTGTGGCTTCAGAGCATTCATGTTTCCATCTCTTGCATTAGTAGAATATTCTCTTCTCAGCACTATTTGTATGATCTCAAATGGAAATATCATTTTGGAAATACTGTTTTGAACATCTGAATGTGCCGCCGAGTGTTTTGGATACATTAAGTCTGTATGTGTGTTTTAGGTGGGATGAAATAGCAATATATTCTCAGGATGGTTGAACTTTTCTCTGAAAGGACCATGTTTTTTGTGATACTTCTATTTCTCACTGAATTTCCCTGAAAACCTGAAGGAGCTTTGGCGTTCGCCTGTGTGTGAAAGAGACAGTTCAGCTGTTACAGCAGATGATGAGCAACCTGTTTGCCGTGGCCCGTTTCCTCGCTGCTGTGCTGTGCTCCCACCACCAGCTCCCTCTCCCCCAGCACAGACCAGCCTGGCGGCTGGTCCATCACCGGGGCTGCCACAGCGGAGCCTGGGCAGCCAGGCGGGATGCCAGATGTTGGCATCTGGGGAACGTTAAAGCTGGGGGTGCCCCCGGGCAGAGCTGGGCCCTGCACCACCCCAGGCCGCAGCCCCGCACAGCCCTCCCACAGCCCTCACGCAGCATTCCGGCTGCCTCTTCCCACCCGCTGCAACTCGCACCGTTTTCAGAAACTCATTGTGGTTGTTAAACCACTTCTTTCCAAGTGGTCCTGCTTTGTAAAACATGTAGTAAAAATGTGAGATGTGATGGATGGGAGGGTGCTTGCACTGCGAGACGTACCAAATGTTTAATGGTTCTGTTGAGTTAGACTGCCCAGGAGTTGTTGGTCTGTAATTTTAAGCAGCTTTACATTTATACTATAAACTATTTTGAAAACTAAGATTATTTGTTCTTCTGAATTTAATTTTTGATCATTTAGGGCTATTCACAGCTGCACAAATTTTTTGCTTAAAATGCTATTGTTACAATTTTTCCTCAAGTTCTTAACAGCCAACACCCCAGAAAATATAACTTTTATTTAGTATTGTAGGACAAACCTATTCTAATTTTGTTGTAGGTTTGAACTGCTGTTGGATGGAGAGGAGAATAAAAGGAGTATCGTTACATTTTTAAGTTGCAAACCCACACTTCAGTATGTGTAATATAGCAGCTGTTGCAAGCACCTGGGGGCATTTTCTGTAGCATTTGAAAATTCCCTGTAGAAGTGAGACAGGAGACATCAATTTAGCATTTCGAGCTTGAAAAATATTTTAACCTTTCCTTAAATTGTGTTTTGAAGTTTAGGATTAGCTCTGTGCCTGGCTGCACAGATGGCTACATTTTACATATTCCTTTGTCTGGGAAAAAAAAAGAGACCACATGGTCAGTTAATGGCTTTAAACACTCTTAGTTTTTGTTTCACATCTCCTTAATGGGACTTTAGAGATTCTGGGAAGATACTTAGAAAGTTATTGTTTATGGTGTAAGACTTGTAAGATGTGCTATATTCTGTGTCCTGGAACTCCTCAGCTATTTTTCCTCCTACTTATTAATCCTGGTTAATGAATTTTACAGCTTCATCCCTTAAGATTTAATGTTTATAATTCTGGTATGTAAAAATAAAAACTGAGATCGCTGGTGTATAGAAAGTGTTACTTTATTACTGGAATGTGAGGGCTCTTATTTTTTAATCTTTTGATAGCCAAAATTTTAGATGAAGTGGAATTTTTGAGCAGAAGTAGGCTCCATGTCCAAGTCACTGAAGTGGTTATAGAGTTAAATAAGCTTTTTAGTCTTTCAGAATACAACAGAATGCTTTCTAAGCTTTTTCCCCAGGCACTTTTGGGAAACACCGTAGTGAACTGTGGTCTATACAAATCAAATGTGATGTTGGGATAAATGGTGGAAAATCCATTAAGTAAGTGGTGTGTCACCAGAGCAGACAATTATAGCCTATAAAGCCAATCCTTAAATCAAATATTTTGTGCTTTGTAATGATTTTTTTTCAGGTAGGTTTTAAAATACTATCAGCTAAAGGATTAGTAGATTAGCATAGTTTGTGTAATGCTCCATGTGGCACGTAAAAGAGCTCTTGATAAAACCACTGAATGCTGTACAAGGTCCAGCACTTGTAAGTAATCTGTCAAGTTTATAAAGGTTATCACTACAGCAGGGGCATGTAACTTTTTTTTTTTTTCTCCATTTGGAAGTACTACTAAGGTTTTAAAGGCTACCACTGTTTTATCGCAGAGAGAGGAAGAGTTTCCTGTGGTCTTTTAGGCTCTCACCCTTTTAAACCAACATGTGCAACCAAATCCATGTGGTTGAAGATAGTTGTAACTGGTTAAAGTCTTTACAGCTTTATTCCAGTTCCTGCTGCAAAAAGATTTCCATTGCAGACTCTGCAGTCACAGGGATCGTTCATGCTACTGTTAGATGGAAATGATATGATGCTCCTGCAGTTCTGTGTGAGTCTTGCAGCCAGGATGGGATACGGGGCTGCAATGGTTTGAGTTGCTGCAGATCACTGTGTTTGTGTCTCCGCTCTTAAGTGCTGTCAGCCAGGGGTTTCTGACTGATACTTAATTTGCCTCTATTAACTTAAACTAAGAGCATTACAGATGTTGTTTGTATATTTTGGGGACGTTTGTGTATATGCGAATGAGGACACACACGCTGCCTTCTAGTCAGCGGAATCCTCCTCCCCTAATTTATTCATGAAGGAAAAGGTTAAATTTCCTCTAGATTTTTGAAGGTGTTTTGTTTAGTTTTTTGCTTCCGTTGAACTTCCTAGAAAGAAAGACTAAGAGAGTGTTGCAGGAAAAGCAGTATTTGGTGACAATACTCACCCCTAAGTACCATTTCCAGTTCCTAAGACGCAGAATGAACTGGTATGTAAAGGTCAGAAGTTGCCAGTGTAGTTCATGTTAACATGACATGACAAATGTTGTGTTACAAACAGTGTAGAAGCTCTTTGTCTGGTTAGAAATCTGGAAATGTAATAACTTCTTATGCTGCAACTTGGTAAGCCTGAGGAGGGGGTTTGGATTATTGTTTTAAGCCTTTCAGATAAGGAAGCTCAGTCTGAAACTTTGCAGTCACTTATGGGTGAAATGCGTGGAATTCTCTCTCTCTTCTATTGATTATCTTAATTGCCTCATGGCTGTCGGTTTTTCACAATACCATTACTAGCTTTATGACCGTTTAATACAACACAGAATCTATGTTAATAAATAAAACATTGCCTGTTAATGGAGCTGCTGAAAAATTAACTCTTGATTTTCTTCTGTTTTTTTCAGCGGAACCCCTGCCTTTAATGGACTTGTGCCGAAGATCAATCCGTTTTGCTCTTGGCAGAGACCGCCTGCATGACATAGAAGTTCTACCTTTGCCTCTGTCTCTGAAAAATTATTTACAGTACCAATAAGACGTCTAGAACCCTCTGGCCTCACATTGGACTAGATCAATGCAAAGGGCAGAAAATTGTTTACAGCAAAATAGAAATCTTCGTGATGGACACTTAAGTGTTATTTAATTTTTAATATATATTTTTTTCTGAACCAGTGAAAGCAGATCACTGTGGGGGACTACTAAAGAATGTGAAAACATTGATTTGATCGAGATTTGTGTATTATCTGTTGCCTGTTGTGTTTACAGTCCTGAAGGCCATTAATCTCATCTCATCTCTCATATATTGGTTTATCTTTGTTGCCTCTGGTAAATACCAGTAGAAAATCTGACCTGCAAGATCCGCTGTCATGCAGGACAGAGCTTTCTTCAATAATGTGATCTCTTTTTCTTCTTTTTCTCTCCTACACCTCACCCCAATAGATAAAAAGAAATTAGCAAAGGAAAAATCTTCACGGTAACTTTTGAAAAATATTTAAATCTTGCCTTTGGTGTCCAGAGTTGTCGAGAGCTTTGAGTGGTCAGCACTCAACATAATCAGGCCTATAATATCTAAAAGTTCTAATATTTAAAAATTCAGATTATTGTCTAGAAGAAAAGTATGTGATCTAAAACCACGAGAGTTAAAAAACTGGTATATGTGTCAGATCAGTTTTTGGATATGGTAACAGTGAGATGCAGTCCGTTGTTTTCAAGACCAAATCTAGTCCCTCCAAAGTTCTGCAGTTTATAACAAAGTGTTCACTTTCCCGAGAATTTAGGATATTCGTATTTTAGAAAGCTTGTCACTTTTTTATTTGAACAAATTTATAATTTTTATGTGGTATGAACTCTAAGTACTTGGTTCTCTTTTTAATGTATGTGTGGTTATAATGTTTATTTATCTGTTTAGAGTCTGTGGAGTTCTCATCTGTTTCCCATCTTGGGGTGACTGATTTTGGTTTCTTTCCCCCAGCTCCACCTGAAATGTATTAATTTTTCAGGCTCATCCCATTTTTTAAGATGCTGCTTTCTATTTGCATTTCTTACACGTTTCAAGTTATCTGCCTGATCAGTTATCTAGTTTTTAAACTGGAAGTTGTTGTTATGGCAGGATGTCAAACGTTTAGACTGAGCTGCCTTCAGCATATTTTAATGTGAATTTACTGATGAATGAGGAGAAAATTTCTAATAAAGTCTACTGTCCAAAAATTAAACTCCTGTCTCATTCAATGAAGTGTTAAGTAACATAGCAGTGTGTACAGAGTTGAAGTTCAGTTTGCAGCTTTGCGGATGTTTCTGTTCATCACTCCTTTGCAATTGCTGCTTTGTGTTCCCATGCGAGACGTCGCAGACAGCGTCGTGTCCTGTTGCTGATTTAGTCCACTCACTCTGACTATAGCTGTGCTCTTGCTTTTAACACAATTCTGGCCAGATTCCTCTGAACAGTTTTATGCGAAGTTGCACTTTAAAACTCTGTGCTTTTGAGGTAGTTGGAATTTTACCGCGGTGCACTGATGATTCGGGTTGTGCTTCTCTCAGACACCCCAAGGAACAGAATTACAGTTTCAGTCAGAAAAGAGAAACATAAGATAAAACAACACAAGTAATAGTGGAAGCAACGGGGGCAACGTGACACAGGGACGTCAAAAATTAAATAACAAGTGTTTGCTTAGCTGCATGAGTTGATGCTTGCTTCAGCATCAACCTGCTTTTGGACTTGCTTTCACTTAAGGCAAGAGCTACACACTGTATTCCTTACCTTAGTCTTGCAAAGGGGAAGGAATTACAGCTGTGATCTGTATTTCTTACTTTTCCCACTTGCTTTGTCTAATTTCAATCTTTTGTCTCGATAGGTACATAGGAAGAAGGAGATATAAAGGTATAATAACTCATTCAAAAGGAGAAATATAGCTGTGTCAAGTGGTCTTTCATAAGCAAGGTAAGCAGCTGTATGAATGGCACAGTAATCCTGGTAGACCTTACTTTTACCCCACTGAAGTCCATTTTAGGGAAGCATTTCCTAAAATTAGTGTTTTACTGTGTTTAACTAGGCTTTGTGTTCCTTTGAATAACCGTAGTGACACAACTGTTTAGTGTTGTCTTCTCTTTTCTTTCACTTGACCCAGGGTGACACCTTTTTAATGTGACAGTAAAGTGGGAACCGATATCATGAGACAAATTAATCATGCTTCTGTATGTTAATTAATCTAATTATTTTACAGTTGGATTGGAATTTCAGTTAGTGCCTCTTCTGTGATGATTCCTCTAAACCAAATATTTTAACTTCCAGACATTTTTTCTAACACTTAGGTGTCTTCCAGGAGTGCTTGTTTTACAGGAAGGATAGTTTTATTCTTTTACTGTTCGCTAATTACATATTGTGATGCTGTGGGTGGTAGATGCACCCCTTCATGTGGGATTAGGGGCCTATTTTAGGGGTCAAAGTTTTTTTGATACAGTTTTCTTGGTCTATGGAAGTCTTGTAAGGAGGATGTACCATGGAGAACATTAACGATACTTCAGTGTTCCTGTTAACCCTCCCTTTGCAAAGAGATTCACTTCCAAGGGGGCTTATAGGGCAAGCAGAGTGCCCATCTGTATTGGTAGGAATGAGTCAAGCACTGAGGCTAAGCAAGTAGTCCGAGTACCTCCTTATAGAATGTACCAAAAAAAGAGTCTCTGTTGCTGACCTCCAGCCTGGGTGGTGTGTTCCTTACAGTGGTTCTCAAGGTCAGCTCTACTGGAATGCATTGTTTACTGTCTGCTTCAGGAGTGACTTGAGCAGTAATTCATAGGGTGGCGATGCATTGGCCTTTGCCCAAAACAGAGGTCAAACACTAAGTTACAATCATTCTTCAACCAATCAAGTTGAAACTTCTCAGGCGCTCTGTCCTAGAAGCCTAAATGCAGCAAGATACCTACCCAAAGTGTCCACTCTTGGGCGTATCTAACAGAGAGGATAATTGCTTACTGCAAAACTGTTCTTTGTTGAGATTTGCAGTAAGATGTAGGCTTACTAAAGCTGTAATATTGTAACACCTAAATTTGGAGTCAAATTCGAGAAGCCCTTGTCCTCTGGGTACAGCAGCTGTCACATGTGTCCCTGCTACTAGGCTGACAAAGTCAGCACTATGAAGGCTTTAATTCTGCTTCAGATTGGACCAAGGGAAATGTATTGAAATGTCTGCCTTCTTACCCAGAGGTAATGTAATACGATCTGCAGAGAAATGGTGAAGTCCTATTTTAGACTTTGTCTGTAGTCTCCTGGTGTTCAAGTTTCTGTCTCAACAGATTGACTCAAACTCTTCTGTTGAGGCAGGATCTAACTGCAAGTTTCTCAGTGTTCACTTGAAGCTGGGAAAAACAGTTACAGCAGCAGATATGTACGAATCATTGGAGTGTTTCTGATGGTTATAAGAGCAACAGGCCAGAACTGCTATAAAATTTCCTTCTCATCTCCATTACAGTTGGTATTGTTAAACTATAACCATATGTTCTCACGTCAGTCAGCAGCGATCACTGCACAGCAAGCTTTGTATGGGGTCCAGCAGTGCTCGCTCAGGTACAATTCCCACTGACACCAGCGGGAGATCTGCCTGAGTCAGCACTGCTGCTCTTGGTTCCCATGTAAAGATCTCCAAACATTTCCAATGCATTGTATTGAGCGATACTTTTTTATATGTAAGCAATGTCAAGCAGATGGTTTCTGCAGGAGTTTTTCTAGTTTGGCAAAACGTGCTGGCAAGTGCAGTTAGGTAAATGTGAGAAAGTTGAACGAAAAAATGCATCTAGTTGAGGCTGAAAGCAATATTCAAAGTGGAAGCTAGACTTTTTGGCTCCTTGATGGTGATTTTCAAAAGCTTTTATAAACCTTTAAAATCTCACAGTGGTTTTTATTCTGTATACTTAAAGGAATGTAGGATCTTTATTCACTCTTGTTTATCTCAGAAAAGAGTGTCTGGTGATCATGAAGTGGAAATCCTTTGTTTGCTTGATTCAGAAAGACACCAAAAAATCTCCTTCCTCCTTGGCTAATGCTCTCTGTAGACACAGAGCCATGGGAAGTATATACCACCCATTGGCCTGAATGCCTGCACCCCCTCCTTTTTTTCTTTTTTTTTTTTTCCCCCTCCTCTTGAGACATCAACTGTCCCTTCAGAGAAGAACTGCAGTGCGTTCTACAGGCAGTGCCTAAAATCAAAATGTTTTGAAACAGAACACCCTACTGAAGGTGTACTGAAGCAACTTTGAATGGATGCGGTGGGGGCAGAGAACAAAGGACACATGGGTTCTAGAGAATAGCATTTCCCTAAGGGTTTTTTAGCCCCACCATAGAGTACAAGTAAGGAGGGAAATAAAAAAAGAAAAGTTGTTCTTGCTTCCACCACAACCATGTGTGTAGTGTTAATGTTTAAAGTTTAAGCAACAGCATCTTTTTCCCCACTAAATTCTGGTTGCACAGCCTTAACATCCCGAAGCGCTGCCGCTGGCTGCATGGGCTTCAACAGCCTCTGGGCTCTGCCGTCCTATCTAGTGTCACCCTATTCCACATATTGTCCTGTTAGAACCTTAATGAATTAGCTTCTAGGCAAAGAACAGAGCTGCTCTATCATTACTGCTGTGTCTGTAGTAATATAGGGGTACCCAAACTAGCTTAAATACCGGCCAAAGGGGAGCCCAGGAACTGGCAGAACAGAGCTCAGTATGGGGTAGTTTCCTGTGCCAAGCAGCAGTGAGACAGCAGTGTCAGCATCTCTGAGGCCATTAATAAATGGCTGAGCTTAAAAGGCTTCAATTGGAGGTGTCTTTGCAAATCCTGTTTAAAAGAGGTGCCAGGATCAGATATTTCTAGTTTCAATTATGTAGCTGTGAGAATTTGTAAGTTACATAGGCTCTAATCTCTCCAGGTGACTGCAGGTGTAAAAGTAGAGCTCATGTTTGTAATAACTTCAGTATAGTAGGGGTTACTTACAGTTGAGACAGCTATGTTCTTGGGTTTTAATAGATTGTTTCTCTGGCTTTTGAAAGCTGCAGCACAAAAGACAGGTGTCTTTGGGCTTCTAAGGAAAAGCAAACAAAACACAGAAATGAGCTGATATTTCTGACAGTCCCGTACAACAAATGGTACTGACAGTTTCAAATGCCAGTCCTAAGCCGTCACTATAGAGGTACGGAGTTGAGGTCGCTATCTGTTCAGTGTACCTGGATCAGTTTCCTCCGCATTTATTTATTTTTTACAAGCAGATGGTATTAAATAATGTTATTCAAATCGCAAGCTTCTCTTGAAAATGCAGTCTTTTAGCAAATAAAATATTCGTATTACACTTAAGACTTTATTAAGAGAGACAAAGTTGAGTTTGGCACACATAACTGGGAAACTAATGCATGTTTTTAATGGCAGAATACTTCAGCTTTTTTCTCTCTCTCTTCACAAAGAAAATCAGTTTGGCAAGTGCATTGCTTCTCATGTAGCAAAATGTGGACAGCTTTAAGACATGAGGCCAGAATTTCAATACACACATTTGGAAGTGACTTCTCAAGCGTAGTAAAGGTGCCTGTGGCGTTATTTTGAGGACTGGAGTTTTACCTTATTTATAGATAAATTTTAACTTCATATCATTCTTGGCAATTAATAGGATATGGATCCTCCTGAGCAAAGTATTCTATCAGGGCTTGTTTAGAGATGGTGCAAAGCAAAACCAAACTCTCTCACAAATTAAGCTACCTGGGTAAACATAGGTGGCATCAGGTGCTGCTGCTATTAAAATGTTTCCCAAATTCGACCGTCTAATTGTATAAATAAACCTCCATTGGAAAGAGCCTTCTAAAAAAAGAAAGGATATTTTGAGTATTCAGCTGGCCTCCAGGAGATCTAAGTTGAAATCCAGGTTCAGCCAGAAACTGTATCACCTTGATGATTTGCNCCTGCACCCCCTCCTTTTTTTCTTCCCCCCCCCCACCCCGAGGCGTCAACTGTTCCTTCAGAGAAGAACTGCAGTGTNTTCAGCCAGAAACTGTATCACCTTGATGATTTGCTGTTTGGTTGGTTTTGGTTTTTGGTTTGTTCGTGGGGATTTTTTTGTTTGTTTGTGGGTTGGTTTGGTTTTTTTTGATGTGTGTGTTTTTGTTTGTTTGTTTTTTCAATCGCTTCCTTGTATACATCCAAAACAGCAGTCATTTTTCTTCCATCTTTATAGCTAGTGTCTCTCTGGGTTCTAGTTCTTCCATAGGACTATTGGTTTATAAGTAGCGCTCTAATGACTTCTGCAGTCTTCTGCAGTGCTGCTCTATTTCTGCAGAAACATGTTGTGGAGAGTATCTCCCGTTGCATATTTGCTGGTACCAAAGAGCTGTTAACTTGTTGGTTTATTTGTAGGTGGCGCAGCAGAACAAGGACTCTCTTTCCATGGCAGCCTCATTGCCGGTCTTGGCTGACTCGTGGGTAGCAGAACTGAACTATGGACAGCATCGTACTTGGCTCTTTCTGAAAACTTGCACCAGAGTGTAAGTGGCTTTGTCTGCAAGAAGCAAGTGTTGCCCGTGACCCAGTTTAGTTCCCATGGGTCTAATGCAGGAGCTCTGATAACAGGCAGTACGTTGCCCTTTAGGTAGAAGAGCTCGATCTCTTGTAGATAGATGCAATTTAATCCACCAGCTGCCTCCTAGTCTGTAATAAGGGCTGATCTCAGCCCTTAAACATGGCTTTGTAGTTCTTCCAGTTTGTCACTAAATTTTCATGATGCAAATAACTACATCTAGTTCTTTTATGCATTGTTTTTAATGTTACTGCATTTTTTACCTCACTGGTGTTTGGGAATCAGACTGTTTCCCAAGCCAAGCTTCTTGAAAATACAATTTCTTGTAAAATGTTTGATATCCAGTGGAAGTGTGTGCCGTGCCATGTCTGAAGGAAAGTGTTTCTGTTTGGTTTGATTTCTCTACCTTGTAATTTCATTCCTCACCATTCACATCAGGGAGAGCATCTCTGCTGTTGAATCTAACTGTTCATGACCCCAAGAGCCTAAGCAAAAGCATGTTGAAACACATATTGTCTTAGTGCCTTGCTGTTGAACCGACCTCGTTTGTTTTTCATTTAGTAACTGTCCAGTTACTAAGTTCAGTGCCCCCAAATGGCCTCATTCTGCGCATATACCCAAACACACAAGAGACCGCTGCTAACTAACATTCCTTTCATCATGTGCATCTTGTTTGCCTGTTACATGCAACTTTTCTTGTCCCTTCTGCTGGGACCTCGCTATGGGAAAACCGCTGTGGGTGCTTTAACTTTCAGTGACCTTAGTTTAATTTGTCTTCTCAGAAAGATCAACAGTATTGCAAGTAAGAATTTGTTTTAGATCTAAGTTCTTCGAGCTGTNGAGTATTCAGCTGGCCTCCAGGAGATCTAAGTTGAAATCCAGGTTCAGCCAGAAACTGTATCACCTTGATGATTTGCTGTTTGGTTGGTTTTGGTTTTTGGTTTGTTCGTGGGGATTTTTTTGTTTGTTTGTGGGTTGGTTTGGTTTTTTTTGATGTGTGTGTTTTTGTTTGTTTGTTTTTTCAATCGCTTCCTTGTATACATCCAAAACAGCAGTCATTTTTCTTCCGTCTTTATAGCTAGTGTCTCTCTGGGTTCTAGTTCTTCCATAGGACTATTGGTTTATAAGTAGCGCTCTAATGACTTCTGCAGTCTTCTGCAGTGCTGCTCTATTTCTGCAGAAACATGTTGTGGAGAGTATCTCCCGTTGCATATTTGCTGGTACCAAAGAGCTGTGAACTTGTTGGTTTATTTGTAGGTGGCGCAGCAGAACAAGGACTCTCTTTCCATGGCAGCCTCATTGCCGGTCTTGGCTGACTCGTGGGTAGCAGAACTGAACTATGGACAGCATCGTACTTGGCTCTTTCTGAAAACTTGCACCAGAGTGTAAGTGGCTTTGTCTGCAAGAAGCAAGTGTTGCCCGTGACCCAGTTTAGTTCCCATGGGTCTAATGCAGGAGCTCTGATAACAGGCAGTACGTTGCCCTTTAGGTAGAAGAGCTCGATCTCTTGTAGATAGATGCAATTTAATCCACCAGCTGCCTCCTAGTCTGTAATAAGGGCTGATCTCAGCCCTTAAACATGGCTTTGTAGTTCTTCCAGTTTGTCACTAAATTTTCATGATGCAAATAACTACATCTAGTTCTTTTATGCATTGTTTTTAATGTTACTGCATTTTTTACCTCACTGGTGTTTGGGAATCAGACTGTTTCCCAAGCCAAGCTTCTTGAAAATACAATTTCTTGTAAAATGTTTGATATCCAGTGGAAGTGTGTGCCGTGCCATGTCTGAAGGAAAGTGTTTCTGTTTGGTTTGATTTCTCTACCTTGTAATTTCATTCCTCACCATTCACATCAGGGAGAGCATCTCTGCTGTTGAATCTAACTGTTCATGACCCCAAGAGCCTAAGCAAAAGCATGTTGAAACACATATTGTCTTAGTGCCTTGCTGTTGAACCGACCTCGTTTGTTTTTCATTTAGTAACTGTCCAGTTACTAAGTTCAGTGCCCCCAAATGGCCTCATTCTGCGCATATACCCAAACACACAAGAGACCGCTGCTAACTAACATTCCTTTCATCATGTGCATCTTGTTTGCCTGTTACATCCAACTTTTCTTGTCCCTTCTGCTGGGACCTCGCTATGGGAAAACCGCTGTGGGTGCTTTAACTTTCAGTGACCTTAGTTTAATTTGTCTTCTCAGAAAGATCAACAGTATTGCAAGTAAGAATTTGTTTTAGATCTAAGTTCTTCGAGCTGTCACAGAAGTATTGCCAAGGACTGGAATAAATATGATTTTCAATAATAGCGCAGCTTCATGTGGTGGTTTAAAACACCACACTTTAGTTTTTCTCACATCTTAGGAATGTTATACAGAACTTTACTATCAATGATCACTCTGACATAAAAATAAAATAAACAAATCTGTAGTTGTTATTAAGAAACTTCCTCCTGTCTGAGATCCGTGGCCTCCAGCTTCCCGCTGAATCTGAGCTAGAAAATAGAGATCTGGAGAGTCTCTTTTCTTGCATTACTTGGTGTTCCCATCCCCCACAGAAGTGGGAACAAATGATTTTTAGTTGTCAAATAACAGGTGATAAATGAACAGCAGTGATAGAACGCTGTCCTAGGATGTTGTGTCTTCTGCATTGAAGCTAAAATGTTTGTTTTTTCTTTTGTTCAAAAACTTTATCTCTCCACGAAGATTTCCCAAACATTTATCTTCTAAATGTGTGCACCTCATTGAGCACGAGGAGATGCTCCTCATCATTTTGAAATACCAGCCTTTTGGATCAGGGAACTCATTGACTTGGAAAAAGGAAGGACACATAAGGTCATGCCTTCTTTTTATTTATTTGATTTAATTAAGCTTTTAAAGTTTTGTTTGCTTTCTGGTTTTGCAATTTGCTTTTATAAATATAAAAATAACTCTTGTTTCTTTTGGGAGTTTCCTTACTGAACCTATATGTTTTGTCGTCTTGCTATAGTGAAGCAATTCAGATGGAGGAGTGACATCTTTTATGAGACCAATTGATGGAAATGCAAAAGAAGAGACACTGTCAGGCACATAAATTCTTCTTCTCCGCTGAAATACAAATGCCAATTTTCGAAGTTAAATTCAGATTAAGAACTACTTAAACTTGATTCTGCTACACAGGAATTTTAGAGTCAATAAATGTGTAAGTTCTGTGTCCTGTTATAATTTTTTGTATTCCTGAACCACCAGCAATTCCTCTGTTTCTGATGAGCCCGCCTTTCCACTTTCTAAGAGGAACTAATGCCTAACTGAGTTTCTTCTTTCTAATATTCTCCCCATTTCGTAGTTGCAGGTACAAACTTCTTTGATGATGTAGTTGATTGACTTGGGTAGGTTAAACTTGTATCACTAGTTCAAGATGTATTTTGCTTTGAGGATCAAAGCTTCAGCCTGCGTATCCTGAAAGCCGGTCTGGTTTTTAGAGTATAGCATTACTCTCATTAAAGATATTATCTTTGTAAATTCACTGTTTATATCCTACAGTAATCATGCTTACATTCACACCATTCCTTCTACAGAGAAGGCAACTAAAAAGACCAGGTGTCATATGTATAATCAAGATCTTTCCCTTTCATGATTTTCCTGTTCAAAGAAAGCAAGGATAAATGAGTTCTGAGAATTTCAGTTCTCTGCTGTTTGCACAGAGCTTCCTTTTGAAGGTTTTCCTAGGCCTACACATGCTCTGCTCTCATGGGAAAACATGATAGGAGCTTGTTATGAATTTCTACAATGGAGTAAAAAGAAAAGAGACTTCTAAAGCTCACTTTCAAATACAGTAGAGATGAGGAAAAAGCAGACAAAGCAGGATTGCTCCCCTTCTGGTTTTACCAGTTAGAAGGCTAATTCTGAACTTACAATTTGAGTGCAATAGTTTTATTTTCTGTTCTTCCAGCCATCCTATCCAAAGACTTCAGTTCACGTGTCACACAGCTCCCCGGGCTGTGCACGGATTCAAAACCAGTCAGTTAACGGCACTTTTCTCCATAGCAGTCACAGCCTGAGGCCTTGGCTTCCCGTGGCCTGCGCAGGCCAATGCCATCAACCTGTGACTGTTTCTTGTCTGAAAGCTCTTTCTGTTGGTCTATACTGGCAATAGGAACCCTCTGCCTACAGGTTCTTCTGAATAGAGGTGATTCCTAACCCCATGAAGTCTCCAGAACCTGTTCTAGAAGTTCACCTGGTAGGTACCTCTAGATTTATGGTTTTTCATTAGACCATGCAGTACTAAAAGCAGCCTTTCCATGAGTTAAGCTAGGGTTTCTAAAAAGTTACTCCTCACTTTGGGTAGCACAAAAATAATATAGAGACAGACAAAATAAATGAAAACTTAGGCGTATTTCCAGGCCTTACTTTCCTTCCCATCATCAACTATGAATAGGTGTTTTGGGTTTTTTTTAATTAGTTTAGGCTGGAGTGTTTAGGATGCCCTGACATTTGCATATCACACCTTTTATTTCAAATTGCAGATTTTTTTTTACTTTAACCAACACCTTAGCTTTTAGTCAAAAATCTGTCTAGCACAGAAGTATGTCCTGTTTGTTCCTCTCTAATGCTGTCAGTTCGTAATATTTGTAAGTTATTTTGTGATGATTTGTTTTCTTTTGTTCTGGAGAAACTCCTTTGCTCTAATCCTCTTTGCAAGACATCAGTACGAAAGTGTTGCCTCCAGGCTTCCCTGGAAGTGCTACTTCTGTTAGCAGAAGAGATGTGGAATGGTAAGGAGGATGCGAATAATCCAGAATTTATAAATTGCAGAGATGGGCTCTTCAAATCACAAAACCTACATGTGTTGGCAGGCTAAGTTGGATCGAAAGTCCAATTTCACTCTTAATAGGAACTGCTCAGCAATGCATGGGAAATACAGCTCCAGCACGCGTCTCTGAGTTCCTCTGTCAAACTCAAAGCAGATTTTTAGCTGTCAGTGGTTCCTAATTCAAGAAATTCTAGGCAAGTGAAGCTTCTTTTGGCCACCTGTGGCTCTCCCAAGGCCCCTATGCCAGATGTTTGCTCTGTCTCTGCTGCACAAGCAGAGCGAGGAGGTCCCAGAACATCATTATCTGCAATACGTATTAAGCAGTGCAGAGAAAAATATGTGTTTCTTTGGCAGGCTGTTAAAAGTTGTGCTGCTTGCGGGAGGGAAAATGGTGAGGGAAGGTTTTCTGGAGAACAGGTTTTTTGCATAGCACCCACATGGGAATAGAAGGGGGAGAGAAATCAGATGTTTTCACAGCTTTTTAAGTCCAGAAGAAACTGTTACCTCATTTAATCTAATAGTTTCATAAAGAAGGTCACACACAACATCTCACTTTAGGAAGTCAAAACCCTTCTGTTGGACTATGATGCTTAGCTAGATAACAATAAATGTGTTTCTCATTCGCCATTTAATATAGCTTGTTCCATTTGTGTATAACAACAACAATTACTGCTGAGAATTAAGGCTTGTTCCTTGACCTAAAATTATCTACATTGAGCTGCTAACCACTTGTGGTTCTTTTTGTATGAAATTAAAGAAGGATGTAGCACTCAGTATTGTCTTCCCAGGCTGATACATATGCGTTGTAAATGAGCCACAACTTGATCATCTTTTGGCAATCTAACCATACAGTTAAATCTTAAATTGTAAGGAAACATGTCTAACTTTTGATGAAGGACATGTTTCTTCCTATGTGCCAGGTCCTACCTTCTCGTAAAACTGGTTTTGTCAGTCAATGGTCTATAGCCAGGTAAAAAATTTCTGTCTCTGTCCCCCACTTAACTACTGAGAGGAGGAACAGATTATCCTTCTCGCTTTCATTCCTCCTTTGTTTCATTTGCAATGGCACTGCTTTGCAAACTCTTATTTTAGCTGCATGTCTATTGTGACCCTTACGTTTTTGAGCTACTACTTCCTGGAATAGTCCCTTCTCTCATAATCAAAACCTGGTGCCTTGTTCTTTGATGCCTAACTTTGCTTGGCTTTCCATCAGCATTGTGTTTGAATGGGTCTAATTCTTCAAGTGATCCAGAATTTTCTGTACAACTGCCTTGTTTTCCCTCGTTATCTGTCACCCCATCAGCTCTTCTGTAGCCTGTAAATTTGATAAACCGTGATTTGATAGTTGCAACCAAATCACCGAGTAAACTTCAAACAGCACTGAACTCAACTGGAAATAGTTTTTGGTAATGATGGCCTGTGGATAACCTCTTTGAGGGCTTTCAGCCAGCCAGTGCTATCCACTCAACATACAATGTGCTGAGGATGCCGTCATTTTCTGAAGTAAAGCATTGGGTACTAACTCAAATTATTCACCAAGGTAAAAATAGTTCTTTCTCTTTTGCAGCTTAAAGCAAAGTTCAAAAGAAGTATGTGAGGGAGTGGTGGAGAAGACTAGGAAACAAAAGTACATACTTGAGGAAGGGAACCAAAAGAGAGAAGGTAATGGGGGAGAAAAGACAAGAGCTTTTTTGCTAACTAGAAATATAGTGAAGTCTCATGCTGACCCAGTGATTTAGTGTAGTCGTTATGATAATCTCTGAAAAATATTACACAAATTATTTAAGGCTAAATGGCAAATTTAAAACAGTGGTTTCCTGACAGTTCGATTTTTACAAATTTTGTTTTCATTTCAATTATGATCTTGCTGTTACTGTGCACTCTCCAGTTGTCAACTGCATTGATTTATTTCTATTTGTTTGTGTGTTTTCTGCCCCAAATGTTGAGGCATTGTCAATTCACTTATATTTGATTATATTTTGTGAATATGTTTACAAACACTACACCAGAAAGCTAATATTAGTACTCTACTTGTGTCACATCTTTCTTGTATCTCATATTTTCAAATCCGTAGAGGGTGTTGTAGGTTGGATGGTTGTAAAGAGTTAACGCTTTACAAATGGTTGCGGTAATGCATTTCATATAGAAAACATAATCGCTCGCTGAAAATATAATGAGGCAAGTTCGTTTTCTAGTTTTGCCACAGACTTTTTGTACCTGATCAAGCTTGTACCTTGACCACTCCTGCATTTGGAGGTGTTTGTACTCAGTCACTATTTCCAAGGAATTAATAGGTGAAAGTGCTTTTTCTTAAAGGTATACCAACCTTTGGTGCCACAAAAAAATCTTTGGAAGATACAAGGATGGCTGGTGAACATGATAATGAGGTACTTAAGATTACAGAGCACTGTTGGGGTAGCTTCCATTAAGCATCAGTTTCTTGTTCCTACAGAGGCTGATCCATGCTAATGGCCTTCTAGTCATGACTCTGTATCAAGATACTATATGAGTTAATGGTAGAATGCTGTGACTGACTTCTGTGCACACAGGTTCTCAAGAGATGCCTGGTTCTTCCAGCTTGGCAGCCTCACGTATCTGTTCAGGAAGGAAGCTTATATGTTTTAGCACCTTGGCAGGGTCACCCAAAGCTTTGTTAGCAGCACAAATTGAAAATATGCTTGGCCAGAGGAAGGTGGGCTCAGCAGAGGCACGGAGGGAGGGCTCAGGAGCATTGCTCTGGGTATCGCTGTGTACTGTGGTGGGAGGCAGGAGGTGGAGGTGGGCTGGTGATCGAACACCTCTCCACAGCAGCTACAAGGAAAGCTTGCCTCTGAAAGACCCTGGTTGCTCCCTGCTGGTCTCTATTAGCACTCTCATGGTATGATTTAATTTTTTTTTCCAGTCGGATAGAACCACTATCTAAAATAGGCCAGGAAATGCAGAACCAAACACAAGTCGTCATTATCCTTATTTCCTCTTAAAGAGACTGTTCTTCAGCTCTTTGGGGATAAACTTAAAAAGTATGTCTGTCTTTTCTGCCGTTAAGTTTCTGCTTAGTTCTGCATTTTATATATTGTTCCTTTCACTTGATGATAGCAAAACGTCGTTGAAGTGTGTCAGGTCACTAAGTAAAGCCCACAGCTATCTCAACACCACCCCATGAATTTACCATCTTGGGTGAATTTTTGGTTTCTGCCTCCATGTCATAGAGCAAAACGCTGATCTGTAAAAACTAAAAACTATAACTGTTTTAAGGCTTACAAAATGCATTCATATTCAGTCTATGCTCCCTTTGTCTCTAGGCCGAAGAGTGGTTGCTGTTCCCTGTCATTTTCCCGTAGTGTGGTTACAGACATCACCAGCATCCCTTCACCCCTCCACGGTTCTGCTCCCAGGCGATGTCGTCCAGGCGTCCTCTCTGCATGAGGGGCCTGTTCCCCCCACAGCTGTTGACAGGGCTCTGGGTGAAGGCCTGTGATGGCTCCATGCAGCCCCATATCTAGGTCTGGTTTTAGATTGTACTTGCCTTATTCACAGGTCTGTTGTGTTGGCAACTCCTGATCACAAATGTGAGCTGTCTCTTGCGCCCTTTTCCCTTTGGGTGTATTTCTAGGCTACAAAATACAGAGTCAAGGACTAGTCCGGAGCTCTAAGGTGGAGCAACACAGACTGGCCAGGGTCAAACTGCACAGCAGCTGTGTCTTTGTGTGTCTTTTGGTTCAAAATGTCTGAAATGATGAGGAGATCGTGGCCCCTGAAGGCTCCAGAGGGACAAAGATGCCGGGACAGTGATGCAGAGCAACATGGCCTGAAGAAGCCAAACCTGCAGCGGCGTTGTCTCCTGCCCGCTGGAGCCATCTCTGGTGTGGCCATGACTGAGGAAAGCTGTGCTGGAAACTTCCCAACAACTCGTCTTCAGAGGTATTAGTGTGGGGCGGCTCTGTGGTACTGACCACATCGCAACAGAGTTTAGCGCTGCAGCAAGGTGAAAGCAAGGCCGTATAGATTCAGTGTGTAGACACTCAGATTTAGGAAGGGGAGTTAGTGGATCATCCGCCCAGCAGCTCCCACCCGCCGGCAGAGCCCGCCTGGCGCTGCAGCAGCTGCTGTGGGAACACCCGCCATTTCCCACCACAGCCCGCAGGGCAGCAGTGGCGCTGGGAGGGAAAACGTGTTTGTGGGCCGCAGGAACGTGGGCCGGGCTCAAATGCGTTTTGTCTGTGCTCGAAGGGTGTGGGGTATTTTTTTTGGTTTTGTTTTTCTCCAGAGGAGAGAGAGCTGGTGAGTATGAAAGGCGGGGCAGAAGGAAGAGCGGGATTTGATTCAGCTGTGTGTGGGGACAGAGGGAGGCAGCCCAGATAGTGGCTTAAAACCAACAAAACACAAACCCCCGGTTTTGGGGAGTTCCCCTGAAATGCACCAGAAATGGCACCAGATGGGCAGTGCGAGTGTAGCACATATGCCAGGGAGGGAAACGCCGCTTTTCAGGTGAAGTAGAGAAAGGAATGCTTTCCCAGTGGGGAGTGACACACCAGGTATTCCTGAGGTGGAATGGGCCGGGCTTCTCTGGGCTTCTCCTCAGGGGTGGTGGTGCCAGTGAGGGGAGAGGCCACTCCTCAAACCCAAAAGGCTGAGTTGGGGGCACGCAGATGCCCCTCTGATGTGCTTGGTGACGTTTGGCCTCCCTGGATAACTGTTTAGGTTTGACAGTCTGTCCTGGACCAGGGGAACGATTTGTCTGAGCAGTGGCTTGAGCAGCATAAGCCGCCTCAGAGTTTTGGGTGTAATTTGTCGCTTGTCTGGTCACCCTCGTCAGATGTAAGTCAAAACCAAAGAGGAAAGTCAAAAGTCATTCTGTACCCCTCAGCTCAGGCCAGGCACAGTTTTCATCTGTCCTTTTCCACAGCTGTATTTAACTTCTCTGCCCAACGTCTTATGGCCCTAACTGCAGTGTAGGGGGGTGGGAAATGGGGCAATTGTTTTGGTATACTTCATGTTATTTCTGTATTTTTTCTGGCGTGTCTGTAGGTACACATGTAAAGTCAAGAATCCAGCTTGGATTGTGGTTGGTGGTGTCATCTTCAGGCTTTATTTTCCTGAGTGAAATCATGAGTTGGTGTTAAATGATTCAAACCTCATTCACATTGATCCATTTTAGAGCATAAAACCTGAAGAGATCATACGAAGCAGCAATAGTCCAAGAGCTCATCAATTACTAGAGAGGAGTAACCTGGTGTTGGTGCACAGCGTCAGCTGTCAGCAATTCTAATAACCTAGCACCGCCCATTCAGGCAGACTGACAAATATTTGAGTATTTCTTCTTTTCTTTTTTTTCTTATGGTGTCCTTTTCCAATTTGACTTAAAAGGTTATGCTGTGGTAATTGTGTGTTACTAACTTTGGCCTAATTGCATCAATATTCTCTATTTAGGTTCATGTTATACAACACCCTATTCATAAATTATTACATCATGATTCATGTCGTGTTATGTCTGTTGCTTAATTAACTCAAAAGAGTGAAATACAGCATATATTCAGCATTTTTGCACAGAAAGTTTGTGAATGCACTGAGCTGCCTGTCTTGGAAGGCTGCCTCCTGATGCTGGGCGGCTTGTGGTGTACTTCATTACAGCTCTTGTAGCTGGGTATTTCAGGTTTCTTATAATTTGGAGTAATAGAAGAGATTAGAAAAATGTGGTTATTCTGTGATCTTTCCCAGGTTTACTGACGTGAATCACCCTGAGGGCCTGTAGCTGCTGCTGGAAATGGCAATGCAATCTTTTTCTCTCAGAGATGATTGTGCACTGCCTTCCATGTGTTGGCACTCGTGGTTGTGTGGCCCCACAGGCAGCAAAAAAGGAAGAAAACAAATTAACTTTCAGCTGTATCAGCAAGTTGATCTGACTTGCCATGTACCAGTGACTGCTGGCGGTGACAAGGAAAAGGGCAGGAGAATACAGATGTGAGCGTGAGTTCAGATGGATTTAAGTTGAAGATGAAACCACATCTTAAGAAGCATCATAAGGGAGGAAGCATTTATCTTTCGTGCAGATGTACTGTGTCTTGAAAGAGATTTCTGTGTTGCTTTCATCTTTCTAGTCTATGGACTGTTGCACCCAGCCATCCTTATCACCTTTCTTCATGCAGTGCAATGCAGTGCAAGTTCTCCTCCTCACTTTTCCATTTTACTTTTGTTTCCAAATCCATTATTTGCAAGTAAGAAACACTTTCTCAGTTTTCATCTGCAATTTTTGAAGCTTCCTCTTTTGCTGTTTATGCCATATTCCTAAAAACAGCCAAGTATTTACTGAGCAGAGGGAAGTGCACCAGCTGAGGAATCAGGAGACTGTATATGAAATCCTAGTTTTTCATCCCACTGTGGTTTTGTTTTCTTTCTGACTTCAGTTGATCTTAGAAGGTAGGTAGACAGCTGTTACGAGATTATGAATGGTAGCCTGTTATGTCTTTTCGGGCTTTCTTAAATTAGTATTACTGCAAGTACTTACTTAGCTATTAGCTTGGTTGAATTTTCTTTTGACCTTTTATTTTTCCTTGAAGTTTGCTCTGTGTTTCAGGTATTTCTAGAGTTTTCTATTTCAGAAAGCTTTTATTTGTTTGTTTTGGTTTGTTTTGTTGTTGGTAGTTTGGTTTTGTTTGTTAGTTTTATGATGTTATTGGAAAGCAACTCAAGGTTATCAGTTAGGCATTATTCTTATTAGAGCTGTGTAGGTCACAATACGTTTTGTTCATTTTCTTCAATTCCAGACCCTTCCTCAGGAAGGTTTATTTTCATTATTTTGTGAATATGCACTTAATATTGAATGCACTGGTGTGGTTTTTTGTTTTAACGGTTTTTATCTTACTGACATTGATTTATAGTCCTGCTCTCATGGCAAAGTCTAATATGATCTAACAAAAAATCACAACCTTTCTCTGAATTTTCGTAGAGAAGAATAAGGAGTTTCTAATCCTCTCTTAAACATGATATGTATTTGAGATACAGATGCAGAATCCTTACGAAATGCTTCATACATGAAATACTGTGAACATCTGGCAGGATGCAGTATTGCTCATTAGTGAGTGTTCTCTGACAAAATATCTCTCCCCTAATAGGGATATTTTGTTTGAATGTCCCAGTAGTTTCTGTGATGATACAGATTCAGTGAAAGACTACATGGATTTTCACTGTTTATTTTTGGCTTTGTTTTCCTTACACTGCCACTCAGCGGTCAGTCGTGTTGTCTGGAGACTCAAGCTTCTGATAGCTGAAAAGTTGCAATCCCAGATGTTCAGCTCTTTGGTTTTGGAGTTTTGTTTTCAAGCAATACAACTGGATCCTTTGCCAAGAACTTGCTATTTGGCCACACTGCATTTCCATTTAGAGAAATGAGAATCATGTAAGAGAAAAGTTTTGCTTCATTTTTTTTTTTCCTTCTCTTCCTATTGATGTTGTGTTTGTATCTTGAGATCTTGTCTAACTTAGAAGATTCATCGCTCCAAAGGCTGGTAAAGAAATGGGAACATCTAGAGGGCAACTTATCCTAGCCTGAAGCCATTCCAGTCAAATGAAAAAGGTGTTTGGGAGGGGCAACAAAATATTTTTCATGTCCAAATATATAGTTAGGTAATTTAGGATTGTAATATTTTAAAATTTAAAGGTATTTTAATTACATTTCTAGAATTCAATACATTTAAATGCGAAGTATTTTTTTTTACAGATAATCTAATTCTTTCAATTGTAATGCTTTTTAGAATTGTTTTAATTTTTTATTAATTCCATTGCAAAATGGTGAATGGTTTTGATCAAGTAACCATCTGGAAAATTTTACTTCTCTTTGTTTTCCAAACCATTTCATCTTCTGTGTGCGTTTGGTATGTAGGGGTCTTTTTCACAGGATGCTGCAAAACAGACATGGCAATTCAGTTCTAAGGGAAAAATCCCAGCTGAGGCATTCTTCATCGTTTTCTGGGGATGGGTGAAGAGATTAGCAGGACCTGTCTGTGCTCAGTTTTTGAGCTGAACGTACCTTGTGTTCTCTTGTACTTTTCTGTATGATTGTTTTTCAAGTTCTAAGCTTATTGAGACAGCTGCATTTTGTCATTGGAATTCCTGTTCTTTGGTTAGCTACATCTCATGAATAGTTTTCTGATCTCTGCATAATAGGGGGCACATCTTCCAGCTTATAAATTATTAGGTAGATAACTTGGAGATCAAAGATATGTTGTTAACAAATGTTCCTGCAATTAAGGATACTTGTGAAAATAAGCACTTATAAGTGTAGGAGACTCATCAGACAGACACAGGCATCCAGCATGCGTAGTCACCAGCGAATTGTGCCAGGACCAACATTTTGCCAGTATTTTTTCAATTAGGAAAGTTTATAGATGCTTGGAGATGAGAAGGTTTAATCTTTTTATGATAAAAGGTGCAGGAATGTCCAAACTGTTCTCTCCAGAGCTCAAGGGGCAGTTTGAAAGCTTCCTTCTCACTACATGTCTTTTGCCAGCTGCATTTTCCTCATGGAGTTTGCAGGGTAGGGATGTCAAAGACTCAAGAAACAGATATTTGGGGTGAAATCAGAAGGTAACTTTCTGCCTGTGTCCTGATATCTAGAAGCATCTGAAGCAAGGAAAGCAGCACAAAGCTAAGGTAAATTTCTCCCCCTTCTGAAAGGAGAGATATGTTTGGAAAAACATAGTAAAAGCAATAGACATGAAGAACAACAATGACCATTGACTCTGACCTGGAAGAGAATACAGGAAAAATTGATGTTGTTAGCCTTATATACAGAGTCATCAGTAGACAGGGGGATGAAAGGGAGAAGAAAGGATGGGCCATTGAATTGTACTGGCAGAGATGCAGAGCACAGAGCAGAGGAGGCAGCACTTGGCAGAGTGAGCGCTGCTAAGAGCTGCCTGGGGCAGTGCTGGCTGCTCCACAACCGGGAGGATATTATCAGCGAGAGGCTGTGATGTGCAACAGTTAGGAAGAAAACCAGTCCCAAGACATCAATGTAAAGCAATGTTTAAAATAAATGCTGCTTTTTTTATCCCCCACTAGGCAATATTCTTCAGGGATAAGCTGAAGTTGTATGTGTTGGAAGGAAGGGACGAAGCAGGTGGAAACAGATGGCTTGTGGTGGTTACCAATAGAAATGTGAGAGCCGGAATTAAATAAAAAGCTTGGACTACATATTTATAGGCTGAAATAAGTGAACTGAATAAGACTGCAGTTCAGCAAAAGCTTTTCAAACCCATCTTGAAATCCAGTCTTATTCAGCAACAGCATAATTTTTCGAAAATGCCAACCTACAAGTGAACAACACTTAGTCTGCTAAATTACTTGAGTGCTGTTGAGAATGTCACACCATAAGATGGAAGTACTGATTCAGGGAGACATCCCTAGTGAGGAAAGAGTTTAAACAAGGGTTTATGTCCATTTCTGAATTAGGACTGTTAATGTTGCTTCCATGACAAATTGATTTTGACAAAGCTTAAGAACATGTTTAAATTTAAAGACAATTAAATGGTCTCTTGACTTAGAATGTAACTTAGCAGAAGGAAACAGCTGAAGCAAGTGTGATAAATTAATTGAAAACATCTAGAAATTGTTTTGGGTGAAACATGACCGAAAATCAGGAAGATGGGTTTAAACTAAGCTGAAAAGGATTGTGATATCAAGAAAACACGCTAATTCGACCTTTTTTTGTTATCTTCTCTCATGTCTCATAAACAGCTGTAAAAAAAGCCCCGTTTTGCACCTATTAAACAGGAAATGCCCAGGTCCTGAGGACAGAGAGCCTTATACAGCAGTCATTGGAAAATAAGCCTCCTGAGGCAGGAATAACTAACAGAGGTGAATGAGTGAAAAATGGGTGATGTTTAGTGCTGGTGGTGCTCTCCATTTAAAACTTGCTTGCCTATTAATCATCCAAATCAGTACAAGCTATCCTCTCTCAAATTTTAGGCTTTCACAGTTCATGAAAATCTGAAGTTAGTCAAGCAAAATAATTCTGTCACCACTCTGTAACAAATCTTTAAGGTTTATTGAACACATTTGAAAATAGTCCAGGAGAACAGCTGCATAGCATTAATCACTCTTGGGGCAAAACCTGATTTTTCCAGACCTTTGCGTACACTTCACAGTCTCTCTTTCTCAAATGAAAAAGCCTGTTCCTATTAAAAAGCCGAAACAAACAAATCAACAATTAATTTTAACAAGTTTGTCTTCTTGACAGAACAATCAACTAACAAAAATCCCTGGCCACAAGCAAGGAAAGTATGACTCTTTTGAGTGTGGGCTTTCATTAAATTCCAGGCCCATCACCGCGCCTTCTGCTGGCTGTTCAGTCCCCGTGTGAAACCAGGTCTTTGTGTGGCAGTTGGCATCTCAAACTCTGCACGACTGGTTCTTTGTGTCCTGTGTGGTGGTAACCCCAGGCCTGAAGTGTGTGAGGACTGAAGGGTCCCCAAGGAGGTTTGGAGCAGTAAGAAGTGTACATTGTCACTACTTACCTTGTATCAGCTGAATGCATTTAGCAGATGTCTGCTGTCTGTCTCCTGGGTTACCAGTTGAGCTTTTCTAAGTTCACAGACATGCCAGAAATAACAGAAGTTGCAATTTATTTTTATGTCATTTGTTTTTTGTTTTCTCTAAGCAAATAAAGAGTTTATTTATGACAGAAGGAAATAATCTGTTTGCAAAAATTCCGTAGTCCAAGTTAGCCTCTGGCTTTAGCAGATTTGCTCCAGGAGGAAGTTTTTCTTTGGGCTCTTCCCCTACCTGTAGCTGTGCCACTGTCAGTCAACAGAACACTCAAGTCTGAGGGGCAAGGGCTGCCATGTGAAGAAAGGTCTCTTGAATGGAGCAGCAGCCTTTGCTTTGTGGAAGCATTTTTCCAGCAGGTCAGTGATTTCTCCTTATGTATTAACATCATTTTCCATTTAAAATATGGAAAATTCATTATTTTTATTCCTTGTGAGAATGGAGCTCCTCATTCTGATCTTGCAAGTGCCACTCGTTTTGTGGGAATGACTCCAGAACTAAGCAGTATGAGATCAGGCTGAGAACCCAGAGTGGTTTTGTACCAAAGTTAACTTGGTCTGGACCAATTTATACTTTTGCAGATAGCTGATCTCTGAAGATGCAGAGGTCACCACTTGGCAGGCAACTCTACTGAATTTTATATTAATAAAGATGAGCAGCTTTTTTTTTCTTTTTTTTCCCTGAGAAACTGATGATGAATGTGGTGCACCCATAAGTAGGGATGGCAGAGGTACGTCAAACTTTTCTGAAATTTGAGCTTTCTACCTGTGTGAGTTCTGATATTTATTTCATGGAAGCATATACTTTTTGGAATGTATTCATGAAGGCTATCTATTGAGGTAGACTGAATTTTCAACAGATACGAGCTAGCAGGTTGGTGATGAACAGAATGAGCAAGCATTCAGTGGGACATATTTTACTCATAGTTTCTCTTTAGAAAGCTGAATTCTAAGTATCTGATGATTTTGAAAGCACAGTGGCTCCAAATAAGAGCAGGTTGGCTCTTGCTAGACAAACACATTTTGGTGTTTGCTGTAAATAAATACCTAAGGTGCCAGTGAGATGAGAACAATAAAACACCCTGATGACCTGCTGGCGATGTGGTAAATTGTTCTGTACTGTAATTAACATTCATTATATTCAAACTAGAAACTACAGGCCATAAACCTGCAGTTCCTGGCATATATTCTTAATTGTTGATAATTGAATGTGATAGATTTTTCCAGCTTGTTTCAAAGACCAGGAAAATGAAAGGTCTTGAAGTAAGAAAGCAGTGTGTGAGCATTGCTCAAACAAGCCTGCTGGATGTCTCCAGCTGGAATCCAAGAACAGCAAGAGATCACGTTAGAATAACTGCATGTCCTGCGTGCCATCCCAGTGATTCTGGGACTCAGTAACTGCAGTGCACCTGGCGCCAGACAGTGTCTGCATTTCCAGAGTCTTTCTCTGGATAAGAATGATCCAGCCTGTCAAACACTAAGTCTGGAAAACTAAAAGATGAGCACGATACAGATGTACAAAACTCTCTTGTTAGATCATGTTTCTGAAAGAACAAAGTTTAAAAGGAATTCATCAAAAAAAGACACTCTAAGTTTTCAGGACAAAAATAAACATAATCATTTCAGCGATAAGTCAAATACTAAACTGGAGTTAACTGCATATTTTTAGGAGTAAGGAACTGAGCTGACACGGCGTTGCATGGAGCCACACACAAACACATACATTATTAAAATGTGTTGCCACTATTAGTCAAATGCTCAGTAGGATGAATTAAAACTTGCCTGCAAGAAATTGGGCAGGATTCCTTCAGCCCTGCTACTGCTGTGTGTATAAGCTGTGCTCAGTGCTCGTGGCTTATGTCTGCAAAAGGGGTAGATACGTGGGAGCTGTTACATGAAATTTGCTTCGACAAGAAGTTGTTTAAATCAATGAAAACAAATTATACACTGTAATTGCTGTTCTTTTAAAATAATTTACTCCAGTGTTTTATGAAGAACATTGTTCTGCTTGCCAGCATCAATTCCTTTGTAGATTGAAACTCGAGTAGTATTATCCCATTACTATATGCTCTGCAACCTACCGTCAAAATGCTGCCAATAGAGAGTACTGATCTTTCAGACAAGTAGATGAATGTGGAGGAGTGATAAATACTAATGCTCTTTCTAATGTACTAATTTTTCAACTGTGGAACTGGAAGTACTTTTCAAGGTAGTCACCTTTATATAATGTGGTTGGGGATACTGAGGCTAATCGGCTTCCCCAGGGTCACAGCAGCAGAGCCAACACAGAACAGAAATCTCGTGGTAGGTACCTGTTCCCATGCTGTCCTTATAGCTGTGCAGGGCACAGATCTCTCTGCCTGAAAGGGATGTTTCCTGAACAACTGAGCACATTCACGTTCTTTTCAAAAAATATTTTATAGCCATAGCAGTAAAAGAAGAAGAGACAAAGAACTCTAACATAATGTAGTTGATAGGCAGGTTTAAGTTAATTTCCATTCCTCACTTATCGTTTATTCATATAAAATCTTTGGCATTTAAAATGAGTGAGAGCTGGAAGCACTGCACTCAGAAGAAAATTGAAGTGAATTGCATATAAAAGAGCACATAAGAAAATGTTTTTTAAAGGCTATGCAAATAGGCAAGCTTTGAATTAATTTAAAGTTTTAGTACATACTAATAACTTTAGAATGTTCATGACTCAGGACATTGCCTTAAAAAGTTTAGACTGGTGTTTGCTAATGGCTATGCCAACCAGAATATAAATATATACAAAATTTCATGCAGATATAGTAACCTTCTTGTCTTACTAGACATCTGTTTACACTCAAATACATTATGAGTTGTGGTGTTCATAGTATGCCCATAGAATAAATATTTGATACAAGCAGAGAAATAGCAGTGGCAGTATGACATAGCAGATTTTTGTGTTATCCTTTCATAGGTGGAATATATATCTCTGTATAAAGGAGCCCTTATTCATCTATTTGTATGTTGTTCCATTCCTTCACAAGCCTGTGTTTTTTATTTTCTTTTTTGGTCTTTTTCTTTTTTTTTTTTTTTCCGTGAAAATGTGTTGAAGCTCTTTGCCTTGTTAGTTTGAGAGTGCTGCCTATTTGTAAAAAGCTGAAAATATGAATGTCCCCACCAGTATGATCAACAGCCTCAATTTGGCTCTCCAAAATATAGTCATCTGTTCAGTTTGAGTCCTCCAGACTCCTCTTTCACCAATGGAAAAAGACAGTCTAAACGATGACCACCTTCACACACCTTAGATACCTGTATTAACATGTGAATGTTAGATTATTTTGCATCGTCTGACCCATATTAATGGACCACGAAGCAAAATCCGAGGTGTTGTATTTGATGGGCTTGAAGGTAGGTTTTTTGACATTTTTTGTGTTTAGAGCTAAATATATTTGGTTAAGGGAGTGGAGCATCTCCCTTATGAGGAAGGGCTGAAGGAGCTGGGTCTCTTTGGCTTGGAGGAGGCTGAGGGGCAACCTCATTAATGTTTATGAATATATAAAGGGTCAGCATCGTGAGGAAGGAGGCAGGCTCTTGGTGACAACCAATGGTAAGACAAGGGGCAGTGGGTATAAATGGGAGGTTGTGGAGTCTCCTTCACCAGAGACATTCAAAACTCACCTGGACACCTTCCTGTGTAACCTCATCTGGCTGTTCCTGCTCCGGTGGGGGGATTGGACTGGATGATCTTTCGAGGTCCCTTCCAATCCCTAACATTCTGTGATTCTGTGTGATATTTACTTTGCTTGTTGCAGTAAAGCTTCTGATATGACAAAGCAAGTTTCTAGTACGGATTTCAGCAGGTGTATTGTATATTGTGTTTGTGTAAATTGTCCCATGTAGATTCTTTATTAACGTAATTTGCTGGAAGAAGTTGAGGTAGAAAGCCTATGTGATCCCATGTTTCTGTATAAATCCATTGTTGCCACTTTTCCCTCTTTTTGTTTTTGTACCTGGGCTATTATTTGTATGCTCAGTTTATAGTAGCTTTTGCTTTCAGAGATGAGTGACTGCTAGAAGGCAAAGCTGGATTCAGGATACCCAGCTTTGATTTCTTACTTTACCAAAGGTCTTCAGTTTGGCCTTGAGTGAAGTACATCTGAGGTGTCCAAAGGTACTTCCGAGCACATGAGCATATTAAGATCAGTCATGTTCTACTTCACTTCCCTGTCTTTCCCATTTATTTCAAGTAGGTTCTGAAGATAAATAAACAAAGTGCAGGCTTTGTGGTTTATTACTGTGAGGGGAATTACAAGAGTACTTGAGACAGTGAAATTATAGTTCCTTTCTAGACAGTCCTTCACACAGTCATCAACAATCCCCCTCACAGTGTCACGGTGAGTAGCTAAGGAGGCTCCTGTAATGCAGAGCACTCTGCTTCATTATTTAAAATTTAGGGATGTTCTTCAGCTGTAGCAGCATCACAAGCCATGTGAGTTCTTATCAACATTAGCAAAATGCCATTTTCCTTGCATCCAAAAAAAGCACATTGGCTATTAGCAACAATCTGCCCACCTGTTGATGGATTTAGTGCATAATCTACAGGAGCTACTGTCTCGCTCACTGTGTTTCAACATGGTGATACACCACTGCAGAGGTGCCATCCGAGACAATGGTATCGTTTGCCTGAGCTGCCAAGTATATTGGGTATTCGTTATTGAATAAAAGGGGACGTGCTTATTTTTGTACCACGTTCTTGAGTAAATTCTATGAATGAATTTCAATGATGGTTCAATGTTACCCCAAGCAAGTACCTCTTCTGTGTCAGAGAGTGGTGTAAATCAAGCCAGGTATAAAAATTCAGGAGCTCTTGAGAGCACTACACATCTGAACAAAATAGAGTAGCAATACGTAGGCACACTTTACTGCTAATGTTTTGTGGTACGAGGAAATGAATGTTTAATTTGAAGTGAATACTGAAGTGAATTAAGCAAAACTTTCCCTATTAAAGTTACAGTTGTCAACGTGGTTGTTGGGTTCTGTTTTATCTGTTTACAGTCATGAGTGAAGCAGTTACCAGCCCCATCCTTCAGAAGGCTGAGAATGGAAAAACTTACTAAACACAACTAACTAACTATCTCTTACAGACCTGATAATTATAATCCAAAGGGACAGAGTGTTGTAAGAAAACAAGGGGCAAATCAACAAGAGTTGGAGCAGGTAGAAAATATTGATAAGTTTTTAAAATTTCTCTTTCATTCACTTCATTACTTGCATTTCCCTGTGATTACTATTTTCAACTAATGTGGTAAAAACTGTCTGAGGTTATCTGAGAGTCATGCTCATGAGGTTTTGGCAATATGTTAATTTCCATAGTAATGTGCTTCATTTTTCTTTCTCTGTGACAGAATTAGATTTGATGTTCTCTGGAGGAACTTCAAAAATGGAAGTTGGAAATGAATCAATGCTGCATCAGTCACATTTTACACTCTTGCCGTGAAAGTAAAGCAGTTGTGGACTGGACTCCAGGTTCCAATGCTACAGGTACTTGTCTTAACACATACAGATAAATCATTGTCAGTGTAATATGGTTGCATGAGAACAAAAAGTCAAGCACCCTAATTTAAGTGCCTGAGATCTCTGACCTGTTTGAAGGAAATGACAAAAACGTTAGCTGCACTGAGGTTTTGTTTATAAAAGTGACAGGTTAGCTAAAACATTATTTCTGTACCTTCCCCTTCCTGCATTATACTTTTTCTATCAAATATGAACAAGTGAAAAACTACTGTGTTGACTGCTGAACATTGCTGGTTGGTAGTGTCAGACAATCAGCTCTGTCACCAGCATTGCTTCTTGCTTCGTGCCAATGTTTGCTGCTGTCAGACTAACATGCTGCACATTTAAATATTTCTGGATCACATGGATGTTGTGTAGGCTCAGCTCTTTATGAAGGTGAAGAGTTCTTTGTAATGAGCTCCTGTGCAGCCAGACTTTCTCTCCTGAGTTTGTCTGTGACAGATTCCCACTTGTGCTTACAGCTGCTGTGTGTGATGACTGAACTGCTTGCTGTCTGATTTGTTATTTTACCCTTATATGATAGAGATGAGTTCACAGCTGTGTGACTTACCTGCGGTTTTCCAAACAGCAAACATAGCACTTCATTTTGTAATAAATCATAATAGGCATGAAATTTGGTGAAAATGGGCACAGTAGTAGCTGCTATTCAGTACGTCGTTTACTTTCAAAGTGAAACAAAGATTTTGAACCTCTAGCGATGTGTTCAGGTGCATGACAGAGCCGTTGTGGAATACCTATAAAGAACTCAGTACAAACCTCATCTCACCACCTTCATCTGCAGTGGCACTGGGGAAAAGAAATGAAGTTTTTAACAAAAATTGTTGTATCTGTGCAGCATTAAAAAAGGAAAGGAAGAGAACAGTAAATATTATGCCATTTTACAAATAAATGGTATGTGCTTTCCTGAAATATCTTATTTTGTACCATTTTTTTTCTTTCAGTTACTTCAAGGTAGGGGTTGTGAATTTTCTTCATATGAGACTATATTCCATGACAGTCCTGATGAATAGCTAAAAACATGACTAAGACTTATAGTAGTACTTATTTTATGTGCCTTTCAATGCACTTGTGAGTTCCTGACTCCTTTCTTCCTATAATACATTTATGCAGCAAGTTGTTGTTGTCCTTACAAAACTGTTGTCTTCTACTACCTCATTTAGTCTGTCATAAATTTTAAAACCCAAGGAACAGCTTTTGCATCTAGAAATGTGGTCACCTTCTCAGAAATGAAATCAATACACTGGAAAATAGTTTAATTGAGAAACTGAATGTACTAAACGATCAGTTTGTCCAATGTGAGGTCTGATAGCACAATGCATGTCTGTGAAAAGGGGGGGTGCTAATGAACAGTGAATGAACGTGGTATGACTGTTGCCTCAGCAGAGCAGTAAAGAAAAAAAGAACGACTAACTCAAACCCTCATTTTTAATTTTTCTGGGATGGACATAGTGGACTATCTTAATGTATAGTACAGCTGGTATTGTATTAGTTTTCAAGTTTGATAAACCAGGAAAGTACAAATACAGGAAAGTATGGCTCAAAGCCATAGGAAGCAAACTCCATGAATCTCTTCTGTAAGAGATCCCAAATTCTCACCCTGAAGTTGGTGTTTGTTTTCAGATGTAATACCTTTTACAGTTACAAATCCATAGTATAAAACCACAACTGACCTAGTTAATAGTGGGAATATAATTTAATAGGGATTATTTTATATTCTTGCACACCTTGTTCATTTTAAGGCAGGGCAGTTAAGTTGCGAAGACCCCAGTCCATCTCGGCTGGTAGAGAAAGATGTAATTTTACCCGGCAATGTTCCCTTAGCCGTTCTCCGTCACTTCTGTGTTTGGGGTTGTCTCGTAAGTACGATTTCTCAGAAGTGACAACCTAGTTGTGGTTGGAATTTGTTGCACTAGGAAGGACTCCTCACAGCCTCCCGAGGCTGCACTGCACTGGCCGAAACATCTTGGCTGCCACAGCAATCAGTTTGGTCATGCTTTGCTTGCTGTTTGTTCAAAAAATCCAGTATATACATGCTTTACTTGAATACTCATGCAGTGGATGTCTGTTGTAACCTACTAGTTTAGGGTTTGTTTTTTGGTTTTTAAATATATGTTTAAAGATAGATAATGGAAACATTAATTTAGCCTTTAATTTAGAAGAATAGCATTTTTGCCCTGTTATTTCTCATGTAGTATCAGAATTTGCTGTCACTTGCCATGAAGAAAGTTTATTTTTATTCACTAATATTGAGTACTTTATATATAAATGGAAGATCTATACTTAGTTAAATAAAGCCCTTAAATATCTAGATCTGTAGAAACAAAATATCTTAACGCATACCCTACAATTGGTATTTTGATGCATTTAACATGCAAAAAAGTATTGACTTTGTAATGCTAGTTTCATACATTGAAAAAAGTAGCATTAGGGACCTTAATTTTTACTCTATAGTTTACCCTTTAATGACTCTGTAATGAGTTTGCCCTTCTCAGAAAAAAAGCAAGTGTTGGGAATCTGATGGCACGGTTCTTCAAAGGCTGCCATAATTGCAAATATTCCCTTGTATTTTGTTCCAGTGCTGTAGCAGGAGAATGTCTTAAAGGAAAAGGAGCCTAGGGTTTTCTCATCAGAAAGCACCATCTAGTGTTAATTTTTAAAAGTTTGGCTGAAAATGTAAAGAACAATGAAGTTAACAAGCAAAAAAAAAACCCAAACAGACAAAAAAATCAACCAACCAACCAAAGAACTTAGGACTTCACAGTCAAATAAACAAAAAGTCTCAAAAGGAGAAATGACGCTGGCTGCCCAAGTCACGGTGATGGATGTCGTCGATCTGGACTTCTCTAGAGCCTTTGACATGGTCTCCCACAACATCCTTCTCTCTAAATTAGAGAGAGATGGATTTGATGGATGGAGTGTTCAGTGAATGAGGAATTGGCTGGATGTTCACATCCAGAGGGTAGTGGTCTATGGCTCAAGGTCCAGATGGAGATTGGTGACAAGTGGTGTCCCTCGGGGGTCCGTACTGGGACCAGTATTGTTCAATATCTTCATCAGTGACACAGACAGTGGGATCGAGCGCACCCCAAGCAGGTTTGCAGATGCCACCGAGCTGAGTGGTGCAGCTGACACCCCTGAGGGACAGGATGCCATCCAGAGGGATCTGGGCAAGGTTACAATAGGACAACGGGGTAATGGTTTTAAACTGAAAGAGGAGAGGTTCAGATTAGATATAAGGAAGAACTTTTTTACGGGGGAGGTGGTGAAGCACTAGAACAGGTTGTCCAGAGAGGTGGTAGATGCCCTGTTCCTGGAAACATTCAAGGCCAGGCTGGTTGGGGCTCTGAGCAACTTGATCTGGTTGCAGATGTCCCTGCTCATGGCAGGGGGGTTGGACTGGATGAGCTTTGAGGGTCCCTTCCAACTCAAACTTTATTATGTTTCTATTATGACTAGTATAATAAAGAGATTTCCTTGACACTCTGATTAATAAGTTCACTCTAGGGTCCTTCCAGAATGTTTTGAATCATCTCTCACAATCATGTATTTTTGACTTCTTGCATTCCAACCCGAGATACAGGGCAGAAACATTTCTTTGTGACCTAGATGCTTGTAAAATGGCTATATTTCATACAGAATGTAAGAGAAACGACTTCATTCAGCAGGCAGGACACCTGGAATTTTTTTTTCATAAGTATGCTGCTTCTTGTGGCAATGTTAAAGCCATTTTGTTTCTTCTGGTTTGTGTATTTTATTGTTTAGGCTTGACTCTAAACCCATTCACCCATCATGGAGCATTCAGCAGAGCGACTGTTTACACCAAGACTCTAGGGTAGCCTGGCTTCTTTGGCAGCAGCAAACCACAGATTATTAGTCCCACTAACTTGTGCAGTTCAGAAGAAAGCCTAAGTTTTGGTGGGATGAAAATGAGCAGGACTAGCTGCAGCAAGGGGGTGCTTCTTTCCTTACGGCTCGTGTGCGGTGGTTCGGACTGCACAAAGCGATACCTGAGCTCTCTCCACTGCTGCAATGAGCGTTTTATACGTGTTCCAATCAAGCCTTTCATACAGAGTCTAAGAGTTTCAGCAGAGACTACTAAGAAAGACTTGCCATTGTGTTTCCGCTATCCCAGGGGTTCAAACAGCCTCACTGATGTGGGTGAAAGCTATTTATCATGTTCTCATGTTTTAGCTAGTATGGAAAGCAGGCAACATTCTGCTGACAGGACCAGTATTTCGTGTGGATGATCCTGGGAGTTGCAGAGTACTTAGAGTCATCTTATCTTAGTAGAAACTTTAGATATAAAATCTCTCTGCTTACGTATCAAGTAGGTGCTGGTGGCTGCTCTAAGGGGGTGTACCTAGGTATGGTATAGTGAAGGTGACATGCAGTTATCTCCATGGGGAAAATGACAGAATTAAATTTGAGGTTCAGCTGGAAGAAGGATGGAGCAGCATTTAGCTTGCCTAATGCCTTTTGAATCTATAATGTTTAATATGTAGCAGAATTTTAAATTGCAGTCTCTGGAGACCAAACACATGCATAACAATAATTATCAAGAATTTGATCTAAAACCCACTGGAGTCTAGGAAACGTTTTTAGTAACTCCGCTGAGAATTTTGGAGCTGTCTAGAGGTAATCTGTTTTGTTAATAAAGTAAAGCGTGTTCTGAAGAAATCAAAGGCTCATAAATAAAGAACTGGCTAGTAGCTAGGGTAGTGTTAGAAGAATTCCTCGGTGAACTAATATCTTTTAAAGTTGAAATAAGCTCTAAGGCTTTAGGGAACCATCTTTTCATGTGTGGCAAGAGTTTGGCTCTGGAGAAAAACAGATGAAGCAAACTGACTGATGTCCTATGGGTCCTTAAAAGGATTCCAACAAAATAAACAAGGGCTAGAAAGAAATGAAATAGAACATTTTGAGAACTGGATGCAGGAGGGATGCTATAGATATCATCTGAGTAATAGTGGAGAGTGTACAGCAACTTAAGTTTGAAATTTAATGGGAGCGGTGAAATTCAAACTTACTAGAGACACTAGTGGTAGATCAGGTGCTATTGTTACCTTTGCTGTGATAGCTAGTGCTCTAGAATAATGTATTTTCTACTCTAGAGCAAATCTGGGGGAAATCTTCAGATACATTAAGCATGTAAAGAAAAGGTTGAAAAAAACATGTAAAAGCAACTTGTATTGTTTTAGACCAGACCAAAACTGAACCATATCGTTAAAACATTATGTTTCAGAATATTTGGGGTTTTTTTAAGTGAAATGTTTTGTTCTGGGGAAGAGGTGAAAATGTGATAATGTTCATTTTCAGGAAAGTCTTGTTATTTGTCCAAATAAGGGCATTGAAAGTAAGTGGAGAGGGTATTCGAACACTGAAAGGAACTGCTTACCAAGGACAGACAGCTTGGATGCCATAGGTTAAGGATTCCCAAGTCAGACTGAATTTGCAAACAAACAAATACGAAGGGAGAGTTCACAGACAGAGCTGTTTCTGCGTGGGCAGAATCTCATCACGTGGTAGCTGACAGAGATGTGATTCAAGGACCTCTGTTGTGCTTTCCGTTCCTGCTAATGTAGTGACAAGGAAAAAGGTCAGAGTAAATGATAATGCAATAAAATACTCTCTGGTCCTTATTTTAGCAGGCTTCTTAAGGACAGGCGAGGCATGGATTGAATGCCAGGGAAAAAACTGGTTGAAATTTGGGATGCAACTTAATTATAAGAGCATTCAATTCACTGAACATAGTCTGCACTAATCCATAGGTTTTTTTAAGTTGAAAGATTAATTAAACACCTCTGGTTTCAGAGCCATCCCTAAAACATTATACTTGAGAAATACAACATGAATATTTACAAAATTGATGAGTTTAAAACAGCTCTCCCAATACAAACCAGCTTTCTTAATGCTTTAACTTCATACATTAGTAGCTTCAATCAGAATCATAAGTGTCTTTTTAAATTTTACGTTAAGTTTTCAAGGTAGTAGAAAGACCTTAAAAAATATGGACTTCATGTATTTAGAACTCAGAAGATATCTGAAATACATGCCAAAATATCTCATTGTATCTAAGACAATTTAATGTTTTTTGTTGCTGGATTAATGTTATTGGAATACAGGAGGGAGGCTGCGATGTCTACTGAGGGAAGTAGAAGGAATAATCTGTGTTACACCTTGTTTTCTGCTTGCATAGAAGTTGCATTCTTGTTTTTTGTCTTCAGGCTGCAGGTGAATCTTAGATATATAGTAATTTACTACACGTATAATGACACTGTATATGTCACTAGATAAAGGCATATGGATATGTATATAGTGATTATCAGTGTTCTTTGATGTTTTGCCCTGTAAAGTTTTCCCAGAGGAGCGCACCACTGAATAGAACATGTAAGTGGGCTGAGAGCGAATGTAGTTTATAGTTACATTCTGCAGTCCTCCGAGAAATCGTCCATGGCCCTGCAGGCACATGGGAGCTTGGATTGAGAATTGCAGGTTTAAATGAATAATAAATACATGCGGTTTCAGGATATGAGCACCAGATGGCAATAGAAGGACACTGGAAACATTTCAGTGCTCTTCTGTTTTTAATTCATTGTAATGAGAAAATGAAGTACAATAAAACTGCTTTCACCCTGTTTGAAAATATTGCTTAGTAGCAATAGATATTCTACCCAACGAAGCATGATTTTCTTTTGAGGAAGGCCCAGGATTTCATGGGTAGTAGGTGTTGATAAGACATCAATTAGAAATTGCCTGAGATGTTGGTTTGTTTAATTCTGAAGATGCAAAACCAAACTTTGTAAGGCATTAGTAGCTGTATTAATATCAGTGAGAGCCTACAGCCCTTTCTCGTCAGCCCAGTCTCAGGACAACATGAAACAAGGGTGAGCACGTCCGCTCTGCTCACGGGAACCCAGCAAGGAGCTGCCTCGGCTGGCGGTGCCCAGGCTGCGCACCATGCGTGGAGGGACCCCGCTGGGCTGTGGAGGCAGCGGATGGCAGCCTGGGAGCATCACTAATTTCACTAGTATGGTTCTGGTTGTCCTGTAGGTGTACCCAGTGATGAGGAAAAGGAGTTGCCTCATCAGCCCAAGATATGACGAGGTTTTGCAGAGGTGCTCATGCAAAACTGCTGTGCGAAGGATCGGGGCATACCCGTCTCTAGCATTACTCAACTTGTGATCGTAACCTAGAAAAGCTTCTTGTGTAGAAAGTGTGAACTCACTAAAGACCACAGATATTAAAATGACTGTAAGAAGGTATGTTTGTAACTGAGATTTGTTTTAAATCTGCAATTCTGAGTGAATGTGGCCTACCGTCTGGAGTCTTATAGAATATGATATCCAAAGTGGCATAGAGTTCACTAAGATAAGAGGTGGTGGCTCCAGCAATGAGCATACAGTTCTGGAAGTGGGCTTCCAAGAGCAACTGTTGTCATCTGCTGTTGAAGCCTCTCCACAGAAGAGCCTCAGGGTTAGTTTTCACAAGAAAACCTATTTTTTAAAAGTGCCAATTGCCGTTTTGTTCTGAACCACTAGAAAGGAGGTTAACTCTGCTGTGTTGGCTCCTACATGAGATGTTTTTGTGTGCTTATGCTAGGGGAGTCTGGTGGCTCTAGCAGCTATCTGAAATAATTAGATTCATCTTCAGTCAGCAAGATCCTTTCTGCCTGTGAAAGTCTGAAAACACCAAAGTGACACTTGCTAAATTATTCTCACCATCCAGTTGAAAACCATTTTCTCATTCAATATTGTTCTTTTCATTTTTGTTTGCAAGGCATACTTCCTTGTTGTGTTACTTAAAGAAGCGCAAAAGAGGTTGACAACCTCATTTAATTTTTGTCTCAGCTAAAATGATTTTTCCTCCGCAGAGACCTGTGGGGGATTTCAAACTGAGAGTCATGAAATGTGAAGTCTTTCTGTGTCTTGAAATGTGTTGCAGCTGCAAGCTTTAATCACAGCCAGGGTAAAGATTAGCCCGTTACTGTGTTTAATATTGAAAAAGTAACAAGATAGCTCAGAGGCACATGAGCTAAGAGCATAATAAAGGTTTTAATCATGCTGAACTTTAACCATGAATCAGTACAATATTTTTTGACAGATGTGGTCGTACATTGCTGTGTGTGTTTGTATACATAGAATTAAACACACCCATACGCATCTCCATGTGGACAGTAATGATGCAGTAGTAACTAATGTGAAAAAGTCTGCAGCCTATAATGTGTTAATACAGAACTGGTAGCAACTTAATTGGTAACATCTTTTCAAAGGAGACATCTGGGTGCAGTACAAAGTTACCTTGAATCTATGGCAGCATTTAAGATCTGTGGTTTGGTTAACAGATGGCAGATAGAAAGCTGTAAAAGAGTAAGACTGAATTAAAATGCGTATAACCCATTTTGTTTCCTCTAATAATCTGGAAGACCTTGGTAGAGGTCTGAAAGCTCATTTGATTGCAATAAGACTTGGTGATATACTCCCTAGGGTACCATAGGGAAGACATTTTCCGATATGCCACAACAATAATATTCAGCAGCAAATAACAAGGCAAACTCTGTATTGAGCTACTTGGTGTATAGTTTATGTGTGACAATCTCCACTCTTCACAGAGCTCTTTTTCTGGACTAACCTCAAACTGTAGGGACTTGAATGTCTCTTTTACTACCTGTACTGCTACTTAACTGCATTGCGATAGTGAGACAGTGAAATCCTTTTCCTTCCTTTGTGTTATACTGAATATCCTGGTTACCCAGAGGCTGAAAGCACCCAACTTGTGATCTCCAATGAGCCTTTCCTTTTCACTGTGTTAAACAGTCAGTTTTAGTGCATAAGGAATAATAAAAACTAGAAGGGGATAGATAGCCCCTTAAATTTTTAAAAATCAGGTGTTCCTTATTTGTTCTGCATGGAAACTGATCTATGTTAATTGTTCTTAATTTTCTTCTTGATGTTAATTTTTCTAGACTGTTCTAGCAGGTGAAGTACATCTGTCACTTGCAGCTTCTACACTGGATTTTGCTTCCTTAAAGCCATTAGAAAATTGTACCAAAAAGTGGAGTGAGGGTCAGCAGTATTTCTAACTGAAGAGTGTATAAATATGGTCTTCTCTTGTCCATTTAAATATCTATAGAAAATCTGTTTAGCCACAATGGATCTGACATTGATGCCCATAAAGACTGAAAGGGGAGAAAGAGAAGGTCAGATTTGCTGCTCAATTCTCTGTTTCCATTTTGATTTATTCATATTACATCGTTTCCCCTCTTTCTAATATAGGCAAAACTGGGCCTATAGATTGATTATGGCCAAAGGCTTATTATTTTCTGACCCTACTGTTATCAGAAACATCTATCATTTTTGTGACGTTTTGAAAAACGTATACTATAGACTTTTTGTAATCTTCACTAAATGTGATAGACTGACTTCAGTTAGAAGAGCAGAGAGATAATCTCATTATTATGGGATAATTCCATGGCTAGTGCTATGGCTTGGACAGTTAAAGAGTTGTGCTTTTTAGGACAAATCATTTGACTCTAAAAACAAGGAAGACAATCTTCTTTTTTGCCATAAAAGGCTATTCCCACAATGCTCTACTCACCAGCTTCCCAAATTCAGGACTCTTGTCACTGTCTCTTGTCATCTTTTTTAATCTTCATTGTACATAGGTAGTCTGGAACAACACAGGTTATATTCCTGCCTTGTCTATATTTTGTTCTCTGGTTTGTGTTCTGAGTTCTGCATTAACATGTCTATGGTTCTGGACAATGTCATGGGCCTGTGAGATGAAAAGAAAGGACATTTACACAAGAGTCATAACAAATAAGATGATTCGGCATAAAGCCCAATGAGAAGAGAAGTAGCAGAGACAGACAAATAATAATCTCATGTAAGAGAATGACATACAGTGTTACTTCAGAGAGACCTTCTGCCTGGTCTGCTTTTGTGTTTGTTTGACTCCAAGTTTTATGAATACAGTATGATGAAGGCAAGCTAACATGCTTACAAAATCAAGCTAGCCAAAGCACTCTATACCACAGCAGACCCTATTCTGAACTTTGTCAAATGTTATTGAATTTCCTTGCAACCTGAATTTGCAGGGTCATTCCCCCCCACACGCCTTTTTTTTTAAATTATTTAGAAGATTACCTTGGCATTTTTTCTGTCAATGTGACAAGCTGAAAAGCTTCTGTAAACATTCACTGGTCAGGTCATGATCATCTTCAAAAATAGGTATTCTTTTCATTTTACAGATGGAGGTTTTAAAACAGTGGCTAAACAGCTTTCCAAAGGTTGTATTATTCATTGCAATGCTGGGCCAAAATGTTACATACCTAAAGTAAATAGCTTTTTATGTATGTAACAGTTAATTTCTCACAGTATGTGTCTCTCATTTTAAGCACTTCCAATGATAGCAAGAGCTTGACTTTATAATTAAGAAGTTATTTAAGTATCCAAAAAATCACGCTCATTTGGTTTCACATAAGCCTTTTTTGGATTCAAGGATAAAGATGAAATTATAGTATTTCACAGAAAGTTTGCTAAATTTGCTTGTTTTTCTCTGCTGTTCTGTGTAGCTTTAAACTGTGGTGCAAAAAGTCGTCATTTTATCACAGCGGTACCCAGGATCATAATGAATCGTAGTATTTATAAACACAGCAATATGGCTCTGCATGATCCACTCTCAGCCTTGTTAGTCCCAGTATTAAGTAAGTATTAAGTAAGTCCCACTTTTAAGTAAGGAGTTCTTTGCATAACTGCCCTTTGGTAAACTATCTAAAAGCAAAGATGTAAAGGGATATGAAACATATAGGATATATTTGAATTAATCATCAATGAAAAAGAAAGCTAAAAGGAAACCTTGTTTATTTTTTAAGTCCTTGAAGAGAGCATTATTACTGTTTAACCAGTTAAAATGAAAAATTGTTTTCCAAAATTTAAATTTATTATGTTAACAGCACATATGTTGAGTGCTCCTAGTAGATAATGGCAGATTTATATAAGGTGTGACAATGCTAATTGCTTGCCTCTGAAGCAGCACAATTTACGAGACAAATAGGTGAAGGAAGATGAACCTTTCAACATTTGGAAAAACTTCAGGTTTTCCTCAATATGTTTCTTGCTGATTGCTCTGTTTGCACTTAGAATATGTTTGTCAAGAACAATTCAGGGTTGTAATACTCAAAATAAATATGTGCTTATTTATACAACACCCAAGTAGTATCTTTGTTGGGAAAAAATATGAATAAGATTTCCTTCAAACAGCCAGCTTGTTGAGGCTCTTTAAGCCGCTGATCTGTGTTAAGGCAGGAACATCGACCCATGGTGGTGTATTGTAAGAACATAGACACTATGCAGGAGTGTTGGCCCGAGGTGACACAGAAAACACAAGGTGATATTGTTGATGAGGAAGGCGAATTGTGGTGAAAGGTATGAATTTAGGCTACACTGATTTCTTAGACATAACAGATCAAGAACAGAGCAGGGCTTTTCAGGGGGACTTGGAGTGTTTGTAGTCCCCTGCCAAGTTTGGGAATGGTGAAACCTGGAGCAGACCTTTACAGGCGATTTCCCCCTAATAAGCACAGGCCGGTGTCTCTTGTGGAAGGAGAGAATGACTGACATGTGCCCTTTGATGCACAGCAATGCCTGCAGAGTCACTGTGAAATGCAGCCTGAGGTTAGCTCTGCACTTGGGAGATACGCTTTGAATTTTCAGCTAGAGGGGAAGGTCACAGCAGATCTCCCATGTGAAACTGTATTCCTCTTTTTAGCCTGTTTTCATGCCTTAGCATGGCAAGGGAATGCTTTAAAAATCAGCCATTAGGGCGCGCTTTTTTTTGGGGGGGGGGGTTGTGGGGGTGCTAGTCATAAACACATTGCTTTTCTGATACTGTTAGTTACCTGACATTTAAAAATGGAGCGTTTTTAGAGCCTTGGACAGGGAAAAACCTGGAATGGATCAAAAATGGCTTGAAAACATGTTTTTGCGTCTGTTTGTATTAAAATCTGAAGGCATGAGAATTCTGCATCACCTCCATTGTAGAAACACATGGAGTATGCCTGTATACCTTTACTGTGTTAAGGAGTGTAACGTAATAAAACACTTTTGAATTACTGAAGGTGAAAGGGCTGCTCTAGCTATTGCGACTTGTGTTTTTTGAAAGTTCAGCCCTTACAACTAGGGAAACCGATCCTGAGTTTTCCAAGTGTCTTTGTTTTTCTTAAGTATTTGTTGATAAACGAGGGAAATGTGGACAGGTTGTTTCAACTGTTTGATTTTTAGTTTTTGTCAGGTGTTTTTCATTCCAGAGGCTTCCTGGTCTATTATCTACCTTCCCTTGGGAACTCGGAGGTGTTTAGAAAGGAAATAAATGATGCAATTTCTTAGTCAAACATTTTTACAGAGAATGTTAAATGTCTGATAAACTAAGCAACACTTTCAGTTTTCAAGTGATAATATGAGGATCATTCTCATTGTATTACACGATCAATGACATCACACCACGCAGAACAAGGAAATTAATTTGCAGTGTTCATTGATGGGATATTTGCTAATCTAGCTTTTTCTTTGGCCAGAACTATTGTGGAAAAGAGGAAAAATATCCCATAATAAATTCTGTACTTTGTAGCCACTGCCTTTTATGTGTGGCACAGGATTAATTATACAGTTAGATGAAAAGCATATTGAAAAATGAGTGAGAAGAATATATTAAGAAACAGTCAGGATAATGTATCCTGGAGCTAAATTTACAGTGTTAAACCAATACTGTACATTGATAGCACCTGAGAGTAATGCATGTGCTAGAGAAAATGATATTGCAATATGCCTTTATTACCATCTGCTTGATTTTAATTAATTTGCTTAATTGGAGAACAATGCATTTTCTAATTACACATGAAAACACCACTGGCTATTGCAGAGTCTTTATCTACTGCACAAGCTCTCCTGGTAGACCCACTGCCTGTCTAATTTATAAAGCCTCATCTCAGTGAACACGGGCTATTTGGCAGACTCTTGACAATTACTCAAATTAATCACATGTGAAGCAACGTTCCAAACTTGGTAATTTAGGTGCAATAAAATTCTAGCTGAGAATAACTCAGCTCATACAGATACAAGGGTGAAAGCTCCACCAGAAATGTAATTAGAAAACAACACAGTTTAAGCTAGAATCAAATTTAAAGTGAAATGTACCACCTGAATAAATGCTTTGGAGATAATGGCTTTGACCACAAGAATGGAGATTAGTCTCCTTACTTTACACCAAAAAGGTAGAGTAATAGAAAACTAACTTATTAGGTAAATAATAAAATATTTAAACCACACAATCAAAATATCAATCCCAGAGGACAAATTTATTCTACTTGTAGCTCTATTGGCATCTAACTTTGTTACAGCCCAAATAAAATTGGCTCAGTGATTTAAACTAGAATTTCTTCACATTAATGTCCTTCTTTTCTGCAGACTAATGGAATAAATCCATCAAGGTTTGCCTATCTTGTGACTTAATCTTCTTCTTTCAGATATAGTCTATCGCAGCTCAGCAAGGAGCCCTTTCAGAGATTTCCATTTGTCCAGCTGAGGCTTGAGTGTCCTAAGTAAGAGTAAAGAGGGTTGGCTCTTATCTGACTTATCACCTGCCTCATTTTTGCAAGATTAATTCTATGCCAGCTATTTGAGTTTTTATGAGATGGGATTACATTTAGCTTTATTACTTGATCCTGTCTTCAAGGGCAAACTGTAAAACTGGGCAGTGCCTGGCTTGGGAAGAGGACGCGGTGGTTCAAAGAGAACTGCAAGGGTTTCCTGGTCACCTTGGAGTAGTAGTTTGCAACACTGCAGCACAATACTGCCCTTATGAACATATGCTCTCTAGTTATCCGTTGTGACACACCCTTTCTATGTTCTTTGAAATCAAATTAGTTAAATGACAGACTTCTGGAAGTTTGAAATGTGCAAAAGAAAAAAGAACACAATCTATGTTCTTAGTTTGCAGAGTAGAATATCTGTTGATGTGTGATCCAAAAGGTTGGTCTGGCACAGAACCCAACACAGCCTTTTCAGTGCATTTGGCCCATGCTTTACTGGACATCAGATCAAGTTTCCATGCATGATTTTGAAGAACCAAATCTTTTTGTTCTGAAAAAAATTACAGGGTGTGATTTTTACATCCATGTCAGTCTCGAATGAGGCTGAAGAATACATGTATTTTTACATCAGGCTTTGCCTCAGGTCAGTAGAGCAGTACTGCTAGGGATCACGGACCTTTCATTCTTTAATACTGTGATGAGATTAACAAAACTTGCACAGAATAGGGTTAACTGAGATAAGAAATAGAGGAAAATAGGTCAAGTTGCAACATATGCAAAGGCTGGAAGAAGTATCAGAGAAGCAAATTCAGGAAAATAGTCAGCCAGAGGGCAACTAAAAAGGACTTGATTTCTAAGGAGAGTCTGAACAAGCAACTTGGGAGAAGCTGCCAAGCTGGTGAATGGCTGCCACACAGCAAGAGGGGAAGGCAGAGGGAGAGAGCGATTGCTTTATTCTGCGGTTGTATCCGTGGCTGAGATGGGACCGGTTGGAAGTGCTGACCTGTTATGTGGTTCCAATGTTTAAACAGCAAAGCATGTAATAAGTACTATTTTTCCACCTGTGTTTGTTATTAAAAACGATGACAACAACAACAAAAACAACACCATCACCACCAACACCACCATAAAAATCTCCAATGCGTTCTTGGGATAGAAGTTTCACGTTGCTTGGGTACAATGTTTTTCCATATAATTCCAGTGCAGGTTTGAATTTGTCTGCAGGTATTCAATTGTCTTCATTTTATGAGGTCTATACATTTGTTTTAAAGCAAGTTTCATCAAAGAAAAGTAGTCTCTATTTTGACCCTAGATGTGCTTTTTATACTATTTTCAGACTATAAAATATTTAATTAACCTGCTGTGCATCTATTTGCCAGTGGCACTAGTCACTGAGTGTCATTCCTTTTAGGAACCTGAATGGAGCTCTTTGAATGTGACAAAATGTTTTCAATAACTGAATATCAGGAAAGCTACAAAGATATAGGAAATTAATCTTTGGAAACAAGTTATCTGACTCATGGAGAAGAAATGATTTGTCTTGGAACTAGCTAGCCAGGTTGGGGTTTTGTGCTGTTCTCTGAATCCAGTTACACAACTTGATAGTCCTGTCTAAGATCTCATGAATTTATGTAACCTCTGTTATCATGCTTAAATGTTAAGGCTGAGCCTGGACCTCCAGCTTAGAGAACTATTGTCACCTGAGGCAAAGAAGGAAGGTCTGCCAGGGAATAGATATTGTAAAGCGATAGTGTTGGCACGTATTATTTTCTTTCTCTCTTTATCCAAGTAGATGTGACTGCCTTGCTGAAGTTAGCTCCATGTAATTGTTTTGCTGTAATTGATGCATAAGTTGATGATGTCACTTGTAGGTCACATGTCCGGGAGCACTGAGAACAACACATGGATAGAGCATGGAAGAAGATGATGTAATATGTATGAATTTATGTGGCAATCTGTCAAAATAGATACTGGTAAGGTAATGAGTTTATTGAGAAGACCTAAAATGTAGACATAATGAAAGAATGACATTTTTCACATACCCTTTAAAATGAAAAAAATGTCATTTGTTTTTAAAAAAAAGTCTTCATGATAATAATCCAGTGTCCCCCGTGCCTTCATTTTTCCAGGATAATACTGACTTCTGCTAAAGCAGAATTTGGTCAATTCACAATCAAATGGGAAATTTTAAAATGAGTAAACACATGCAATAAATAATTTAGGCATAGTTTCAGTAGCAGGTAATAGAATAGGGTGTGGGGCTCTGACTTGTAGCCCATGGCAGACCTGCAGCTGGGAAGGTTTGCAGACGGGTCTGGCAGAGCCTGGGAGCTTGGTGAGGAGGGTGGGGAAGGTAACAGGGTTGTGTCACACCCATGGATGTGCTGGTGTCTTGGATATCTAACGGAAAAAGCTTCTTGTGGCCTGTCATTTCAAGTCTCAGGTTAATAACAGTCACAGCCATACCTTGTGCATAATAGGATATTCACCCTTGTGCTGATATAGATACTGTGCAATAGCGATGTCTTCTTTAAATAGCTATACTTTATTATTTTGGCTTTTTAAGGGAAATACAAATGGCTTTGGCACATATGTTAACACTTCCCAGCAGAGAATTGCGGGCAACACAAACATCTGACTTGAAGACGCAAAGATAAAATGAAAATAAGGCTATTGGAAAAGTACGTAACATTGATAAACTTCACACTTCTGAGAAGACAGTTGCTAGTTAATTTACCGAGTAGATCGATCGATAGCCATGTTTTTCAGTTTCTTAGCTGTGCAGGAAGATATGAATCTGAAATGTTGCATCACTAAATGCATTTCATTAATCATTAATACTTATGTATTAAGAAACCCTAACCACATCACAAACTTGAGCATAAACCATTTTTAGAGATGCCAGCCTGGGCTTACTCCGTGTTCCTGCTGGTTTCATTACTGAACCCAGTGAAGCTGCCTAGTATCAACTTGAGTATTATATTATGACTGTGTTGTAAAGTATGTCCAGGTTTTTCTTTTACGGCTGTTCACAACGGATGTACTTGAAGGCTTACTGGCAAATAATCACTTTTTTATGTGAACTTCTTCATTTTTAGCTGGTGACTAGAAACTCATTACATACTTCCAGGATTCTCTGGCATCTATTACCAACCCTCCTTATTCTCTCTCCATCACATAAATGTTCTGTATTAACACTATTGTTCACAGAAATAATGGTGACATATTTTTTTCAAAGTGGGAGGCCTAACTCCCTGTTAGAAATACTTGTAATGGTCAAACAGTAATAAAAAAACCTTATATGTAATTCTGTATCTGTATTACAGAAAAGAACTTGGGATAATTTTATTATCCTGGTTTTAATCATGTGTCTTATATACCACCAAGAAAAATCTAGGAAGATATTCAATCTATCTCTTCTCTGACTATAAAGATTGCAGTCCAAATGTGTTACACACAGATCTCAGGAGGGCTTTACTGGGACTCGTAGCTGATGTAAATGTTTCAGTCACAGTAAACATCACGTTTCATTTGACTATTACTGTTAATGTCACTTCCAATTATTTGATAGCATTTAAACAAAAATTAAATATGCAAGAAATAGATCATTCATCAAGTTTAGTCTCCAAGCATCCACCTCCCCTGCATGGTGCAGAGCTTCCTGGGACATTCCCCGTCGTTCTCCAAGCGTGAGCCCTTGCAGATTCACAGCTGCTGAGCTACATGTCACCGCAGCAGCTGGCCAGACGTGGGACTCCTGCCTGCCACGCTGCCTGTGCTTTGCCACTCTCCCAGGAGGCACACGGAGGTTCTCCAGTGCTGTCACCAGAGAGGGTGGGAGCTCTGTTACTCCAGCTCCCAGGCTTGCTCTGTGCCTCCCGAGCCTGCGTGGTGCAGGTGAGTGAATGCTTGATGACATTGTGTCTGGCACTGGTAGAGACTCGCATGCTTCTGTGTTGGTGTGGTATCCTATAGATGGAGGAACAGAAGGCAAGTTATTAACCTACCTAGATGACATTTGTTAGCAGAAACCATTCCTTCAACTACTGGGGTATTTCTGCACTATAGGTGCCAAGCCTGGATATCCACATCAGGAAAAGCGTTTTCCCTGAGAAGGCAGGGAAACCTCAATGGGTGTTTTATCCTGTCTGTGATCAGATTTCTGTTCCAAGGCATTCTTACACTTATTTTATCAGTGTGTTGCGAAGAGTTATTTCATGTAATGTTCAAATCAAAGCATTCTATACTGAACTATAAATAAAACAGGGGCACAAAGTTATGCTTTTAATATGGGATTACACTTTTAATAGCAGCATTCATCAGAAAAATGAGAATAATTGACTTCAAGGGAGTATTAACGGAAGTTTCTTTAAGGTGGTTTAGGTTAGCATGCTGAGTGTGAGTTGATATTATTTCTGCTTCCAGTCTACTTTTTTTTCCTTTTAATTTAGGAATGTAGCCAATGAGCATGCTGTATCTGACAAAGTAGTCAAGTGGTTGCTATGTTATGAATAAATACTCAGGTTGAGACTTGACACTTTCCAAGATCTAAGAAGGAGCGGGATAACAGAATCCAACAACAGCAATGTGTAAGGAAATTCATTTACTTTCTTCTCAGGAAAGTTACATAGAGGTGCTTGGTGTACCAATGCAAAGTAGCAATTTATTTAACATCAGTACCTAAGATTAAATCTCTGTAAGAATATTTGGGGACTGCCCTTCCCCATAGGACACTTTTGGCAGTGTTTGATGGAATATACCAATTTTTTTACCTTCAGGTGACAATTGTCTTGACGCATTTTTGACAGAATCCTGCTACTCTTTTGCTAATGGCAGGTGGGAAGTTAGTGGGGTGTCCCACGGCAGGAGGTCCGTGCTGACCTATTTGCTGGTTGGTCCTGACAACAGTCTGCAAGTCAGAGAATGCTCTTTAGAGCCGTTGTACGTTCAATGATCTGTGAACTATGGCGAGTGAATTTCTTGTCAGATGGCTTTGCACCGTTACCAAAACCCTGCTAACTTTGACAGCAAAATTATAGATAAATGTCTCTGTGTGTTGTTTTTTGTTTGTTTGTTTGTTTGTTTTAATATATATATACATATAAAGCCTGCCAGCAGTAATGATGCAGAAATGCAGACTTACCAGTTCATTTTCAGGAGTACTGATCTTGTAAGATTTAAACTGAAGAGGATGATTAGAGAGTGGCTGTGTTTTAAATGACATAATTCTAAATTATCTTCCAGCAGCTTTTCAAGAGTGGTTTTGCAATAAGCAGAATGTTGTCTATTCGCTTTTCCTCTCTGATAGTGCCTTGGGTTTTTTTCCTAAGGTCAGTGTCTTTCAAAGATTTGCTGCCAAACTATTAAACTTTCTGACTCATTTCTCTCTGAAGGAACAAAAGATAAAATTCAAGCTGTAGAAGGGCTGAATTTCCAGAGAGCAAAGAGTAATGATGAATTGTGTGCAAAATGGCACTTGTACTCTTGCATCCTTCCCTTCGCAATTTCACTCAACTGTCTGGAGGTTACTTCAGTTGCCTGAAACTATCCCAATATCAAAAATGAGGAAACTTTTCCAACCTGGAGGTATATGATATTTCATGTCAACAATAGAAGAAAATGGATTGACATGATTAGCTACATTTTGTATCCAGCAAGAGTTTGCCAGGAAGATAAAGAATGTTATTGATGACCAATTAATCTTTTCTTTTTGAAAGCCTAGTATCACACAATCACGGACTGCTCGGGGTTGGAAGGGACCTCTGGAGATCATCCAGTCCAACCCACCTGCTAAAGCAGGTTGACCCAGAGCAGATCACACAGGGTCGTGTCCAGGTGGGTTGGAATGTCTCCAGAGGAGACTCCACAACCTCTCTGAGCAGCCTGTTCCAGGGCTCTGGCACCCTCAAAATAAGGAAGTTTTTCCTCATATTAAGATGGGAATTTTCCCATATTCAGGATGGGAAAGGTCTCTTTAGGGTTGATTTGCAGGAACGTATAGGCACTTAATCATCTTGTAGATGCCAGTATTTAGATATCACTAGCATTCACAAACATCTCTACTCAGCTCTTGACTGACCAGCTGTCTCAGCAGTGTTGTTTTTGCTGGTGAAGCCCCTATAAATTTTCTTCTGCTGGATAGATGTGTAATGACTTCGCACTGCCAGAGTCCATAGGTGGTACATGGCAAGATTCACCAGCAACCTCGTATCCATATCCAGAGGCTCTTCATAAAGGTGGTGCAATTCCCATCTCATATACAGGAGCACATCTGGAAAACAGATGGGATCAGTCCTGCCTTTGCCTACTTTGGCATGGGGAATTGAGTGTGGATCTGCAGCTTCTCCTGAAAATATCCTTTCTAATGTCTGATGCAGAGAATGTTCTGGAAATAATCTCAGTTCTCAGTCCTTCCCCATCCTCTTGTTAGAGTTTATGTAAAAAATTAAACATTTCTTAGAGTGTGTTTCCAGCTGAAGTAATCATGAAACCCTAGAGTCAATTTGCCAGTGGCCCGAAACATGCTTGGAAAGGAGAGATAAAAGCTACAACCTTTAACAGTACAGACGGGGATGGCTCAATGAGTCACATCACTGCTTTTAACAAAGAAATTTAGAGACACAAATAATAATTTGATTGTCCATTTTCTATTGAGCCAATTTAGCTGGACTTGAATTTAAGGGTTTATTTGGTTTTGAAAGAAGGGGACAGATTTTCCCTAAAAGCACAGCCCATTGAGAAATGGAAATACAATGTAAGTAAAAGTGGCAAAGCACTGAGATTTTTTTTCAATTTACTTATCCCAAACAAGCTCATTTTAATCAACATTTTCCTTAGTATTTTAATATACTTTTACAGTTTAATGAAAGTAATTTATTAACTAGGGTTTAAATGATGAACTGGCTCTAAAGAATTTAAAGAAAGCTGCATAATATGGTGAAAAACGTAGTAAAAGCATGTGAATGGTGTCTGAGTTTTTACTTTTGAGAAAAATCTGTGTTTCTATGTGAAAACATTTTGGTTAGTTCTAAGGGCTGACACGAACACTGTACATCTGTGGGTTATGATGGAGCATACTTGTGCTTCCAGATTATGTCTGGAATTCATAAACTATTCAAGATAAAATTGAGGCCAAGACACAAACCTTGTGTCTTAAGCTATGACTCAAGGAAAGGGTCCTAAGACTGGTTGGTATCCGGCACTAATGCTGTCACTGAGAAAGAACTACTGTGGCAGCTCATACAAATACTGTTATGTTTCTGGCTACGATCTCTGGCTGATAATAGAAAGTAGATTTACCTGTAACTTTCTGCTTGCATCATTTAGAAGTCAGATATTTGAATAAGTGGCAGTTGGGTTTTATTTTGGCTGGTAATTCTTATGGATAAGAAACAGAAAGTGCCCTATTCAGCAGCTGCCTTCTCTATACTGATTTTCTACAGCTGTAAACTCGTATTTTTCACATGGACAGTCTGTATGGCACACAGCCTCCTCCTTTGGTGAAAAATCACGCTTGCATTAACGAGATGTGGTTGGGTTACAGATGCAGTAGAAATTACAACTTTTTTAGAAACCTAATTTGTGCTACTTATTTGTGAGCAAGAATTCTGAGAAAAAATCATTTCTGTAATAAAGTGCACCAAAGGACTTGTATGTGAGGCTTACATACTTCAACTATAGTTCCTTCATACCTCAACTATAGTTTCTGCCTATCCAGATTCTCTTGGAGGTTTTGCTTTTATCTCCTAGGAGTGATTTTGAAGTGAATTGTTTAATATAGTCATTGCTTCTAATGGCAATCCTTCCAAAAAGACAGAAGTGTGTGGAAGTTGCAGTATTGCAAAGGAGAAGGTTAGAATCTCCAATCAGAAAGTTAACACTGTTGGTAAAATATTATGCTTTATACTCCAATGCAAATTTAAGCAAAAGATTAAGCTTTACCTATCTCTCACTGCTGTTTCATGTTTTAGTGTGAAGAAATGCGTTTCCTGTATGAGAAATACAGGTGGCAGTGTTGAATAAATTACTGGAGCTGTATCTTCACCAAAAAATTGTCAATTTAGCTTGCTTGAAGTATAATCTAAAGCTCAGTGACTGCCTTTCTCGTTATTCAACCAGGTCAGTGACCACCTCATTTTACTACCTTAAATAATTAAGAGGGTAAAGCTTCGGCTAATACTGGAGAACAGCAAGGATTTTTTGCCCTGTATAAATCGAGCATGAATGAAGTGCTTGCCAGGTAGTTAATCAAAGTAAAGGGCTGCATTTTGAATCTAGCATTTGTGTTATTTTAAAATGCTGTAGTTCTGTTTAATGCATTGAAATTATGCAGATAACATCATCTGGGCATTCATATTTTGAATTTCTTCCTCAAGTGGAAATCTCTTTTAAATTGAATTATTTCATAATTAGTTATTACTTGAGTTTCAAACCATTAAAGGCACTTGCTGGCTTCCCAGACAGTAAAAATTAGGGGCTGACACTGCAATCCTGGGTGTCGTGGGCCTGAGCAGTGTCGTTGGCTCTGAGGGTGGAGTAGACTGCATGTGAGTAGCAGCCCATCTGTATGATTTGCACAGCTCAGGTTTCAATCGCTGTGGCCACTGTGAAATTATGAGTCCTACTGAAGGTTCTGCTGTACGTTCAAAAGCTGAAGATTCATATCAATTCTGAAGAAGATGGTTGGGTTTTTTTTGAGCTGTGAATGAGGGAGCCTCATTTCTTCTGGATTTGTGTGTTGTAGCTGACTGCCTGTCACGTTAAAGCAGCCCTGGCTGAAGTCTATGCCAGAGTAAAGATGTACATGAAGAGCTTTATTTTGTGTGGGTTCTCTGGCATCTAGCATGGAATATCATGTGGTTGGGTTTCAAGGAAACTGGCTGATGAATTTGTAAGCCACAAGCTGACAAGTTTTTGTACATACAGTAGGAAAGACCCAGTTTCCAAAGAAGGAGCCTGGGTGTATGTGTGTGAAGAGGAATGCTTGGACTACAAGAGGGATCAGAACTGCAACAGCTCTGAAGCAGTTGCATGCCTTCTGCTTTGGGGGTTAACAGTCAGAGCTGTAAGAAGTCTAGATGAAGGACAGGCAAGGTTTGAAACAAACATCCTCACAGACAGGGTGGCTTTACCTTCAGGTGGTTGAAGATTATGATCTCTGTCATCACTAGATGCTTTTTCTGCTTTGCAGCATCATTCTGTGGAAATTCCTTCTTGTCTATAGTCTCTCTTCATGTCACATATACACAGACAAGAAGCTATTTAAACTAACCAGTAGGGAATGCCACATACATATTACCATCACCTTTCTTCTTATTTCTGTGTGCTTTGTTCAGTATGACAGAGATGCCTGCACTTCATTTAATTTTCGCAGCTCCAAATACTCTCGCTTCTTCATGAACCAAGGGAATTTTAGGTCTTTCCCTTAAAGATATGTGGTGCTGTGTTGTTCTCTTACTCAGTGGCTTAGTACTTAGAGCATGAAAGATTGTTAATTTCTGGGATGGAGTATCGATTTCAGAAAGAAGGCAGTGAACAAGAGCAAGCATGACTTTCCTAGGAAGATGTCTGCCAAGGTTTCAGTGAGTTCCAAGGCATTTTCTACATTAAACAGGGGCCAACTCGTCAGAAATTTTGAAGAACCAGTTTTTTTTTTTTTGCTTATGTCCCAAATTGTGTCATAAATCTAGGGCTAAATCTCTTTAAGCTTACCTAGATTTTGCAGTTGTGCAGGTATTATACTTTCTATCTTACCATGGTGGGACTGAAATGGTCATTGAAGCTCTTTTGAGATCAGATGCATGCAAAACATTAACCAACCGTAATTTCTACAAAATCTTCTTGTTAGATATAAAAAACATTATCCATGTGTGTAAAATATTTTCCGCAATAAGGCTGCCAAAGGCTAATGGCTTTTTCTGGTTCCCAACATGGTCTATTTAGGTTTTGCTTTCAGACACGTTTTGACTAAATGTACTTCACACAGTAATAAATTCAATTAGAACTAGTGGTACAACACTCCTGCATTAGCTGAAAGTGTATGGTATCTGTTTTTTTCTGCAGAATGTCTGTTCTCAACATAGAATGTTAAAGTCCTAATCATTTTTGGTGGCATTCTTAGCACAGGAGTGTCAAACTTGTTTTCACTGGGGGCCACATCAGCCTTGCGGTTGCCTTCAAAGGGCCGAATGCAATTTTAGGGCTGTATAAATGTAGGAATAGTTACCCCTGTATCATCTGCATCTGATACAAACCCTGTAGGATTTTCTTCCCAAAGAAGGGAGATTCCAATATTACTCCAGTTATGCAAATGGGAAATGAATGTCTGGAAACATTACAATCAAAAGTGTATATTATTTCTAATGTCAGTTAAAAGAACACAGAACTGAAAATACCTGTTCCTTAGCATTGTAGGGAACAACTTCCCTTGGCTTCAGTTGCAGTGCTGAGTACCCAGTTCTTCTTGTGTATCTGATGTCACATATTCAGAATAATAGCATTGCATCTTATAACTACCAATATATCCCCAGATGTCTTTCCCTGGCTCCTGGCCCTTTCCCTGCCGTGGCATTGTGTCTCCCAGGGTGACACAGTGTCCAGGAGCAGGCTGAAGGTCTTTCCTATCACTAGATAAGAGAGCAGAAAAAGTAATTATTAATTTAGCTTCTTTCATTATATAATTTTGTGTGTGGGCAAAGCCCATGCTTGCTGAATAAAAATGGAGTTGTCCAAGAATTTATATATCAGCTTTTTTTATTATAGTCAAGTTCATAGTTTTTTTTTTTTAAATAAAATTTATGCTAGTCAGGTGGAAATAGTTTTCTGGAAGAAAAATGAGAAGCATTTTCTTTATAAAAAAGTTATATTCCTATACCAAATTGGAATCCTTCTTTCAAAGCCTAAATTATTGTGATGGAAAATTAAAAGAATTTTTCAACATAAGCAAAACAATGTCTTTTTGTCTAATTTTGTCTTCGAAGTTGGATGGACCATTTATGCTGAGCTATTGCTAAAATATTAATTTTGAAATGGAGCTAGAATTTATCTGACAAGTTAATGCAGGAAACTACTGGTTGACTTTTAACGTAAACAACACCATTTGCATGTTTGAGAATGAGTCTAGTCATTTAAAAAAGGAAAAACTATATTGGTTGAAAGAAAATAGATACATGCTTCAGAAATGTCAAATCCTGAACTGCTGTGGATCAAGGGTTTTACCCTGTGAAATCCAGTCAAACTGGGAGTATGTTAATGCTAGCAGAAATGTAATACTCCAGCTTCTATTCTTCATTTCATTTATCTCCTTCTCTCGCTTCTTAGCCTATTCTTATCTGAAGTGTCTGGTGAATTGTGCTAGAGTGTCTCATCCACAGACGAAGTAAAGGAAAAGCACATAATCCCATCTCTTTGTCAGGATGTGCTCAGTTCAGTGTGCTCACTCTGCACTTCCAAGGAAAAGAGCAGGAAAATGAGCAAAACCAGCAGAGTTATGAAAAAAAGGCCTGGCATTTAGTTCTCCTATTATATGAAAGGTGAGCAGACAGTGTAAAGAACAGGTGAACCACTACTGGTAAGACAGCAGCCTTTAGATGAGTTATCTGTGTCCTGTGGAGTACCTGATGGCTGGGGAGATATGCACAGAAGATCAAAGTGCTGACATTTTTGCATGCAGTGTTTTCCCAGGCAAAGTTCTTGTTCTCCTTTGTAATCGCATATGTTGGATAACACAGCCGTGCGTGGGCTGGCTCACCTGTAAATGCAATCACTGGCACTATCACAGTTATATAAAAAACCAAAGGGCTTTATTCGCATCTGCATCAAAGCTTCCTCAGTCCTTGGTGTTTTAAAGTTGCAGTAAATATTCTTCAAGTTTCTTCACACTGCCGGAGTGGGATAAAAAAACCTTACTGCATATGAGAATCTGGCTGATAGTGTCCCCTCAAATGCTCATACCTGGGGACAAGTCACATCATGCAGAGCAAGAAAATATAATCTAATGAGGATGGTATTTGATAATCTTTACATTAATTTTTATATCTAAATGCTACCTTTTCCCCTCAGCTCCTCAGAGACTAAATTTTGCAATTTGGGGGTTTGTTGGTTTTTTTGTGTGTTGGGTTTTTTTTTTGGTGTTTGTTTGTTGGGGTTTGTTTGTTCATTTGTTTGTTTCTGCTCCTAAGCCATTGTAACAGAAAGAAATCCATAGACTGGCTTGTGAAAAATCAGTCAGTTCAGAGGTTGTTGTCTGTGCAAGTGGCAGCTTGGCTGAAGGGAAGGCATGTGTGCATGAGAAGCTGACAAATGGGCAGATGAAGCTGGTATTCGCACCCTTAAAAGTATGCTAGAAAAACTGCCTATGTTCAAGGAGGTGCTCTGGGAACTGTGAATGGGTACTGGTTCATTTATTCCTGGAGATTAAAATGGAGAAGAAGGTGCTATGAGCAGCTCAATATGATTATGATTTGTGATATGCTGTAGGACTTAAAATCGCTTGTGGCTGTGGCCTTAACTGCTAACAAGTAAATGCTTCTCTTGGTTACCCCTGTGCTGCTCCACTGACTCCATGGATCTGTTATGGCAAACTGGGAGTGAAACTGGAATAAAGTGCCTAAAATTCACTGCTGTGACTGAAATGCTGATCACAACCACAAGCATTATTTGAGAAGAAATTGTAAGAAACAGGCACCTATGTTTTGTAGGTATTGCCGTTTTACAGACTTTTCTTTCTCCTGTGGATAAACTGTTAAACTATCAAACACATACTGGATCTTAAAAAAATCATTTGTGAACTAAACATAACCAATTTTGTTCCTTTCTCAAAAGATTGAAACAAGAAGGTCCAAGTACTGTTCTGCTATTTGCATGCATATAATTGTGTATGCACATAGGAAGTGTGTGTACTCTGGACCACACTGAGATCATAATTTGGCTGAGAAGCTCACATTATAGGATTTGAAATACTTGAAGCTGAGGCTTCTTTCTTCCATTTACAGGGCTTTATGAATTATAGCCGTACAATGTCCTGTTTAATCTTCATTTCTTTCAACAAGCTCTTGTTAAAATTCCTGCCAGCTCTGACAATAAGAAAGAAGCACTCTAGCAAATGGCATCTTTTAAATAAAACATTTCTCTTTACATCACTTCATGGCAAGCTTTACGCCTGGCATTCACTAGTTTTTCCATCTTCTGCATATTTTCTATATATTTTGTTTTGCTTAAGAGTCCTTCTCCTCACCTGAGGTCAGAGACATTTGCAAACCTTCTGCCTTAAACCACCCCAATGGATTCTCAAAGCATAAGCATTGCAGTAACTTAGCTGTGTGACTGATGAGCTATCAGCTCTTTCAGAGGAATAATACTTCATAGTCACTGGGGCTGCTCAATTAAGGCAGACATGTAAGAAGAATCTGTTTTAAATGTGGTGTTAAAATAATTCACAAAATTACCGGCATATGATGGTTCTTACACACCTGTGGGGCCTGGACATCTTGAGATACTGATAATGATATTCCACGTAGACTACAGACTTGAATTTACCTCAGTTTAGAAATAGCTGAAGTTGTTTGATATCTGCTCCTTGGTCTCCGCAGTATGAATAAGGTGGTTTCCAGTGCTAAATGTCCAAAAATCTTGGTCATTAGTCATAACCACTGTTTAAGCAGTAAGGTGGTTTCAACAAGTTAATAAGGTGGTAATGAAACTGTCATATTTAATTAGATAGGGATTAGTATGGTGGATAAAAAGCTATTCCCACCCCTGGAAGCAGCCACTGCAGAGCTGGACTGAAGCACAGCTGTACACAGGAGCTGCTGTTGCTCTTTGCTGTTCTGCTCGTAGCAGAGGGACTTGGATTCCAATATCTCCAGTCTGGCACTTTTCACAAGAATCAACAAAACGAACTGAGCACAAAGGATGTGGCATGTTGAAAGGAGTTAGTTCTAGAATGCATTTTACGCAGTTGGTGTTGTTGATAAGAGAGTTACATGCCGAGTTAATGCGCTGTGCACCTCTCCTTGATTACTGCTAAGTCCATTTGATGTGCTATATCCCCTTACCAGATAATTCCTCACTGAATCAAGCACATTTTCTGTCAATTCCTGGTTTTAAGATAATGAATCTCAGTTGATTATGGTTAAATGTATCCTGAGTAGATCGAATGGTTTGATGGGCAGTGTAGTTTTTGATAGATGTGTTAGTTATAAAGTAAAATACTCCTGTTTGTGACACTGTGGCTGTTCCCATCTGGGATGAGTGCCAAGGGGACTAATTTTATGGACTCTCATCTACTCTGAGCATTACTACCTTATTTATGTTTTCTGTGCTACTCTTTGTTTAACACTGCAGAAACTGGACCCATTTCTGAGAAAAAAAGCATGTGGAAACAGCAGTTATTGTAGAACTCCATTGCTTCACCACGTTTGCAGCTCTAGCCCAAGCAGTCTTAGCACAGGAGAGCTCTAAACACAGGTGTCTCTGCGACAGGTACATTGTTGCAACCAAAGTGCCCAGAGGTTTATTTCCATATGAGTTCTGCAGCATCAGGAGTCTCAAGTGCAGGTGCAAGGTGCAGTAAACATCTTGTGCGAGGCAGAGCACAAAGAACTTTCCTGATTCCTGAAAGCAGCAGCATTGCCTCTAATGCAGCTTCTTTTACAGGACCTTGTAAGCAAAGGGATTGTTCAGTTGCGGAAATCTTCCAGGGACATAGTCAAAGGAAGGAATACAAAGGGAATCCGTCAAGTGCCATGACCGAGACTAGTTCTCTCGTACATTGAGTAGTAACTACTACTGATTCCAACTTTTTTAATCCTCTATGTTTTTTAAATGGTTCATAAAATAATACAGTTAGCAGGTGGGATTCTCAAAGCTGCTGAAACAAATTCAGTGCTCACTTGTCATCATCGAAAACCAGGCTTCCATCTGCAGTCTGCTCTTCGTAACACTTTTTCACAGCTAGAGATTGAAAAAGAATTATGCAGAAAATACACTAGAAAGCTAAGAATCTTTAACTCTCACAACATTTTATAACATTTGAACAAGGATTATAGTAGCTGATCAAAGATGTTAAATACTAAGGCATTAGCACCCTATAAACAAGATTTTGGGTATGACTTAAAATTTTTATCCTAAAATTTGCCCACTGACATGGTTTGTCAGGAAGGGTAAAAAACACTTTCCTCAGTGGTTGTATGTGCCTTCAATTTCCATCTCACCACAGAAATAATATCCTGTTTGAAACTGATTGTCTGGAATTTAACTTCAGAATTACTCTTACTGTTTGTCCCAACGGTAAGAATACTATTTTACTGTTGATCACGGGATAAATTGCCACAGATGAATTACCAGGTTGGCACTGACTTGAAATGCTCAGATATTTTCTTTACAAAGTTCTTGTTGGGTAGAGGTTTATTATAATACTTCTGAATTGAATCCATTTAATTTTATAGCTAGAACACCTTGAATGCGTGTTAATTGGGCTATATCAAATGGGCCATGGATTTCTGTGAATGTGTTAAAAGTATATTCAAGAAATAAAATGCCTTATGTTCCTCTGACATAATGCCTGCAATTTCCTGATATTCTATCATTGTTTCAGCAAATTTTTCCAAAATTACTGTAGATAATGATGGTGATAAAAAGCAGCTTCTTTCAGTACCTTTTCCAAGTGCCTGGGATGGTAGTTCATTTGAGCCTAAATTACACACTTTTAGCATGTGAAAGAGAACTGAGTTACCTTCCTGTATTCCCATCACATGTATACTTACCTGATTAAAAATTAAATTCATCTGATGATTAGTGCCTAGTTTATTGCTTCTGGGATTTGGACTAAAATATTAAACTGATCTTACCTGCAAACCACAGCAGACATGAAGTCAAAATTCGTACCAGCTCACAGAAGAGACAGGGACAGATGAGCTTCTTGTGAAGAAGAGAGATTATGAAGGAGAACTACTAGGACCAGTCTGCAAAAAACAGTGGAAGTCTTGCCATGTACCTTCCCATCTCACTGGTGTGAAATATTTAATTTTTCTTCTCTAGGGTGTTTGTTGTGACTGGAATGAGGAGAAAAGCACGATCAAGTTGCTGGCTCCTAGCTGATAGCCTGAGGATGCATAAGACAAGGATGGAAGAGATGGTGGAATCAAGAAGAATTTGGTCAGTCACGTCTTTAAATCTATATATTTCTGGTTCCTTTAAGTGTCCCAAGGGTATCTCTACACACAACAAAGAGCTAGCTGAGCTCCCTTTAAACAAGATCATTTCAGTAAAGGGAACAGTATAACTTTTTTATTGTGTCATTCTATGACTTTTACGAAGTATTGTGAAATGTAAGTAACTTCAAAGAGGTTGTTGCTAGAAAAGCCACATTATTGTACAGATCATTAATAGAGGTATTAATACACACATAGTTGTTTTGGTGGGTTTGTTTGTTTGTTTCTTCTTTTTCTGTGTTTGTTTTGTTTTTAATTTTAATAATGCCAGAATCCTCAACACAAAAGGAATCTTCTATGATTTCTTTCTATATACATATGTCTCCTCAAGTCTCCTTTTTTGTTTTCAAGTTATTTTCTATTTTTGCCTATTTTTCTTTAGCCAGCAATTATGTTTCTGAACACCAGTGTCACCCATATTCTAGGAGCGTATCAACAGCTCCAAAGTTAATTTGGAATATATAATATGTAAGAAATTAATGAGTGATTTCATTTTGGACAAAAGTCAGTAGTCACTATTTGGATTATGTATCAAATGTTTTGGGTTTGTTTTTTTTTTTTTTAAGAAAACACAGAAAAATAGAAAATATGTGTATCTATTGTACTTTTTGTATATCACAATTTTAGTATTAATTCCATTATTTTAATGACTTTCACTCTTCGCTTTAATGTTGATGAGGTGAGTGGCACCAGGGCCTCTAATCATCCAGGCTGCTTTTTCTCTGTCTCCTGAGAAGAGTCCTCTTTCCATTTGGTTGATTGCCTGGCTATAGGCATGATTGGTCATTCACAAAATAGTGTACGGGTGGATATCAACAGCAGAGTGGTAGGTAACATTATTCAGACTCGTTCATTAATGTATTATTATTTACTTATTTGAAGTATTAAATTATTATCTGCTTAAAGACATCAATGAAAGCAGCAGAAGTATTATAAATAGTGAAATTATTATACGCAACTAGGTCCATTCCTTAGGTAAAATCTGCTGTCATTTGCTGGGATGAGACCTTTAGATTTAACTGAAATTAAGATTTTACCTTCCATTTTTATAGTAAAATATTGGTTTGTGTTAATACAGAACACCACCACAATGCAGAGTTATTGATTAGTTTCTTGACTATTGTTCTTTGAAGAGTAAGAAAAAGCCGTGAGCTGCGGTGCATTTCCCTTAGCTCCCTCACTCCCCATCCTCAGCACGACACAGGGAGAAAATGAGGGAAAATCCTGTGGGTCGAGATAAAGACGGGGAGATCACTTACCAGTAACCAAGCAAAACAAGTTGGACTAGATGACCTTTAAAGGCCACTTTCAACCCTAACCATTCTATGATCTTGGGGGAATTTAACATAAATTATCACCAACACGTTTTCCCAGAGGTGCCACCGGCTCTTCCAAGGGGCCGGACTGTGCCCGCGCAGGGCAGCTGTTGAACCGGCTGCAACCGGCTGGAACCGGCTGGAACCGGCTGCAACCAGCTTCTCCCGCTCGGGGCCTCTCCTCACAGCAGCCCCTGGGCACAGGCACCCACAACAAAGGTGCAGAAATGACTCCTCAGGGTTGACTTATAAAGTGTAGGGGCAGGGGATGCACTATAGCACCTGCTAAACCTGGATCTGTCTGGTAGTGGCCTCCCAAGGGCTCCCTTTTGTTTTGAAACCAGCCGGCGGTGTAGCGCGCTGGGGTTTGGAGGTGCAATGCATTGCACAGCTTCATCTTCTCTGGATTTCTGGGAATTGTTTTGTGGGATGTCCTCCTGCACCTGTGGTTGTTTTCTGATCCCTTCCAGGGAGGACAGAAGCACACCTTGTCCCCCAGAAGGCAACGTAAGGCCAGGCAGCCCCTTCAAACCGCTTGTGCCATAACAGAAGTTGCAGCGTTTCCCTGTCAGAGATGAACAACCCTTGTTTGGAGAAAAAACCTTTGAAGTGTTGGAGCGCAGAGGAAGAACCCAACACAGGTTCTTGGGTTCTTAAGTACCAGCTATCATGTTTTAAGATTAATTGGGACCCACTTTCTAGGAAGAATAATGTATTATATACGTCATGGATGCACATCCCATCAATCTCAGGAGAGGGTGTAGTACAGCTGAAAAACCTCTAGCTCAGTGTGTAGGATTCTTTCATCCTGAGTTTCCAGTTTCAATTCACATGTTCCCAGGAGAGTGCAAGGTAAGGAGAAGGATTTCTCTAAGCCTTTAGCAAAGCATCATTTAAAGTATAGCTGGTTAATTGCCCTTATGTTTTAGAGTATCCTATAAATCAGCCTTTGAGGCAGTATTGTTAGGAATATCAGTGCTTGCTTAGATATTGAAAAGGAGATCAACAAGTTCCTTCAGATTCAATTTTAACTTTTTTTTTTTTTTGAACAATAAAATAACGCAAAGAGGATTCTTGTATGCACTTAAGTTTTATACCATTTTAGCATGTAATGTACTTCCTTGTATGTTAATCATCTTTGTCTTTAATGCAATTAGTCACAGTTGTGGTTTGTTAGATGAGGTAGGATGGACCATTTTGGTAAAGTGCATAATTCTACCTTTTTCTAAGGAAAATATAGAGCAAACATTTCAATATTACCCAAAAACCCCAAACTCGCTTACGGACTGCAGGAGAGGAAAGTGTGCGTTGATCAGGTTTGTAAGGCTTAGGAAGAAAAAGCAGAAATATAGCTGTTATTTAAGTTTATGATGTAAAGCTGAATGGAGCAATGCTGTATTTAGAAATATAATAGGTTTTTATGGCAACCTAACCTGGCCAAAGGAATATGTGAGGGATTCTGTGGAATAAGAAGTGGAAGAACTACTGTACTCTGTTTTTCATGCAGTCATTGCAGCTAGTATTTCACCTTCTTTGGCATTTTTGCTGATGGTGACAGGACAGAATGGATATTTATACCAGGCAGACTACTGATTAGGATTGTGGAAAAGAGTGGTATGTTTTGTCAGCTCAAGGTCTCTTGTCATAAATGTTTATGATGATGAGACAAATACAGAGCAATTACCATTTACTGGGTAATAGTTTGGCAATATTTAGAAAGTGGTAAACAGAAGTGACTGAAGTAATATACGAGCCGAGGGATCATCCCAAAAATCTATCAACTCTAATTATAGATTTGGGGCACCAGGTGATCATTTAGAAAACATTTGCAACTCTTACGCTTTGTTTGTTTGTTTCCATGAGATGCAGTTCTCAGCATGGGACCTCAGCTCTTCCCTGCCAGTCTCCCATACTGTGCTTTCACTACTTCATTTTGCACATGAATTGGTCTTGCAAAGACAAAATATTTGATGATCGTCTGGGCTTGCAGAAAGCCAGTTGCATCTCATCAGCTATCTTTCAAGGATGAAAATGGTTCTGTTAATAATTAATGTATATTGACAATAATAGATAATTGTACACAGGACACTTGAGATCTGTTCTCAGCTCTGCCAGACTTTGTGTCAATATTGGTTAGTTTGTTCATGACTGTATCTCCACTTTTAAAGAGGAAAATATTACAGTGTTAGGAAGTGAGTGTGCTTGTGACTGAAGCCAGATACCTCATTAATATGGTGCATATAAATACCTAGAATAGATGTGACATTTTCAGACCATACTGGTCAGGACTATTCTTAAAGACTGGTTTGTTTGAAAAATTATTATACCACCATACATAACTATATTTACATGTATATATTGTTAATATTCACTGTGGGGTAAAACCAACAAAACCCAAAAAACCCACAACCAACATCCCCCAAGAATCCTAAAGAACCAAACCACACCCAAACCCAAACCAAACAAAACAACAAAAGCAAACAAACAAACAAATGAAAACACACACACACAAAACAGGAAGATATTGAGGATGGCAGTTCTTACATTAAAATTCTAAAGCAAAAACTCCCATTCAGCTGGTTACTCATATCCTCTCCCATCCAGAAAAACTCCTGAGTGCACAGGTATGTTCGAGTGCACCAGCGGTCCCACTGGAATCAGTGTGGATCTTCATCTGCTTATCTATACAGGCTGGAGATGTGCTGTAGTGGGGACAGAATTAGTAAAACTTCTGTGTGGGGGTTGGTTGGTTGGTTGGTTTGTTTTGTGTGGAGGTGTTTGATTGTTTTTTCTTTCCTCTTCTCCTGCTTTCCTGGTATCTTGAAACATTGCATTTATTCCCCTCTGAAATAGGGAGTAAAGTGGCAATATTGTAATTACTTCAGATTATAATCTTACATGTGATTTTAACACAGGGATATTGTGAGAGGAGCCTTCAAAGGGTGGAAGAGATACAGTGCGAGCTTGATCTGTCTTTGGGGTTAATTTTAAAAACATTTCTTTCTAATGACTGTGGTACTGTAAATGATTTCTGAAGGTGAGCTTAATGTTCCTATACCTTGGTACTCTTTTCTTAAATTATAGATGTAATGATGCTAGTGGGAATGCTAGTGCTTAAAGGAGATAAAGTACTATCTGGCATGTTTCTGTTCAAGTCTTGCATGAAACTGCCTCATGGCCTGAGCTCTGTCTGGTAACAGTCACTTCAGTGTGACACTTCGCTTCTTTTGTGGCCCACGGCCAGCCTTTCCCTCTAACAAATGTCACAGACACTTTTTTCTAGGTTGTCCCCTCATCTGTGGCTTTTCTGCATGACTGGAACTGTCTCTGTTAGAACATGGTCTAATTGACCTCATGTAATGTGATTTGCACAGTCTCATTAAAGTTCTTATCAAGCCCAATCCTGAACACTGGAGTCCGTTGCACTTGTCCGCACACTTACCGAGGAAGCTGAGATAGAAACATTACAACATCAGGTGCCAGCGTGTGGTTTACCATTAAATCTCTTAGGAGAGCTAGCATGATTCTTGCTGAAGCAGAAAAACATCCATGCTCTCATAAGTTTTTTTCATATATATTTATATTCATTTATATTTATTTTTTTCATGTATAAAGTAGGTAGATTTTTCAAGGTAAAAGGCTGGATAGCCCTGGATGCTTCTCCAGGCAGTGTGTTAGCTGAATGCCTGAAGGTCTGGGACTCATTCAGCAAGGTGGCAAGAATTTCAATTTGTGTTAAACAGTTTAAGAATCCTTTCCTTGAAACTGCAGTAAGGGCCCGGGCAGCTGCCTTCTCAGGGTAGTCAAGGATGCTAAAGCGTTTGACCTTAACCTCCCATTGCAAACTGCTAATGTTTTCTCTCCACTCTTTGCAGGCAGTCTGTATTTGCAGTTCCTTCTGAGAGCAGCTAACTAACCTGCCATTTGTGATACCAAGTTTATTTTGTGTTAATTTTGATATTCTCAAACAAGTTTCAGTCGAAACAGTAGAAAATAGGCTAGTTGTTTAAAAAACAAAGAAGTTACTAAGTATTGCGATTGGGGGTGCAGCCATTTTTTGTGAATTCTGAAGACTTTGTGTCTTGGACATTTGGAGCTATGGTAGCCCATAAAATGGCGGGAAGATTGAATGAGTGAAAAAAAGATGTGCTCAGTTTGTCTGGGTCCTTGCTGTTAATCCAGCACTTGTTTAAATAGTTGGATTTGTTACATGTGTAAAAAGCAACAGTCCTGTAGGTGCCTGAACTCTGCTAACGAGTGGTACAAAGCATATTTCTGCCTGGGAAAACCAGAGGTAATCATGCCTTCCCAAAATGCATTTTTTCTTGTGACTGCAGGAAATTCAGTGTGTTTCCATAGGTAAGTATTGGTTTGGACAAGTCCACCTCTTTTTCTTAATAATCCCTCCTAGGTTCTGTATTTTGACTGAAATTCGTCCTCTAGACTCAGGTTGCTTGTCATACCCTTCTGGCTGCTACCTCTGGGGGACCAGAATTGTTGAATTTTCTTGAAATACAGATAGTAAGTGGAGGCTGGCAGAGCTTCTGCTCTAGAGCGCTTGTCCTGAATGTGCTCCTGAGGGCAGAAGGACAACAGTGGAGAGGTCCACAGCCAAGGTTATGGCCAAAGACTACTTCAGAACAATCACCTTTTGGTTTTTTTTAAAGTGAATATATGAGTTTTGAAGGCCGGGATGAAAGTTTAAGTACCCTCCGAGAAGGAGTGGCCTGGAGGAAAGCAGAGAGGGTCAAAGCTGCCTGGTTTTAAAGAAAAAAGTGAGCGTGTGAAGAGGAGGAAGTGCAGCGTTCCGAGGTGTCTCTTAGGGCCTCTTTAAGCAGAAGCACAGAAGTTTTTTTTTTGCTACACCTTACCGGTTTGCATTGTAATTCACAGTCATCCCACACATATCCTGATGTTGCTGGTTAATTGACGTTTCAACCATCCGGCAGATTAGCCCTGTGTACTCCTTGAAGATTGCATGTCATTAAAATGGACTAAATGCTAGACACTTTGCTCCAGAAAGTCAATAATTTTGTCCTTATGCAGATCCTTGGGCGTTATGATGCAAATTATACTCCTTTATCTATTTTCCAGACTGTAGTCTGCGTTTTGCTTTCCTGGTGCTGGTGAGCGTGCATTTAATTCTTATGGTGTTACCTCTTTGCTTCTGATGCTGTCTGACCATGACAAAATATGCAGCATCAAAATCCATCACGAAACAAAGCTGCTAGATTCGCAAGAGTACCGTATTGTATTAGCAAAAATTTGCTATTAACATTTCATGAACAGTGATTAATAAAATATTACACAATTAAATATTTCATATTATCAATTGCGGCTGATTAGCAAGCTCATGAATAGTGTGGAAAAATATGAGAGGTTTAATAATCTTCAGTATTGTATGTGATACTGGAAGGGCAAACCTATTACTTTAGTAAGTCATAGTTGATTTGGTACGAATCACATTTCCATTTAACAAGTTTATTCTTTTAACCAAACTAATAATAAATAATTGTAATGCTACTACTTGTCAGTAAGGTTTTAATTAATTTAGTTTAGACTTTAACTGGTGTGTGGAAAGTTTAATTTTTCAATAGGTTTATTCCTGCATTATTTATTTGGATAATTTTCATTAAATAATTCTCAAATTGACCTGGAGGGAATTTGCCTGCAGGAAGACAGTATTTATTACATGTGGAAAGATTTTATTCATGTATTCTGGCTTCAGAAGACCTGTTTCAGAAGAAGCCTATCTTTATAAAGTATTGATGTGGCAATTATGTGGTATTTGTTCATGCCCTTATGCACCAAAGTAAGCCAGTTTGTAAAAGTCTTGCTCGGGCTGCTGAGCAATACTTTGCAAAGGCAACCTGACACCACTAATGCCACTTGTGAAACGCTTCCCTTCCCCAAGTGGTAGGGATTTTTCTCCCCTCAGTATGTTTTTCCCCTTCTCTCCATTTTATAAGGCTGTATTCTGACACTGGAAAAAGTCCAGTAATAAAGTGTTATACTAATTAAAGCACAAACTCCTCTGAGCTACAATTTCCCTCCATCTCTAGCACTGAAATAGTGAATAAATCTCCCTAGTTCAGTGTTCTCTCTTCCCTACTTGCTTTGAGCTTTCACTTCTCAAAAAGTAGGTACTTTAGTGGGTCATGTATTAAAACTTATCTATTATGAATTTAGAAGGTTTTGGTCTTCTCTGGAGTGTTCATTTTAAGGAAAGAATCTAGGTCCTCTTACAGCTTGACTGACTTGGGAATTCAGCCACTTTCCTGGGATTTTATACGGTCCCACGTGGTATTTGGTGTTCATTCTTTAAATAGCAATATATACTGTCTTCCACTTCTTTTCCCTGAAGCTGGTCTGTTTGTCCTAAAATGCTGTTCTCTTTGTTGAGGAAGTTTGCAGCTTTTCTGAGAAAGAGACTGGTAAAAAAAAGGTCTTTCTAGAAATTATTATTCTGTTTATAGTCCTGCAACAATATAGGGCACAGGAGCAGCGTGGGAATTGGTGTGAGGGCTCGGGTGGCAGAAAGCATCTTCAATGCAGTTCAAGGTAACTGAGATTCTGTAGTGGTGAGCAATACTGATACAGTTTATGCTGGGTATGCTCAAAAGCAATCGTGTGAAGTGTTTGAAAAAGGCTAACAAGGGAAAGATGAAACTTAATGGCCTTCTTTTCTTTCTTCCTTTTTTTTTTTTTTTTAAGTGGCTTTAAGCCTTCATAGGTCTAGAGCCCTTTAGAGTAAATGGTGAGGCTTAAACAAGATCCAGGAAGTAATTTAATTTTCTTTACAGCATCTTTCAGCCAGCTGATAAGATGTTAAACTTTTATCACAATTATAATCACCATCCAAATGAGAAGTTCAGTGCAGACGTTAATTCCCCTTGTTTACTTAAAACTGAAAACTGCAGTTGATGGGAGTTTAAGAAGGAAGGTACCTGACGGTAGTTCTTTCAAAAGCAATCATTTGGGAATATCTAAACTGAATGACTTGTTTGAAAGGGAGGATGAGCAAACATTTACATATGAAATGTAAATTTCATACATAGTAAGATTGCCCACAGTAAGAGGGCTCATCTGCATTTAGGAGATTACAGGAGAAGAGAAATAATTTTTTACATAGATGAACTACAGTAAATGCAAATAAAGGAGGACAGAATTTACTGAACTCAGAAGACAGGAAAGGAGAGGAAAAACTAATTGTTTTCAGATCAAGTTACTACAGTCAAGAGCTTGGGATTTTTTTTAGGAAAGAAGCCGCTGATCAAGAAGCAAGAACGAACTTGTGTAAAAGCGTAACATAGGGAATTTTGTCTGCTGCAAAGGCTGAGGTCGCTTTCAGATGTGAAAACGGAAAATCTTGGTTCTAAGAGGTAAGGTGAAATCCTGACTGCATGAAAATTGGTGGCACAACTTGTTACTGGTTTGAAAAGAGCCAGGATTTTCCTCACTGTGACCTGTTGGAGTAAGCACTGAACTAAGAACCGGAACATTCTGGATTCCAGACTCATGAGTGTCTGTGATGACAAATACATTCTTAAGATCCTGTCCTCACTTTTAAAACTGCATAATGTTTCTAACCAGCTGCACAGAACTATTAAATAAAAGGCCCTATTAATATAAAATTAAATGATGTAATCTGATTTATTAGGTTTGTGGTTATGGGTTGGTGTTTTTTTGTTGTTTGGTTGTTGGTGGTTTTTTTGTTGTTATTTTTTTGTGGTGGGGTTTTTTTAAGTTCTAGGTAGCAGACAAACATTTTGCTGTTGTCTGTGTCTAAATTCTGTCTCACTCCGTGATGCAAGTGCCTTACAGAGAGATTTCTTCCGTTATTTTTAATGTCAGACTGAGTATGGACACTAAGTCTGATTTTCCTTGCAATTCTGAAATTGCTGGGGATCTTGACTGAACAACTGGGCTCATTGTGAGCATGGTATTGTGCATGCGTATCTGTGCTCACACCTAGCTAGCTAAAACCCATACAAACATGAGAAAGGTTATTAAGAAATGTTGGACCTTGATGTGTCATAAGGGCACTGTTTGGTTATGAGTGTTTGGGGAGCTCGTGGACTGCCTATTATTTATTTGACATTTGAAGGTGGGTTTTCCAGAGCTGTTGGAGAAAGCTGGTAGCATTTGGTTGGGAGAACAGAGGGAGTTATATACCAACCTGAAGTGTGAGCAGCTGGTAAAATATGGTATGGTGAGTCACATTGCAGGGGTTGTTCTGGACAAAATGAGCAGTATTCTGAGGCCTAATGAGAAGTCTACTGTGGGGATTAAGAAAAAAGAAGCAGAAGAGGAAAGAAAAGAAAACAAATATTTTCCTTGTATTTGCTTTAAATGAAGCCCTGCTGTAAAATGCATACAGTGTCTGCCCAAACAAGTGATGCAGGTGCTTATTCTTCTCTCCTTGTGCGTTAAAATCTGACATACAGTGCTTTGGCCTCCAAGCTTTTGTTTGTGCATGTGCAACCCCCTCCCTTCAGATGTATACTGCTACATAAAGTTGTTATAACTGAATTTAGGACTGGTTCTACAAGAGCCCAGGAGGGTTCCCTAATCCAGGACCCTCTCATTTCTGCTTGAGAAATCAGCATGTACAGGAGCACCATGTGCACAGAAAGTCTGATAGATCTGGACTGTCTACAAACTTGGCCACACATATTGAATATAGGAGGGAAAATAATTTGTTTCTCATATGATTTAAAAAGTAAGAAGACAGTCACTTTCACTGTTCTATCATTTTAATCACTGTACTGCATGCTAAATGTGCTTTAAGAAAAGCTGAAGGGTGAGATAGTAACAGAAATTCTTAGTTTATGTCTCACTTGGTACTGACCACAGTAAGAAAAAAAAATTAAAAATCTAGGCTTACACAGGCACTTGAGAGCTCTCACGTGAATATACATGTGTACAAACATTTATAGTTACACCTCTATTGTTTGTATATACATAAGTATATGTGAAGAAGTCTGTAGGTTTAGGAGACCCTTTGAAGGAGGGCTTAGAAATTAACAAGTGTTGGTTTAAGACTGAAATAAAAAGTGAGTGAAGATTTAGATCCTTTGGTTATCCAGTCCCAAGTAAATAATTAGAATGACAAGATAATACTGTGTAGGTATTGCTTTCTCTGGCACCAGATCAGCAAAGCACTTAAATATGTGCGTAAGTTCCATGAACTTGAATGTGACTTCGCTTGCACTCATACACATGCTTCAGTGCTCTTCTGCAAGAAGAATAATTGCTCCAGCCAGGAGTTCTGAATGCTTTTGGCTCATCTGACTTACAGATATGACTTTTTTTACTCATTATTCTCAGTAAATACTCTAATTAGAATGTAAAGCAAATCATAATAAGGTATATTGGTTTCCTATGGAATGAAAGTGGTGTTTTTCAGCTGCCCCTGATTTTGAATATTCAGATAAGTAGTAGCAAGCTGTAAAGTACCTATAAATAAACCTTGCTGAGTATTTTAAAATTCAAAATATAAGTACTTGCATAAATTTCTGAAAGCATTTTGGAAATGCTTCAGAGCCTGAAGAAATTTTGGAACTAATCTACTAAAAATATTTTCTTTTTCCCCTCAAACTTATTTTTTATCAGAATTTAATTAATTTACAATTTTCTTTTGTAAAACACATTTCTATTTTATATCGAAAGGCAATCACCAGAGATGGTTAAAATTTTCTAGTATTCAGCTTCTCTACCACATTTTATTCAGGATTGTGCTTGAACCTTTTCTGTGTCACTCTTATCAGAACTAGAGAAAGGTGTTTGTATGGTTATCAAGGACTAATAGTTTTCTGACACTGGTGGCCTGGTTCAGGTTCATAGTACTGACCTTCAGCTGAGTGATACCATATCCAGTACAGCTGGCTAAATATCTGCAAAAATATTAATCATATAAATGATTGATGAATTTTTCTATACTTCATTGAATAATTTATTTTCATGGCTGGTGTTCAATAAACTCTACAGCTAGGCTTAAACCTGCTTTAATAACTAGATACCATCTATCAGCTGCCAATGAGCCATGCAGCTCCCCTGCTATTTGAGTCCCATAGTTCTCTATTTTAAGAAGAAAAAATGGTAAGTATGGTCACCTTTTTTTCCAATCTTTAAAACCTTTTTGAAGTTAAAAAATGGGATGCTTATGTTAACCTTTCTAGCAAGTTCTTACAGTTTTTCTGACAGATTGGATAACTCTGCTTCACCAGAGACGTGGCAGTAACACGCTTGACACCGTAGTTTATCACCAGCTGTCAGTAGATGGTGGTAGTTTGAGACACAGCGTAGCAAGGATGTTTTCATTCAGTCCACCTGTGAGCTGATCCTCAGTTATTAATACAAGTGTCTGTAGGTCTAGTTACCTATTACCTTCCTCAGAAAGCTGGATCCTACTTTTGCATGTAGCTGTCCTCTCCCTCCAAGCTGTGTGCCTGAAGAAAATGGAAGTGACCTGCAATTTTCCTATCTGACTTCCCATATGAATTTGTTTTTTGCAGATGCCAGTGATAACCCTCATTTAGGCATTCCTTTTCTGTCTGAGACAATATTTCATTCACACTTGAATTCTCTGGTAGAAATTTAGGAAGAAACAGTTGTGGGGGTGATGATTTTTACCCAAATTCAGGAATCCTTTGGTTTGTGCTAATTATAGACTCAAAGATTGTTGACCTCCAGAAAGATTCTGACAGATCTAATGTAGTTCATCATGACAGTAGGCTACATTGTGTTTTATTTAATTTATAAGAAAAAAAAATTGAAATAAGTTATGCTTTTGAATTTTGGCTCATTTACATAATCATCTCAAGCAGCTCATGAGCCAGTATTTATGAATTTTGTCTTCCTGGAAGTGTTCCACCTGTTGAAAATATGCAAGTAGATTTTTCATTCTGTGTGTTATTGTCAGTTACTCAAGAGCTGAGTCATCAGCTGGACACAACCTTCTGTGACGAACTTTCTTCTCCACTTTGGAATCTCTCTTCTTCTTTATGCCTTTAGATTTTGGACTTTCAGACTTGGGCATTTTGTGATCTTCTTTATAAAATGGTGCACATTCTGAACTGAGAGCTAGAAGGATGGGATGTAGTGTGCAAAGGCATCACAAACCATCTTTTTTTTAGCACAAGAAACTTTCTGAATCATTTCAAGATGCAAGCGTATTTGTGAAAGGAATGGTGGGCTCCTAAAGTTTCTTTGAGTTGTCCTTTTTCGTGGGAAGAAAGGATAGGTGGGAAAAGTGGCAAAGCCATCATTACATCTGTGCACAGGTGGAGACAGGAATAAATTTGATAGCATACTTTACCAGTGCTGGAATAATGCCTATAGGAGAATTGTTTCCAGAATGCAAAGTGCCATTGCAGGCCCACATCCATTTTTATGATCATGTACTGCCTGCATCAATCAAGAATAATGAGCAATGTAAGAGACAAGTTCGGTGTCTACCTCAGGAACTGTGTACAGTTTGCTGATCTACATTCAATGAAATTGTTAGCCGTTAGTTATTTCCTCCTCTGTACCTTCTTCTCTATACTATAAGAACCACCGGTTTAGAATTTATGCTTATTGTGGTCTAATGAGCAAAAGATTCGTATTCCAAACCTAATTCCACCAAATGAAGCTTGGTTGCCATTATATAGCAGGCCATATAGTAGCCATTCCAATTTGTGGCCCAGTTCCCACCACTTATAAGTTCTTTCTGAAATTTTTTGACAGATGTCTGCCATCTTCCTAGTAAAATGTGCAATAACTTCCTTATGTAACTGAAAGCCCTTTAAGCTTTATTCTTAATTGCTGAGGGATTGTCTCTGTGACTTTAAGATATATCAAGATTTATAGTTTTATTACTTCTGCACTTGAAAAATGCAGTTTTTTCCTATATGATCTGCCAGAGACACCAGTTAAAATATTTCAATTAATGCAAAATGCCACTGCTGTAGATATTACTTGCTTGAAAAACTGATGTATGTTACTGCTGTTTGGAAGCTTTTTATAATGTCTTCTGGTTCAAGCTTTTTTGATTTTAAGACTTCTCCCTTGAGTTACAAAAGATACCACCTTGGACATGGAAGTGCCATATTTGCATGGTATGTCCATACCTTTTCACCCTCAGTCATGTTTTGTTCCCAGCTTCACTTCCATATTTTCCACTGATGTGCAGTTCTGACTTGATGTGATCAATTCAATATAAGATCTGCACTTAGCTTATGCTTCCAGCTTTAGAACTATCTTTAATGCAAAGAAGGCTATATTGCCATCCCAATTATAGCAGGGCAAATCCAGTGTAATTTCACTAGTTTTAATGTTGCATGGAACTGTTTTTCATTAGCTGTATATCAAACTGACTATCTGGAATGGGTTTATCATTTTTATTGCTATTTCATTTGTATATTGATTTGTTCCTCTAAAATGATGTGTTTGTCATGAAATGTGCAATATCCCCCCCCTATGGAAAGTCATAAACATTTGTAAACTGCTTAGGCCAAATGTACCCAGTCTTGGGAGTATATCATAGTTCTTTATCTCAACAGAAAACCAATCTGATTTCCTTTGCACAACTGAGCTTTACAAAGGCCATGAAAAGCTGGCTGTATGCAGACCCTTCATCTTTGATCTGTGGACAGCTGGCTTGCTAATATGGGGCTGGCTCTTTTCAGCAGCAGCCTGTTGAACGGCCATGAAGTGGCTACAAGTGTATGGAACCTTTTCCTCATATTGTTTTGCCATGGGAATATTTGCTTGACTTCACAGATGGAAAATTAAGAGGTAAATTCTTGAGACTGCAAAAGCTTCATGGAGGATGGTTGTTCCATGATCCTTCAGTGCTCAAGATAATTAGCAGGGTGTTGCTTAGCTTGATGACGATGCACATCTGCATTCATTGCAGGGTGCAAACCAGAACATTTATTTCATACCTCAGGAAAAAAAAAAAAATATCAAGAATTTTTCGTTCTCTAGCTTTCTGAAAAGTCGGATTATTTATTTTTATCAAATAAAAATCCAGTAATCTCTTAGGCATTCAAGTGTTTGTTCTCAGATATGATGAACAGGTATTTTACAGGTCAATATAGACACCATAAAACCCCCATCAACCAAAGAGTTTAGATGAGTCTCCTGGCCTACCTGGTGCCTGTGTGAGGCATGGATTTAGTGAGAGGAAGGGGCTGACAGGTCTGCTGCCCTTCCTCCTTAACTGCCACCTTGTTTGTTCCTCCACAGCATGTGACGCTGGAGTAATTGTGTGTCCAATGCAGCCAGAGCAGAGCTGGATTTGACCTCTAGGAACTTTAAGCTACCCTTAGTGATAGTTGGTGCTGACAGCTCAATTCTAAGAAGGAAGTAGATGCAGCGTTGTCATAAACGTTAATACGAAATTAAATAGAAGAACACAGGACAAAACTTGGAAACAATACAGCTATGTCCTGTAAGCTGTTTGTACCACCTTCACTCCCTTTGTTATTCACAGTATGCAAATGTGACTTAACAAAAACTTCATCAAAAGTAATTCTGTATTTATCTTAGGCTTTGCTTAATAGAGTAGTCATATTATACCATCTAATACATATTTATAGAATTATAGAATGTCCTGAGTTGGAAGAGACCCACAAGGATCGTTGGGTCCAACTCCTGTCTCTGCATAGACCAACCCCACAGTTCACACCGTGTGTCTCAGTTCACACCATGTTTGGTGTGGATGATCATGACGTTGGCTTATCTGCATGACTGAGGATCATGGGATTCATACAGATAAGCTTTTGTATTGGTCATGATATGATAGACTTCTGTAAAATTATGAAGGTTTGGAGCAGACAAATAGAGAATGAGTATTTACAGTTCCTAATTATTCTAGAGCTAAGGAGCACCTGATAAAGTCACTAAGCAAGTGTAAATCAAGCAAAAAAAGGTTTTTTTCTTTCTTTTGTGTTCGTGTTTGGAGGAAGGGGTAAATGATGACATACAAATGAACTTCAAAAAGGTTAGACATATCTCTTGATAGTTACCAAACAAAATACAATCTCCACCTCTTAAAATCATAGTATTTAAAAACGTTTTTATTTTGATGAGCTTTGTAAGCAGAAAGGGCTAATTTAGCTCAGTAAAGTTTATTTTATTTCCTATACTTTTCCCCCAGTCATGAGTTACTGGCTACTACACCTTAACCCGCTTTCTCCATTTAGTGTTTTGTGTATGTGAGAGACAGCAGACTTCTTAGTTCTGCTAATTACAGAACTACTTTTCTGTTAATATTTCCTCTTGGAAGGGGAAGCTTGAAGACTGTTGAATCTGTCAAGATAATAAAAATGTAAGTTAAATACTTGAAAGAGAACAAAACTATGCTGAATGATTACATTAGAAAATAGAAGGTCCAGATGTCAAATCGCAGCAATGAAACGGATGTCAGAGAGTGAAAAATTCTTTATTTCTGCTACCCAATTTTAAAATTCATTTTCTAATGATACTATAGTCTAAATTTCAAGAAAGGACTGAAAGAAAAATATTTTGATCTTTAAAAGTAACCTTATAAAAAAAGATATCAGCATGTCCTTTGATTATCTGTATTTGAAGATTTCAGCTTTAACTGGCATTGTAACTACATGTTCATAGTTCTTTGCCAAACCATTTTCGTTTCTTGCGATAAGCTTATCTTGCTTTGGTCTCTGCTGCTGCTGAAATTCATGAGTGCAATCACAGCTGTTTGTGGCATGATGGTCTATGTTATCAACCAAATATTTTTATTTGAAATGCAGTTTACAGCTTATATATGAGAAGGATGAGTATCACAGAAGTGCTGGGAAGACCTTGTCTTCAGACATCAGATGGATGAAGATCACAAAAGGTTGCACCATAGTCACATGCCCAGAGTTTGGCTCCACGGGCTCAGCTTGCCAAATGCAATATGTATTTTTCCTTGATTTATGTGTTTTTAATGGCTTCATCCTGTTGTTTCACACTGTCTGATCATATCACATTCCAAACACAATATGATGCAATTAACCTTTTTTTTCTGTGTCTGAGTAAATTAGCTATGAAGAAGAGCTATGGAAAATGCTCTACAGGACAGTTTATCCACCTTCACCTTCTCCTTAGGTTGTTTTTTTTTTTAACTTTTGCAAGTTTTGGCTTTCCTTATAACTGAAAAGCTTGCTCCCTTGAGCCATTTCCTCAGGGAGTTTTCTGTCTTTTATACTTTGCCATTTGTCATTATTATTTCTTAATTTACACAGTTTCTTTTGCAATTTCTTTTTCTGTTCCATTTGTTCTATATCTCTTTGGTTTAGGGTATTTATTTTCTTTTTCAGTTTATCATTGTTTAGATTTACACTATGTAGTTTCAATTATCTTTGCCAGACATAGCAATGTTTTATGATAATCACACTTTTTTTCTTCTTGAAGATTAATCTCTTTAACCCCCATAGCTCCAGTCTCACGTGACTTATGTTTTGATCACTTATTCATGATGGTTTTATTTTATATTTCACTGTCTGTATCATTCAGTTTTGATTAGTTTCTCTGTATATCTTTGTTTTGTTCTATTAACTCCTTCTGCGGCTGTATAGTCCACCCCCTCTCTTGCATGCTGAATAAGCTCTTAAAAATTCACAAAGTAAAATGACTGACCTGTAGCTTTAAAAAAAAATCCCAGATGGTAACCAGTTATGAAATCTGAAGTTGGCAGCTGCTAATAGGACCACAATGCCTTCTGCTGCTGTCTGCAGTTTGACACGTCTAGGTACAGACTGATTTGTCAAACAGATCAATCGGTCACATGTACAGGTAAATACACAATGAAAATATTGCTTAAAGATTGTTCTGTCTCTGAAACATAAAAACTTTCTGGATGCTTTAGGGACAAATTTTGAAACATTCAGTAGTAGAATAGGTTTCATAAAGAACTTTATTGATGCTATCACGTTATTAAATTCATATCAACAAGAACCTCCAAGGACACTTTTCCACTTGATTCGTCAAGGTAATTAACAATATTTAACTTTAAGCATGGGAAAGCTGCAGCGTGAATGCTGTTGACTCAGTTCTTTTCCAACTCAGTAGGAACTATGCATATGCTTCAATTTCTTGCTCAACAAGAACGATATGCTTTGAATTTCAAAAATGGATTTAATTATATACAATTGGGTATCTAGACCTGACACCTGACCTATGTTTGCTTATCATAAATGTATTTCAGTTGATTATGATCACTAGAGATAATATTTTTCAGATTGTCATATACTGTTTAAAGGCTTGTTTCTTTCTTTCATTATACGTTCCACAAGACAATTGAAAATGGTATCATTTATTCATGCAAAATCTTCAGTTCACTTTGTTGGACGTATTTACAAGTCCTCAGTGGCACAAAGGCTCTAAAATTGGGTAGATGTTATGTTCCTAAGTGGATTGCTGATCAGGAATCAAATGTAATGCACTTTTTAATGATGATTCTTTAAAATGCCCAAATTTCTCATTTTGGAGTCCAGTTACCTTAACCAGGGACAAATAATTAATCCATTTCCATTTTAGTAGTTTCTTTTGTATCAAGCTTTCTGCGTTGTCTAGTTATTAAGAAGTAAATGGAAGGTTTCCAAATAACCACTTACACTACTAACTACGCAACTGCTCTAAATAATCCTGGTTTGTTGTGAAGACTTCTGTGAAAAAGAGGTCCGTGAATTTCTCGTACATATTAACTAAGAAAATGATTCCTCACCTTTCCCTTCCTCTGACTGTTATACTTTGAACAGGGAGGATAGGTTTCTGGTTACTTATCCAGTCATAATACCCGTAAAGCAAAATTTCGAAAGCTTTAAGACTGCAATAGGGATACCTCAGGTTAGGGATAATGTTCTCTTTAAGATTGCTTTTTAAAACCTGTATGTCTTCTTCAGTCAGAAGATTGTTGTTAAAGTCACTTTGAAAAAGTAATCTGTTGCTTATGACTGCTTATTTTCTCCTAGAGATAATGGATTACTGACTACTTTTAGGTTGCTTTTGATTCATGCACTCCTTGAAACACAACTGGCAGAACTAGTGACTCTGGTTTTGATTTAGTGCAACCTCCAAACCTTAGAGAGAGATTGGTGGTCCTTCCTGAGTTGGTCTGTGTAGCTCAGCCCTGGCACATCTCCCAGTCTGCCAGCTGCACTCTCATGGTGTAGCTAGGATTTTTTCGAGAGATGGTGAAGGAATTAAATGTCCTCCTCCTCCTTCCATAGAATTACACTGGATGTTAGGTGCCTTATGCTTCTTTAAAAATAAATTTATGTTAACACTAATTTCTGTAATGTCATTTTTCATATCAGAACCCAGGGTTTAATTTTTACCCCAGGTCGCATTTGATTATCAAAATTTCAGTCCGAGATGGTCTTCTTCGGCCTTAGATTTTAAAAGCCAGTGCTTCCTAGCTCAGGTTTGTTGTAGTCTTTCCTAGAGAGTTAGAGCAGTCTAGCTGAGGACTGATCTACCTCAAGCACTTGTACTTGCTTAGCAAGGCATTTTGACCTTGGTTAGATTTAGTGTCTTAATGAAGAGTTAGCAACTAACAGCACATAAAAGATTACAGCCAGACATCATTTTGAACAAGTGAAGTAATGAATCTCCAAAGAAAAGTGCTTCTTCCTTCATTAGTCTGTTCCTTTTGTAATGCACATCTGTTTTCATGAGTTAGACATTTAGTGACTAGCTAGGAACTGACATGACAAATATTTAACTTTTTTTCCAAAGTCCGTACTCCACTCAGTTCATTGTGTAACCAGAGACTACTGTCTGGATCATAAATACGATCCATGTAATAATCTAAATTAATATCTTATGTTTTAAAGTCCATATTTAAAATATTCTGTGTATTATAACCCTTTCAGATCTACTTAATTTCTTGTTTCAACTTTTCCTCTTTCAATTAAGCGTTACTTCTGTAGTTTCCTCATGAATATTTAAATGTCTTTGGAGACTTTGCTAATGTGTACATAGAAGCCAAGTACCTTTGCAAAAGCTGCTTAAGCATATAAATGTCTCTCTCTCTCTCTCTCTCTCTCTCTATTTTTTCAAATGTGAGTGCAACTAGGCAACCTTCATATTGCTGACCTGTTTCACTTTTTTCTTGACACAGATTCTATTTGAGTCTCAATGTCTGGCCGTGCAGATAATTGGTTTATATCTTTCCGGGCAAGTAATGAATTCTTCAAGATGACAAAAAGCTTTAGACCTTAAAAAAGATCAGCTTCAGGAATATTTCCCAGCATGCCTTTACGTGTTTGATAGTACCAGTATAAAATTCAAATAACTTGAGGCATTCTTATAGTTGGTTTGATACGGTCAGAAAACTATAACAATAAACCCAAGGACTGAAACAATCAGGATAGTAAAAAGATACAAATTATTGGGAAGGATTAAAAGCCCTGTTTCTAACCAGGTTAGCTTCCTGGAGGTAAAATCAGAAATAAATTAACTATGATTAGAAGAAAAAAATAAGAACTGTGTCCCTATTTTCAAATAACTATTTGCAATTCAACATACTATATTGTACACCCCTGCATCTCGGTTCCTTACAGCAGCTGCTTATAAAAAAACAGTAGCAAAAGTGATTCTCTGCTTGTGGCAGTTTTGCAGAACCCTATCAGCTTTAATGCCTCTGGGCCTGTTTACATTGCTACTTTTGTCCACCATAAAGTATTTGCGGTAAGACTGATGCACTGTGTCCATCCAAGAAGCACGACACAAACTTTAGCTTCAGGATTTGGCACGAGCACACAACACAGCTAGTGATGCCCAGCTTTCAGCAATTACAGCCATACCACTGCCTCCAGCAAATACCATGATGTACTATGGGTTTTCCCCTTATAAATATGGTGTTAATGAGCAGCCTTACCCTTCAGCTGTCTTCTCCAGAAGACGCAAACAGAGTGACAGGTGAAGTACTTAGATTTTTTTTTTTTCCTGGTTAGTGAAAATGTAGGGCTTTACCACAAACTCTGAATGAATATTCATCATCTTTGTTTTGCAGCTTTCACTTCTCTCTAGATGTTAAAAGCCCTATATCAGTTCCAACAGCGTCAGAAACTTTTGTGTCTGCAGGCTTTTAAAAATGTAATTTTTTAGTTTACTCAGTTGCTTTAAGGAGTTTTATGTTGAGCGAAATGAAATAAAGTATTTTGTTTAACTGTCCAAATATTTTGCTTCAGACTGCTGCAGGTCTGTGCTGCAAAATGTCTTGCTGTTCTGCAGCTGAGGTGCCTGAGCCCAGCTGGCCCTTCCAGGGTGGGGTGGGCAGGCCCAGCAATCAGTGCTGCCCATGAGCAACACCTGTGGCATTGGGCTGCCCTGGGTGGGGTGTGGAGCTCCACAACAAAGGAGGAGGTCACAGGGAAGGTGCTTGAGCAGGGAGCTGCTTAGGAACAAAGAAGGTAGGGAATTATTCAACAAAATGTGGTGAAGTGTTTGTTTCTGGAGTTACAATTCAGGTGCTTTGTTTAGACTGAAGGAGATTAGAGTATAAATTACTCCAGAAAAATGACTGCAAGAAAACTGGCAGTATCTTTGATGATCCAGGAACAACTGAGAGAGGAAGATTTTTGTTTTCTTCGTGGTAAAGTAGCACAGGATGTACCTACATCAATTGCTTGCAGTGTTGGTCAAGTCTTTGTGTTCATTTTCAGGTTTTACTGTTGCTGTAATATGTGAGAAATTACAGTGTTTTCTCATTCTATTAGCTGGAAAAATGTGAGAAATAAAAGAAAGGTGTCTGAATAGAAATTGCTCTCTTCTAACTTGCTTTCCAGAATCTTCTGTTACTGACTCAGTGTTATACTTTGTAAGTCTTCTAACTTATAAATCAGTAGCATCAGTTAGGAAACTGTTGGTTAATATATATTTTGTGCATGACTATAAGTTCATTATCTGACCAATGAATTACTGCCGTGATTTAAATTTACTTGTGTATTACAAAAAACCCCCTTATATGTGTAGTAGGCATTTAAAATTTATCATTTATAGATTGGAGCATGATACATTGGGGCACATTACATATAAGTTGCTCCCTGTCCTTACTTAGTACTATATTGAACTATAAAAATGAACCTTGGTTGTTAATTTGTTTAAAAAAACATATTGAAGATAGAATGAAAAATGTTGGTGACTTCTAATAGGCTGGCTAGTGGTTTATTTTAATGCTCGACCAGCTGGGTGGAGCAGACATAACCTGTTATAATTAATTTGTCATTTTTTGCCTTCTATCTGCCCAAATTTTTCCTTTAAGCATGTTACATCTGCACTAGGTTTTGGGCTATATGTCCTTCCTTTTTCTGATAATGTTTATTTCTTGCAGTGTCTTATTAACACGTTAATACTTTACTTTCTTGTCCCTTGAGTTGTTCTAATGGGAATGCTTTCTGCTAAAAAGCACATTATCAGCCTCTCCAAGATCGTAGTTTTGTTGGGTTTTTTGTTGTTGTGTCTTGTTTTTGTTTGGTTTTTTTGTGTTTTTTTTTGTTGTTGTTGGTTGGTTGGTTTGGTGTTTTTTTTTAATTAAAATATTTAGTTCTCTTAGTGCACAAGGCTCTGGCATTAGTACGTGGCTTCCTAAGTTACTGACACGTGGCACATGCTCAGCTCCATTACACTTTATAGCTCCCAAGAGAACGGCTTCAAATGGCACAGTGTGAAGTGTAATTGTCATCGGGAAATTTGAAAACATATTGCTTAGTGCCATAGTAACGTGGCAGACTACTGATAATTGGGAAGTACACTTGGAGAAAGGGTCGGGGTATGAAATGTCTCACTAGCCAGCACAAAAGAACCTTTCCTAGTTTGTTTGCAGAAGGCACCTGAACTCGGCCCAGCTTTGGATGTGCCGTTTCAGGTGCCAGTGGGGTACATGTGGGTAACTGGTGCTACCGTCATCTGAAATCCTGCTGCATGTTCACTGAGCTATGGTAGCGGGGGTTGTGCATGTAACCCATACTAATTATGAAAGATTAGTTTCATGCTTAAGCTGCTTTAACAAGCTTTACATTAATCCTGTGCAAATATCGTGATGATTTAAATTAATGCATTTTATTTGACAATTACATGCATAAAGCAGCAATTTACTGAAAATTATAGAAACTGAAGAATTTCCTGACTGTTGTTACCAATGGGATCTTCTTTACCTAGTTTAGATTAAAATTATAAATTTTTGAGAATTAACCTAATTGTCTGTACTTGGTGCACCTGGATTTATCAGCGTCTGTGGGTACTTGTGTTATAGGTTGGTCATCATCCAGAAGTGGGTACCTGCTAAATGCAGAGGTAGCCAAGATGAATGTCTTTGAGTAGATCTTAACTTTGAGACAGTTAAAGTAGGAAACCCATTCTGGAGGGACAGTCAGTGCTGATATGTCTGAAAATGCCAGTTATAAATAGTATTTTTCTTTCTGAATACCTTTTCTAGCTTATTCATCTGAAAGAACCCCAAAGAGTGGAAGAGCATTTCAAAAGATCGGGGTCCTGGAGGAAGTGTACAGTTTCTACATAAGCCCAGAAGAAAAAAAAACAGCTCTTGAATGGCAGGTATGGAAAGAGGTTAAAATAAATTATCTATAGAAGCTGTGACTGGTTACATTGCAGAATAACTCTGAAACTGTTGATCCAAATATAAGGCTTTACAGAAGTGGACTTTAAGTGATATGATTTATTTTTCTGTTGAAAGTGTGTGTGGTGCTACACACCATGCTCTGTACTATTATTATATTCCCAGTATATTTTCAGGGATACAATGAACTGCAAAGAATGTATTTCCAATTAGTGTTCTGATGAAGAAGGTAACACATTATATTGCTTATTAGAAGAGCTAGTTCATTTAAATATTAATCAGAAATGCAACTGGTCTCTAAATCTTCTAGTTGCTTATTGAAGATCAGAAGTTACAGTTTTATACTTGTTAGGAAAGGTATGTGCTGTTAGCTCTCAGAGATGTCTTGCCAAGGATTTTAGCTGACAAAAATGTTGTTTGATGTGACAGTAGGCATCAGGATATCAATACAGGGTTCACCTCAAATATGCTTTTAATCACCAATAGTCATTTAAATATTAGAGGGCACACACTGTGTCAGGTATATAAAATAAGTCATGGTTCAATGCATTTCTCCCTGCTGTATTGATGAAAATGCATCAGGAATCTTCCAAGGTAAGTGAATTCTGAAGATACTGTTTCAAGTAGCTGTGTGCAGTGAACTGCATATCAAAGTGCATTTTGGACTTTTTGAGTGGCTGTTTTAAGTGGACAGGTGAATAAAGTGCAATGTTTACAGCCAACACAGGTCTCTACAAGTAAGAAACATTCCATGGAAAGAAAAAGTAACTTTTATTCCTCTAAAATAAATGTCCAAAAACGGGTGGCAACAAGCAGACGCGTCAGTATGTTGCATTGGGCTAGAGTGTGATCCATTTTTTCTAGAACAAAGCTTGCAAGGAACTGCAGTGAACTTTTATGTAAGTTAAACTTTGCTTGTAATGACAAACTATTACATGCTCTGCTGGTGTAGAAAATGGCATTTTCCTTTGAGCTGTGTAACTTTTAAAATTATTTGAATAATGCTACAGTTATACATCTAAACCAATTTCTTATTAGAATAACCCCACGCTTTTGAAACAAAGTTGGCTTGTATAAACATGTTTAGTCTTGATTGAATTTTGTTCTCCCATTTAACGAACACTGTTCAGTCATAGTGTTCAATCACTAAATTAATTAACATGTCCATAACTCTAATTGTGTACATGTCAATCAAAAGCAAAGGAAAAATATGACAAAGAATCTGCCTGCCAAGCAAAACAGGCTTGTTATAGGAAGGGAAAGTAAACTGAAAAATGAAAAAAGTGTGCTTATCTATAGTAAACAGGAGTTCTTTTTCTGTTTTTCCTATCTGTTTCAATTAATTTTTTTAAGGAATCATGTTTTTATAGTTCCTTAAATATTCTAGGAACTTCCTAATCCTTATTATTGACTGTCAATCTGTGTCTAAAACTGTGCATTTTTCAACATCATCTAGATACTGATCTCTGTTATAGTAGAAACATAGTACTCTGTGTATTAGAAGAAGACTAATTCTGATTTTCAAGCAATGGGATTTCTTCTCAAATATTATGATGTAATATTGTTGCGTGAGCTTATGTGTGCATAGGGCTGGGGAGAGAAGAACTATCCCAGAAAGCTTTCCTCATAAATCTTCATAAATTATTTAATGAGGGTTTTCCTCAGGCTGTTCTGAATGTTCTTTTAATCTTCATGTGTCCTAATTTAATTTGCTATTTCGAGTAACAACAAAATTTTTTTTCCTGTTTTCCTGCCCATACTGTCAAGGTATATTGATAACGTCAAACCTGTTTTAACAGCGTATCTCAGCGACAACCCCACAAATCAGGAAAGAAAACCTCATATGGACTCATTTGAGTCCTTTATGAATATACTACTGTGAGTTCAAAAGAGAACTCTCAGATCATCTCATTCTGTTCACTGTGTTCAGGCTAAAAATTCTTCCTCCACAAATAATTGTATAGAAGCAAGCAAGACAGTTTGGTATCAAGGATTTACAAAATAGGAGGGTGAATACAAACACCTGGGCTCAAAATTGATTTGCACTGTAAACTAGTTTAATGCCTCTGAAAATTGCCTTATTGCATTATCATGTGGCCAATAGTAGATGAAACAAAACATTTCAATATAGCAGTACGAAAAGGTCCCTTGGAGGTTGGAATATATACTCTCGGTCTTTTTATCATCACTGAGACATTACAGATTTGGGAAGAAATAGAGCAAAAGTATGAGCAAGAAAGAAAGCAATTTAACAGAACATTGTGCGGTTGTTTGTGTGGTGTGTCTGTGTTGGTGTTTTGTGGGGTTCTTGGGGTTTTTTTTGGTTTTTTGTGTGTGTGTGTGGTTGTTGTGTTTTTTTGTGGTTGGTTGGTTTGTTTTTCCTCCTAAATACAACACTATCTTTTAATTCTGGAATTCAGCAGAGTAGATGAAGTTATTTAGCTTTATCAGACTTGACTACTGCAAGCAAATAGTACAGGAGGGGTTAAATTACTATTTATTGTGAACAAGATGAGTTGCAGAACTACCATACAGGAGAACTGTGGACATATTATAATATCATTAAATGTGGCTGGAGTAGTTGAACATCTGACATTCTCAGCTGTGGTGCTTTATGTCCTTTCAATAACACTGTGATGTTTGCAAAGCTGCAACAGAGCCATTACAGTGTAAATTAGAGTATTTCATTAAATGCTCCACATACCCTTTATAATGTCATTGGCAATAACCCATACAATTTATATACCATCTTATTGAGACATTACACTAAAAAATGCTGAAGAATAAATTAAGATTGCAAATTAATGAGACTGAAGTGAACAACCAAAGAGTATACAGATCACTTGCTGTTCAGAAGTCTTTAACAGAGAAGTGAAAATTACTATGTGCCTACAAAACCACAAAAGTTTGAACTGAACTGTAATGTGTGGTGAAGCTTTTGTTATGAAACCTGCTCTTATTTGGGGCTGACACTGTCCCATCCATAAGCCAAATTACTGTCGTGCCGCTGCAGCTGTCTCGCAGTGTGACAGCTCTTGAGCTCTCCCTGGATCACTCATGGATTGCATAGGCACCTCACAGTGTCACTGTACACAGAATATCGGAGGTTCCATTCTGCACAGGCCTTACCCAGGTGTTATATTTTTAAGAATAATTTAGGTTTAGCAGCAATCTTAACTATAGCTCTCTGTAGTCATGCAAAATCAAATAGATTACCCACTCTGGAGCTTCTCTTATGCTATAATAATATTATTCTTTATACATAAGAGGGTCAGCAGGTCTGCAATTAAAAGTTATGATCAGCAGTAGTTAGGAGTGGTCTAACTACCAGTTTGTTTTGCTTTGGTATTTGGAAAATATGACCCACTTCTCAGGCAATTGAAGCCCAGTGAATGATCAACAAAAGGAAAAAGAAATGAGTATTTCTGAATGTTGGAAGCTTAAGTTAAACAATATTTGTTTTATGGACATATTGTGTGTAAGCTGGCTGTTGAGGGCAGCCAGACTTGAGCAGATGTAATGGATGGTGTCTTCCCATAGGAAACGCCCATGAAATTTATACAGGTGATGAGCTAAGGTCAAGATCAGCTGGGAATGATATTGGGCATGTTCCTTGTTCTGTACGGATGCCATTTTTCCTTTATATACCACAAAGCCACTTGGGGGCGGGGGAATGTAAAAACTGGTGAACTTAGTGCTTCCAATAGTTTCTATAGCAACCTAGTGCCCAACAGTTCATTTCCTATGCAGTGTTTGTTTCCTGGAAAAATACACTAGCTCACTTCAAAATGCCCTTTTCCTTGTAATCGTAGTGAGTGAATGAGTTTCCTAAAGTAGATGAGAACTGAGAAGTATGCAAAGAATTGTACTTGCAAGATAAAATTATCCTTCAGGTATGTGTGGGGGAGAAGAGTACTCTGAAGTTAGAAGTCTGAAAATGCATGCAATTTAGTTTTAGGCTGAAGGTGCTTCAATCAAATCAAAAGCTAAGATTTTTAACAGGCTGCTTTGTGGAGAACTGGTCTTTTATTAGTGATTTGTTTGACCTTGTGAATTTGAGTTGTGGTATTGAAAATGAACAGGGAATATTCAAGTGCCTTACTCTCAAATTTGATATTATTTGATCTGTATTGTACAAACAGGAAACTTCTTCACCAAAGAAGTTTCACTTGAGTATAAGTTGAGTGGAAATGCACTGAACTGAAGGGATTTTCTTCCTAATTAGTCAACAAATAGTATGAGGAAAGAATACCTTATTTCTATCTACCAACTCCTGTTTTTTTCCAGGAACCAAAAAGTAAAAATCATACCAGTTCCTCTAAGTGAGTGAGAGCCAAAGCGTTTCATCACCATGGAAAAGAATGTGTGTACAACCTAGTGAGAATTCTTTAGCTCTCCTGTTTTTGGAATAGCAGATACTATTAATGAAGTAATTTTGTATTAATGAAAATGTCTTCAGCATTTCCGTAGTTATTAATTCAGTTTCAGTAACTCTGCCACTCAAATAGATAATAGCACGTTTGGAAGGGAAATCAAGCAGAAATAGTTGCTTCTTTGTTAAATTTACTTCAAACCTTGCTGGATCATCACCACCTCATAACTGCAAGAATAAGGATACTCGAGGATACTGGTAAGTAGAGTATTACTTGCTCTACTTGTATTTTTATTCTGTGCTATGTTTCATAATGTTCAGGGATTGATATATTCCATTAGTGTCAGTACATTACTTTTCATCTGTTAAGAGCACATGGCTAATGCCGTTGGATACAGCTTTGAGAACTCTAAACACACCTAATAGTGCCTTTTTTCTTTTTTGGGTGGCGGGGGGTAGGGCACAATGGGCAATGTGAACTTTCAGGATGTTTCAACAAGATAAGTAGTTAACAGAGGTCACAATTAAAGGGAACAAAACTACAGGATTTCCATGAAACTGTATAAAAATAAGATTGAATAAGTACTTAGAAACTGATAAACAATTCTCTGTCATTTGTTAGGGGAAATTAAATTCCTGTTGACGTAAAAGGAATTGTACTTTTGCTTAACAATATTACAGACCTTTAAGTAGCTTCTGGTTCAGCCTAGGACTAAAGTTCGATTAGTGTCAAGCTTTCATTTGGTCACATGAATACATTAGATCCTCAAGTTGAGTATTTTTGGAACACATTAATATTCAGTATAATCCTCAGTTTAAAACAATATGATGCTAACCTGTATAGCATGTACACACTACATATTTATGAAACTTAAAAATTTCATAGGTCTCTTCTTCATAGAGGATGAACCAAAATAAAAATAAATCAGATCCAAAATTTGAACATTAGCAAGTTCTTGTCCAGGTCTATATTTTGGCTGCTTCATTTTGTGCAGTGCTAGACACATACTTTGGAAAAGAAATGGCCTGGATAACGAAAACAAAATAACTACATCAGTAAGGTGTTCCACTGGGGCTAATATTCCCTGTTTTTCTGCACTGTACAATGTAGACCTACTTTCTGTGCCTGGGTTCATATACAGTGCTGGAACTGTATTTAAAAAATGATTGCTGAGACAATATTTTTCTTTGTCTATTACTCTTATCAGAACAAATATAGATGTTGATTGATTTTAAATTTATTTATATATTCTTCCTAATCACAAAATATCTATTTGCAACAAATAGGAGGTGACATTAATTCCTGCTGTGCTTTCATGAGAATGAGAGTAAAAGAAGTTTACAAAGTGCTGGCAAGTCCATGATATAAGGATATAAAAAGCTGTGCTATTGAACACAAAGAATCCCCTGAGCCTCTACCACTTGTTCTTGAACCTTGCAACCAAAAACTAGAAAAGTCTCTCCAGTTCAACAAAACTTAACTGATCCCATTGTGCTTGCTTGGTGTTATATCAGGCCACCATAGAACAGGAAAAGCTTTTCATAATATTTTAACACATTCCAAATGTCAATATGAAGAAGCTTCATTTTCTTGTCAAGCGTAGGAAGTCCAGATCATAGCTCTTTTTATATAAAATGTTATTCACAGTAGTTCTTATTGAGTTAGATGCATAACCAGCCAGGCTTGCCGATTTATGAAGCATCAGAACTTGGTGTGGTGACCATATGCCTGCAACGTCTTATGAATGAAAGACTGATTCTGTATGAAAGCTTTACATTATTTTCATTGATGTTTTTTCATCAATTAACATTTCTTTTCAAAAGCATATTAAAATAAATAGTATTAACGCATCACAGTTTGTAAATAATATTATAATCTTCCTTTATTGTCTAAAAACTTCATTGTCAGACCTGCAAAAATAACTCTGTCATAGTTACATTCCTTGCTTGAAAGGCAAGATATTTTCAGTTAGACAAATGATTCAATGCTGGAAACTGTTTTGTGTCTTTGTAATTTTAAAAAATAATCTGGTTACTATTCAGTCAAGGTCCTTGATGTTCCAGAATATGAATGAAGTCTGTCATTATGTATTTGAGGGATTTCTTCATTTGCCTCTGTTTTCCAAAACCTGAATGCGTTCTCAGTACTACCATTATCAGTTCTTGCCCTCTGGCAATAAGATCAAAATGAAAGTGCAATAAAAGCATATAGAATAAGAATAAAGAATGCAAAAGAAAGACTGACTAGGAGAAAAGTAGATGAAATGATTAAAGGGAAAATGAAAGAGATGATGGATGTAAAGCTGATATGTATTATAGAAGGTTATGGATGTTTTCTTAGAACTTCAGTGGAGGCAACCAAATGAGTTTATTTCAACTTACTTGAAATTGTGTGTGTGTATTGATTCCACATAATGAGAGCAGTGAAATGCTCATTATATGTCAATAAAGCTCACATCCACTGAGTTCTGTGCAGGAAAGTCACAAACTATTTTTCTCAAGGTAGAATGTTCTAATCTACCACTGAAAAGCAACTGGCTTCAAGGAGCCTCTCGCTAACCATCTGTCTGTCTTGGATTACAAATATTTAAGAGATGTGGGTTTCTATGGAGGGCAAGACAGCATGAAGAAGATATTAGAAGTGGTTTGCTGATCTCAGTTACTGCAGTGACTGTGTCGTTGGTGACCACTGCCACTTGCCCAGAGGGAGCCAAAAGGGAAGGTTCTGACACAACTCAGACCCAGGGGTGTGAATCATGGCGGTGATGCAGACGTAGTGTGTGTACAGTGTGGGGCCCAGGCTGAGTGTCAGAGATTGTCACTGCCTGCTTTGGGACACGGCGGTTTCTCAAAGCCTGAGACTGGGAGAGAGCTCTCTGAAAGAGCTGAAAGGGTACCAGAAATAAAGCAGTGCAGGAACCTTTCCTATTAGTATTCCTGTGTACTCAGAGCTCTCCTGTTTCATGAGTCTGCTTTCTTTGGGTGATGTAGCTAATGGATTTTGCTCAGTATCATACTAGTGAGGTTACACAACAACATCAGTCTCAAAGTTCCACAGGATGGAATAGTCTCTCCTTTAACAGATGACAGTGCACCATAGGAAAACAGGGACCTCTTCTGAGCCCGCTTGTGGAGATGTGGTCTGAATACCAAATCTGCACTTTGAGAAGCCTGTATTTAGGCTGTTTGCAAACTAATGTCCTGCATTCTTTTTAAAGAATCAGTCTTACTCTAAACCTGTGGAGAGACATGAATTAATAGTCCCTGCCTTTTGAGAAATATCATTGAAGGACTCTGTGGGAGAAGACCTTATCAGTTGTACTTATATCCTTATTTTCCATGTGCTGCTGTCCATCAAGTTCAACCTCAAATAACCAGCTCTGTTCTGTTGTTGAGACTGCTAATAGATAAATTTATTTTACTAGAGAAGTAGTTCAGGTAAAGCCAGGAGCAAACTTGAGAAGGATGAGTAGAACTGCAGCAACATTAGAGACAAAACAATGTGACTCGATTGTTTCATTTTCATGTGGAAAACAGATTTGAGCTTTAGGCACTCCCTGTTGGCTTCATAATAGAAATGGGCATTGTAATGCCTTCTCCTGTTAGTTCTGGCTGATGTTTTGTTAACTTTTTCTTCCTGGTAGTCCTTTTGCTCAAGAGGGGACAAGGAATGGAATGATTAGAGTGTTTCAAGTCATGATGGGTACAGGCAAACCTGTGTGTGCTGAAACTTGAACAGCTTTCAGTTGTGATCTGCAATCCTGCAAAATAAGAAACACTTTGTTTTCAAGCCCTGTTTAAAAAACAAAACAAGAACAGCTGTATTGCTAACAATATTACTTGAGCACTTGGATACAAGATAACTTTCAAGTTTGAAAGAAACTTATTAACCCTGATGGATAGTAATCTTGTCTTGGAAAGGGCACTTAAGTCAAACTTTTGAGGGTCATTTTAAACTGGTCTTCCAAACAAGAACAAAGGAGTGCAGATTTTGAAAGTTCATCAACTGCACCTGTAAGCTCAGTATTTCATCATGCAGAAAAAAATTAACTTGTGTTGACCTGCAAATGTATGTTTATTAGAAGTATGTGCTTTTAGACCACAGAGACTTCCTTTGGTAAATCCAGGAAATTATGGAGAGGATGTTAATATTTTTTTTCTTTATAAAGTCAGGTGTGAGTTCATTAGGACAAAGGGGTTTTGTTGTTTTCCTTTTGTGTTGCTATCTCTTCAGTCGTGTGCTGAAATAAACCTCGGATATAAACATCCTTACACAGTACATGCACTGTATCTGCTGCGAATTGCCACCTCTTAATTGTTCTGACACTTATTTGGACTCTTAAGTATTACTTGACCTTTTTTCTTGAGTTGAAAGGGAAAGTCTTTTGACAGTAAAAGTTAACTTGTGCTATCAGAACCCATCAGCATCTTCACACATTTCAGTGATTGCAAGAACTTGTCGTTCTCTTATCCCTCTCTCCACCACTGCTTTCTCTCTGCTCTAAGGCTATGATTCCCTCTGCAGCCATTTGTAGCGTTTTGTGGGAAGTAAATCCAGATAGAGGCAGGAACAAATCCAACGGTTTCATTGGCAGAGTCCCAGTAAGCCTGAATTACTTTCTGTAACAGCTGTGAACTTATTACTAAATTCTGCTCAAGATGCTGGGTCATGAGCTGTATCTTCATGACCTTAAAACAGTATTATACACACTGCCTGTCATTATCTTCTTGTGGGAAAAAAAATGCACAATGACAACTACAGAGATACGTTGTAATTCTTCAGACCTGAAGTCCGCCTTCTCAGAGATAATGCACTATTGAGGGGAAAGTGGAAGAAGGAACAGTTGTCTCCAGCTCTTCCCTCTGTCACCTTGGAAACAGGGAACTGATAATTACAGTTAACCAAAGACGTTGCCCCTTCCTCCGTAACAATGACCTGTTACCTGTCATCTGTGTCTGTGTTGCACTGAGAAGGGATTACTGTCATTTCCTCTGCCAGCAACAATGGTTAAGGGCACTTGGATTCTAATGCACATTACTGGTTTTTAGGAAAGTACAAAAGAGGTTGTTTCTTTTATTTTTCTGTGTTTCTAGTGTCACAGTGTTGCACAGATTTTTGGCAATTCTATCCCTATAGATAGTGCCTAAATCATTACAGAAATTGTGACATGAGCACTAATATGTGAATTCACAAGATATCTCAACACCATGTGAAATGTATAACTTCTGATATAGCAGGAAGAGTCTATCAGAGTATTTTGAAACATTATAACTTTCTAACTATTTTGTTCTGATAGTTAGCAGTCCTTTTCAGGAACATCACAATTTTACCAGTGGCAGTGTGAAATATGTTACTGCTTTTCTGAGCTGATATAGTTCAAAAATATGTAATGTTACTTTTCTGTTTGCTTATTTTCCACATAGCTTGGCAAATACATGGCCTATTTACTGACTGATGCTTCCTTTTCCACCTAAGATTACTTTGGATAAAAATCAGCAAAGCAGTTTTAAATGTTGCTCTTTGTGGCTTGAATTGTTGTTTCATTAGATAATGTGGGAACTTGAACTCATGTGGCGAATGAAAGTTCATTCTTTTATTTCTTGAACACTTTTCTCCACAGAAATAGCCAATTTTCTTTGTCCATATGGCTTCAAAGAACCACCATCTAGGGTTTTATCGGGTTCTTGGGAGAGATGTCTACCCACTGTTTCCTGTACATTTTTTGAGAGAGATTTTTTTCAAGACTTTTCCTTGGTAACTCAGAAAGCAAATTGTTGTGGTCTTTTGTGGTTTTTCAAAAACCAAAAACCAACCAACCCCCCCCAAAAAAACCCAAACCAACACAGAAAACCCCACAACCAAATCAAAAACCAACCCAGTTTTCTAGTTCAGCAAATCAAGGTGCAGAACACCCAAACCTCTCACCAGTTTTATACATCAGGTCTTAATATCTGTATCCAGCTCATGTGTCACAGTCACATTAGTGAGTGGAATTTGGGTCCTTGATGGCCAGCACAGTCCAATTAAATCTGCCTCTGATTTTATCAAAAACAGTAAAACCTGGCTCTACCAGCTTAATACATTAATGTGTTACTCATCAGCTAATAAGAAGCTTAACGTGATTTTTCAGAACCAGTAAACTCTTGCAACTGCAGTTGAGGTAATTTACATCTAGGGTGCTTAGTGTCTGTGAGGAAATTAGTGTGCAGCTTTTTAACATTGCTTTGAGCATGTCTTTAAAAGTTAGATTAGTTAGATTGGAGCTGAACAGCCAGACCAATGTCTTGGTGCAAGCACCAGAGCTGCTTGCAGAAGCGCTCCTGGGGTTAGTTCATCGTTACGACTGACCCTTCGAAAGCAGGATCTGATTATTAGAAGAGAAATGAGATAACCTGAAGTTACTTGGTGTGAATATAAGTGGGCAGCACAGAGCACAGCAGGTATAAAACATGAGGTAGCATTTATTGTAATTTAAACGTATTTTGTGTAAGCCCTAGTATAGCATTTAGGCTGCTCTTGAGAAGATCTATTGGTCTCAGGAGAGCTACAAAAAATATTTGGGTCACAGAAGAAATATGCTGAAATTCTAAGTAAAAGAAGTCATACCATTCTCCTCTGCTCTGCATCTAGAGGTAAAAACTCTGCACTATATGGTTACCTCACGGATATTCTGTCCTCATTGCAGTTTGTGGTAAAAGTTTTGTTGGCTCCTGACAGAACCAGGATCCTAGCTCTGCATTAGGTGCTAGAAATGAGCTCAAATACAAAGACATTGAACTGTTCACATCATAAATAATGAAGACCTCACTTTAGTATTTTAGCTAATGAATACAGTGGACTAGAACTACAACTGGTTTTGGCTGTTTTGTGCCTCGGGTAACATGCTGACAGATGCTACGAAGAGAGTTGGTACAACTGCATCCCTCGCTGATCTCCCCGCTCCCCAGCGGAGCTGCCTGCGGGCACTGCACAGCCCAAGTGGCCAGCTGGGTGCCCCATCTTTTCATTTGTCAGAAAGCTTATTTCTACTTTCACGTTACACAGCTCATTCTTTCTATTGTTTTGTTGCTCATGCTGCCATTAAGCTTCTTTTGCTAAGTAATTATATCTTTAAGGGACTCAGCCTTTGTGCTTATTTCTTCTCACTCCTCCACATGCTCTCAACCTTGTGTGGGGTTATTATTTTCTTCTTTACTCTCCCTCTGTTTTCCTCACAGATATTCTGTGAATATCCCATCTCCCTTCCCTCCATTAATGTTTTCCTCTCTCCCTCATCTGTCTCTTCCTCCGCCTGTAATATAAAAGAGGTTTTAATTCTCAATCACTCTTTTAATCTTCGTTGTTCATCTCATTTCTGTCAGATGTTTCCTTGGCTTGTCTTTTCTCTCTTTGGTCCCTGTGACCTCTGCCTCTCCCTTCTCCTCCTGCCTGCACAGATGTACATTTAGTTAAAATTCAGATACAAATATAGTTCATTTTGTCATGCTCATTTGCAACTATCTCACTTGCCTCTTTTTCCTTTCCACGAAACGTGTATACTGAGCTGAATTTCCAGCACTATGTTTCTACTTCATCACAGCAGAAGTCATGAAGGCAGTTCATCCTTCACCACTTTTTTTTATGTTCAGGATTGGTCTTGGGGCTGTTTTAGGAGATACATGGCTGAGGTGTATTTTCGTGACTTAAAGGTGATTATATGTTTCAATTAACACTAAATATTGCTTTGGATTATTAATTAAATGAAGGCAATAGAATATTTCAATGATCTTACTATGTGATAACAGTATGATTACATAAAATCCTTGGTTTCCTATTTTCTAAAAAAAACCCCAAACAACCCCCCCCAGGCACAAAACAAACAAAACCCACAAACAAACAAAAACACACAACAAACCACTGAATCCCAAACAGCTTCTTCTTCAGTAAAATTCTTCCCATCTGTGCTCAAGGCAACAACCTGATCTGCCTGTGGGACAGCCTGCATTTGCACAGAAAAATTAAAGTCATGCAGGGACCAAACCTATGCCATACTTTTGGATAAATTCCGTAAGTGCTGGCATGTTCTGAAAAGTTTCAGATAAATGTTAAAAAAACAACAACAAAACCCACAACCACCACCAACAAACTAGACCCAAACCCCACAAAAGCAAAAACATGAAGAACAGTTTGCCAAATGCAAAAAATTGAGCTGCTTTCCTCTCACCTTTATTTACCGCAGCCTCATTGAACATATGAATTAGATTACTCCAAGAACTCTTTTTTTACTGTAGGGCACATTTACACAAATTTGCAATTAGTTCCAAGAATTCCCAACGTACCTCTATCAAAAATGAATAATTTTATTGAATAAGCAAAGAGAAAGCTAGCAAGAAATATCTATATATGTGGCAGGCATTCTGTATCTTTAACAAACTGTGGCCATCTTATTGTCTGAAGTAACCCAGTAGAGTTACTATAACCCAGGTATTTGTCAGAAGATCAAATACTTGTTTCGCTGATGAAAATTAAAATGCTTTCAATTTTCCTGTTTACCTTTTTGTGAAGTGATGACTGCAATACAACTGTGGCAAAATATGATAGTCTGGCAAATGTAGAGAATGCTATGATACACTTAGGGATGAAAAAAACTATTCTCAACACATCATTTCCTTTCCAGATTCTTTGTCTTCTGCTTACAGTTAAATATCCCAGCTTGGTTGGTTTTGGGAGTGTCCCACTTCTTTCTCTTCTTCTTCTTTCTCTCTCCTCTCGTCACAAAGCATGGATCTATACTCATGTATCTTCAAGTTCTTCTAGTTTTCATAAGTAGATCTATTTAGACAGTAGTCATGCTTTATTTTTTCTTTGTTGTTTCCCCTATTATGTCAAGATATCTCTATTGTCTTACCAATATAAACTTCACTGCTCTGAAAAAGAGACTCAGTCAATACTAAGGAAAATATTCCATTTTGAGTCATTTGAAATAGGGAAAGATCCTAAGCTTCAAAAAGAGATGAAGTTGTGACTCTTCTTAATGCCATTCCAGTATTTCGAAGCGAATTATGACAGCGTTTAAGCATTGTAGCTGAAATGAGTTAGTTGTGTTTCATTTACTGTTGTCGTTACAAGTTTTGGCGGATGAACAGATTCACCTGGTACCAGTCACTGTGTTCATCATCAACTTCGATGCTGTGATGAAGCATCAACATTTCAGCACAAGGTTCCTCTTGTGTAGTGATCTTTATTTATCTTACTTTGAATTTTAATTTTAAACATTTTGTTACACTGGTTTCACTGGCTATTTTTGTTTCTTACCTGCATTTTGGGGAGCCTGGAACAGAAGAAAAGAACCTAAATAGCCATAGTAGCAAATGAAATTACAGCATGCTGAAAGGTCAGAGCAGCACAGCTCACAATCATAATCTACAAAATACATGAGACATTCAATTTTGAATACATCATTTTTCTGTCAGAAATTGCAAAGAGCACAGCGAATGACAAGAAATGAATCCCTAAGTGTCGGAATGAAATTGGGAAAAAGTTCAGACTGAACATATTCCGGATAAAAAAACCCAACCATTTTTGTATTGTTCTCAACACCTGCACTTGAATTACAGGGAGAGCTGGTTCCCCACAGTCGACCTGTATACTGGTCTTCAGTGTTAACAGCCTTTCTCTTATTTTATTGCGAAATATTCAGGTAATCACAGAATGAGTGTGCAGCCAAGGGTATATTAAAAAAACGAAGTTGTTCCAGAAACATAGATAGCATTCACAGTGGAACTTGATTAATCTGGGGGGAAAAATGCTGTTACAAAAACCGAAGAGACGGAGCTCTAATGCCAGAGCTGATGGACAGAAGCAGATCTCACAGACCATGCTGTAATGCTGACTGATCCTGACATTTCAGTGGGCCGCCTGTCTCATGTAATTTTTGGTATTCATGTTATTTTCCTTTGCAGCTCATATTTCCGTGACTGGTGAAAACATATGAGGTGTAAAATGTCATTTTCTTTTGGGGATACTCAGCTGCTACAAACAGGAAGCAATCCGGTCAGGGAAATACCATGAGCCAAACTGTTCCAGGGGGAGGGACGAGAAGCAATGCTGAAGGGTTCTGTCACCAGCCATTATGCTTTTATAGTACGTAACATGTCCTGAGGCAGTGAACTGAAAGGTGTTGGCCAGTAGGGATTTCTGACTTCCAAAATATGTGCTGAGAGGTATGTGCAAGGAGAACTTTCAGTGTTGTCTAATGCAGAAGGACAGGGTGCTTCAAGCAGTAATAATTGGCAATCTCTTGTGCTCCTGGTGCTAAAAATGAAATGATGCCTTTGAAGCAAAGCATACCAAAGCATACCTTCGTGTTTAATTACCTCACCGGTTGTGACTGTAGTTTTCAAAATTTTACTGTCAATGGGGATATGGTTTTCAGTTTACTCACTAGTGATGAAAAGGAAGCGATGATAGGTAATGTTTTGTCATCCTTGTTGTCCTTCGTTAACCCCTTATTTGGTAAGCAATTGCTTCCCTGGGCTACATAAGCAGGAAGGGTCTGTGCAAAGGTAGTAAATGTGCCCTAACGTTGCTCATCCTTTGTGCGTGATGGTGCCATGCTTGGCATGCTCAGCACCCGAAGAACTGACTCCTATAAGCAGGCGCCTGGAGGTTGCTCAAATACAGCGGCTGTTGGGTCACACCGGCTTCCTCAGGGGAACATGTACAGGATGTTTCTTTTCCTAATCAAAACTTCCTGTTTATCTCTTCTGTAATACAACATCAAGACTGCTAGGAAGCCAAACCCTTTTTACTGAGGGATTTCCAGACTAATTCTTGTTTCTACACCAGATGTGTGTGTTTGTTAACTTAGGGATAGCTTTTATATTGGAACGATTTATGTCCGAATCTGTTCCGTGGTCTGATATTTGATTTTGCCTTCCAAACAATATGTCTTGGAGTTACAGCTAAAGGACACAGCTTCCAAAGGTGCATTCTCTAAAGCAGTGCACAGCGGTTTTGTTTTGCTTTTCAGTGTTAAAACTGGTTAACAGAGGTGTAATTTTAGATGTAGGTTACTTCATCAAACTTGCCTTGCTTTTGCTTCTTTTGCAAAGTCTCCTTGTCAATTCTCTAATTACTCAGCTATAGGGGATGAACTGATGCTGTATTTTTGTACTGATTTGAACACAAAAGGATCACAGCCCAGATAGATTAAGTTGTTTGATATGTCTCCTGTTGCACTTAGTCAAAGGGTTTGGCTTATTGTTATTAAAAGTAATTAAAATATGTAGATAACATTGTATCATAGTCACTGCTTTGAAAAATATATAATTTGTGACAGTCTTTATAGTTGGGGAATCGCAATTTAAAAAGTAATTCAAATGCTTATTTTACTTAAAAATAACTTCACAACATTGCTCTAAAGAATAAAAAGAATAAAAGTTCTCTAATCAATATTTGGAGGTTAAGTTATTAGCATTTAAAGTAACTTTTCCCAACTAAGATCAGGACAGTATGTAATGCTGTTGCATACTTTTCTAAAGGAGAAGAAAATGATAAGGAGCTGTGATCTTGGGGTCATTGAAAACAGGGGGAATTCTCAGGGCTGGATGTCCTAAAAAGGAATAAGCAGAAAAGTCAATGGGGTTTTCTAATACTGCCCATAAAGAAAAGAATCTTGCAAGAGAGACATTCATCACTGGTTCTGGAGAAAGAAGACATCGATCCCTGAGATATTTCTGTATCTCTTCATTGTCATGAAAAATTAATAGGTCTGCATTGCCACTATCTGCTTCACTTGCTATGTACATAAATAGAATTTACCATAGCAGAAAGTGTGGTGAGTGACCTCCAGAGCTCAGCTCAGCCTACCCCTCTGCCCGCAGGCAGGGTAACCTGTACCCAGTATAACCTCCCAACTGGTGTTTGCCCAACCTTTTTACTAAAATCTGCAGCAATGGAAACATAGCATTCGAGTTCAGTGCTTAAGCTGGAAGGTTTTTCTTGTGTCTGACCTAAAGGCTCTTTCCTCTGTAAACCCGTTACATCTTGTCCCTCCTGTGGACAGGGGAGGGCAATTCCTTACCCACATTCCTGCAGTAGCTTTCAAGTAGGTGATAACTATTACCTCCCCATCAACATTCTTTTCTCAAGCCTGAAAAACTTCAAATTTTTTAATAAGGATAAAAGAAATTTTGCTAGATTTATTACAAATTACTTTAAAAAGTGAAGTTCATAATGCAGAGTAAATAAACAACTGAAAGCAGGCAGATCTGGAAAGAGCAAGTAATTTATAGGATTCTGTGAACAAAATTTGTATTGGCAAATAACCATTTCTTAAATGTTTCATGGAGTTGGAATACTTTTAAGGAAAAGGCTTAAGGACTGAATTCAGATGGATAAAGATTGAGCTGGAAACAATTTTATGATTCTATGAAACTGCTTGAAATGGGGGAAAAAATAATTCGTGAATCAACAAATTTTTTTCTTCTGTTTGATTTTTGCAATGAACACTGAGACGCACTTGTAAGATGGAGTTTTCAAGGAAGTAATCTGGTGATTGCAACACTTCTGAGGACTGTGGGGCTCTGCATGTAATGGCACATCAAACAGGGTCAGAGCACAGGCTTAACTGTTGGTGTGCAATTTTCCTTACTGTTACTCTCCATGCTCCCAGAGTCAACTGACATTTTCCTTCACGTCCCCCAGTTGTTGCAGGGGGGCTGGTGTGGAGGATGGGCTGTTTCCAGCACATGGTTCAGATGTATTTTTCTATAGTGTAAGGGCCTTCAGCCATGTGGATGCAAGCTTTGTTTTGCTGGCTGGATCTACCTATAGATGTAGCCATATAGATGTATGCGAATGGGGATTAGTCTGTCAGTTTGCTCTCACTGGCTGGTGACTTCTGTCACTGCTGGACTATAGGTTCCTGTGAATGGCTTACCTTCCACTTATATTCTTAGTTCCTGTTTTATCACAGACCTTCTCCAAGTTCCATCACATTTGGTATACTCCTGGGAAACAGTTTAGTTTGGATTAATCAGTACCTTCTGAAGAACATTTTGTCAGAAGACTTGCAGACTAGCGATAAGGGTGAAATCTGGCTCCACTGACGTCTCTCTGGCTGTTTGTAGGTTTCTAAAGGCAGATCATTAACTGTTTCTGTGATGGATTCAGAAAGCATGTCAGGCAGATAAAATAAATGAGTTAACCTTGTCTGATCTCTTCTTTCCTAACAAGGTGATGTTTCTTTTTGTTCAGTGGTGAACGCAAGCTAACTTTAGAGCTCAGCAGGTGTTCAAAAACAATTACAGTTATTTGCTATATCGATTTATTTGCCCCATCTTACATTTTGGACAAAATTCCATCTCCTCGGGCCCTTTTTAAAGCAAATTACACAGTTGCCTGCATTGTTATTTCTGACCTCTACTGCTTCCATTGTACTTTTGCATTGTTTCTATGTCTCACCCTCACAGGCTCGTCTGTGTTTGTTTCTTTCTGCTACCTTTTATGTCTAGAGTGGCAAAACACTTATTGTAGTTCAGGCATCTTTGCTTTCTTCTTCAAAACCCACACTTCTTGTCTTGCTGGTCCTGACATGTTCACATCACCTCTTCTCTTCTTTCACACTGTCACATTCCCTATTGGGAAATACTGGAACTCATTTTCTATTTATTAATTTATAGAAGAATTCACATGATAATGACTTCTTTTAACATGTACCTTTAAAAATTACCTTTTATTTATAAAGATGTGTGTGTGTGTTATTAATGCCTGTTCATGCCCATTTTTCTCAATAATTTTTGAGCCATATTATTAATTATTAGATTAAAATATCTGTTCAGTTCCATGAAGCTAATGTAATTTTATAAAGGTGTGGTTTTCTGATATGGTACAGCAGTGCATAATGGACAATATGTGGCATACTGTTAAGAAAAGAAGAGGCATTCTGACTCAGAAACTTGTCATAGCTGGGTATATTTCCACTTGAGGCTCCTTTGCTGTAATGGGAGAGTAATGTACAGCACTATTCTCCAGTATGCCAGCCAGAGCACTAAAGATAGAGCTCTGGTTTCTGTCTGTCTAATAATCAGCTTTCAATCCTTAATCATCCTGTCTAGCAAGAGAACACTAAAAGTCTTGGCTTGTTTAGACTAGCAAATGGAAGTGGATGAGAAGGTTATTGTACTCTATAAATACATCAGGAAAATCAACACTAAGAAAGAACAACTGTTTAAGCTAAGGAATAAATATAGATAAACTTTCAGAGAGTATACTGAGGCTGGAAATCAGAACAGGCTTTGCAATCATCAGACAAATGGTGTTCTGGAACAGCCTTTTAGTTGGGAGGAAAAAGCCTAACTAGTTCTTAGGAGGAACTTGATCAGTTGATGAAAGAGATTACTATCACAAATAATTACATCATGTAGAGAGACCTTAAGACAGTCTCTTCCAAATCTGTTCTGGTTGAAGTATCTTGTTATCTTGTTCAAAAATCTCCTTAACCAGCATATCGCTTGGGAAGATGGAGTGCTTTCTGTCATCTGTTTTATGCTGGTATCTGAAATCTAAACCTAAAGGTTTAACAATGAATAATTTTGTTGTTATTTCTCAGTCAGTAAAAACTTACATCAAAGGGAGTTGTAGTGAGTGAGAGTATCTGGATGTGTTTCCACATAATAGGTTCATGCCCCACTGTGACTGAATTTTCGCTGTACATGAAAATAGATTAGAAACTGGTTTTGGGTAGATGGAAAGAATGTCAGATACAGGTGGTTTATTAATGTAAGTGGCAGTCACATTCTTAAATGTGCTGGGAAGTTTACTCCAATGAAATGGATTTACTGTTTTATTGGGAGGCCAAAATTTTCAATAGCCATGCAGAATTGAAGTGAGAGAACATGTTCGTATCTTGTATGATGGAAATATACAAGGCTTAATGAGCTATTGGACTTTAGGTCACGGTGTTGCATTAGGAATGCAGAAAGCAGAGAACTTTGTAATAATCTGAGTAGTTGTCTTTGTTCTCCTTTTCAGCTTTATTGTTTAAGGCTGGCTGAAATTAATATAAAGTTAAATGTAATCTTTCAGGTGTGATAATTCAAGTACTACAGCCAATTACTAGAATCTAATACTCATTTGAGTTGGAGGGTTTTTTTAATTGGCTGAAAGATAGAACAGGATAGAGTAGAATAGACTATTTCAGTTGGAATGGACCTACAACAATCATTGAGTTCAGTTGTCTGACTACTTTCGGGGCTGACCAGAAGTTAAAGCATGTTATTAAGGGCATGCCCGAATGCCTCTTAAACACTGACAGGCTTGGGGCTTTGACCACCTCTCTAGGAAGCCTGTTCCAGTGTTTAACCACCCTCTTGGTAAATAAATGCTTCCTAATGTCCAGTCTAAACCTCCCCGGAGCAGTTTTGAACCATTCCCTTTTGTCCTATCGCTGGATAGCAGGGAGAAGAGCTCGGCGCTTCCCTCTCTCCTTCCCCTCCTCAGGAAGCTGTAGAGAGAGATGAGGTTGTTCCTCAGCCTCTTTTTCTCCAGATCCATGAGGTGATTAATCAGTTTTCTAGATAGATGAAGTTATCCCTTTTTAAAAGAACTCTGCCAGATGCTCAGTAATCCCTCTGTGTGTGCTTGATATGTTGTTTATTACATAAAAGAGCACAAAAATCGTGTTTTGCAAAGTTACAATCCACAGACGGTTACTCAAATGATAACTTTCCATCTAATACATTTTTGTGACGTAATTTAATGGATGCTCTTATTTCCACATGTGATGTAAGCTAATGTTGTGTTACATGGTGTAGGTCATAAAGAGGATGTTTTAAAGTATGTAAAGGTAAAATGTAATTGACAAGTTAGAGCAGATTGGTTGTTACATTGGAGCCAAATTGTGAGGCCGTTACTGACTGAACTCCAGGGGAAGATCCACTAAGGTTAGTTTTTGTCATAAAGAATCAGTTTTCCTGATTGTGATCTTAGTTTTCAGTTTGGGAAATCTGAAATAGCCATCGTGGAAACTGGCAAGTGTAGCAATGATGTATTAATATTACACTTTGGGGCAGGGCCAGCTTGTAGACATCCTTTTCAAAAAGGGCGTGCTATATAAACACACAAAAGTTGCAAAGCAAGGAACAAGAGGGAAATGTGTTACATACTCAAGTTCTAAACCAGAAATACCCCGTACGTTTTAATTTTAAATAATGTATTTTTCAATTCACTTTGCATATGTAGATTATTTTTCATGTTTTTGTGTGGCAGTGTTGATAGTGACCCACAATGTTAATGAGAAAAGCTTTAGCAATAAGTATTCTCTTAAATGCACGAACACAATTTGTATTTTAGGTGATATTATTACCAAGGGATTATTACTTTTATTCTAATATGATACTACTATTTTGTTTTGCTAGGAAAAAATAATTTAAATAGCTGCTGTCCCATGCATTGTACCTTAAATTTCTTGTTTGGACCAAGCCTTGAAATCAAAGTGAATCTTCCTGGTTTTATATCAATATCAGAATGCTAACGGGTCATTTGAAAGTAAGCCCACTCTGAAGGCTGGAAAACTTTTCCCAGATAACTTGGATGGAAATTATATTAAAACTTAAATCTGTCCTAAGAAAACGTTCAGATCCAAATCTCCTTCAAACTCCTTTCTCTGGGATTGGATTTTAAATGCCATCACATGAAGGAGGCAGATACAAGCATTGCAATTTGAGTCTGTCTATAGGATAAAAGTAAATTTGCACTGCTTTTGCAAAGATTTAGGTTATGTTTGCAGCTTTTTCTAAGCTTTCATTTGTATGCACAACAGAATTTCTTCTAGAGTCACCTAGGGGACCTATATTTTAAATTTTTTCCTAGTATGTCACTGTGAGGCAGCATATGATGAACTTTTTAAATACTTCATATTGCAATAAATGTAATGCTAAGCAGAGATCATTTATACATTATGTATGGTAATGCCTCAGGAATATCGTTCTGGAAGAAAGTCAGAAAGGAGTGCAGTAGAATACTAAAAAAAAAATCTTTTCAGATTATATCCACTTCATGACTTGTGGGAGACACCTCCTACTCAGGTGAGAAATCTCATCACATCATTAAATTTCTACTTCTGCCGTTCAAGAGAAGCGTTCACGTGACTGCATTAAACCTTCTCCTCCGGTTCTATATTGATGCGTATAACCTTTGCTCATATTTTTTGAGAGAAAAGTAGAGATGAGTGTGTGTGGGTAGTTGATTCTGTACGCTTGAAGACTATTTTCTTCTCTTCCTGTCTGTAGCCCTGCTATTAGGATTTCACAGGGTGCTGTCATACACTTCACTTGAATTTAAAAGTAACTTCCCGAAAACTTCTGAAAGTTTCACTCTTATCCTGTAGTTCAATGCTACCTTCAGAACTTGACAATTCAGATATTTCTGAAATTTTAAAAAAAAAAGTCACCAAGGTTAATTGTTTGAATATCGTTAAGGTTGTTATGTATCAGTCTTACCATCTGGTAAGCTATCATATCTTCTACAGAATACGAGCACATAAAGGCAAGGAAAGAGAAAGAGCATCATACGTTGTTCCTTGCCTATATGAACCAACGTTAAGGGACTCCCTGTCCTCAGATGTTGTCTCAAATGGTCAGGCTTTTCTTCTGTTTGTCAGGGGAAAATAATTAAATTACATCAGGTTAAACTAGGGAAGGGGATGTCAAGAACCTGTAGAAATCCATGACAGGAAAAGTGGATAAAATGGTTATTCTATTAATCAGGTAACATACTTGTGTTTTTTTATTTAAAGATGGTCAATGCATGTTATTGATCCATATACTGCTGCATCTATCTTTTCAGCAACTAACTTGTGTCTAGATTTTAAGACTACTTAAAGAAGTAGCATCGGTGTCAGTTAAAAGCAACTGAGATGGAATGATCGTTTATTGATATTTAGTTACTGCTAAAACTTTTTTTCTTATTAACGCGTTTGGTATTCTTAACTGTGCCTTCAAGTTCAGATGCATGGGATCATTCTAGAAATAGCATAATGGATAGGAATGGCAATCAACCATTATTGATTTTCTCCTGTTTAATAAAAGGTAAAACAGAATTATTTAAATTATTTCATTAGAGAGAGATTCAATGTGAGTCATTCTGTTCTCTTCACTCAGTACTGCCAGCTCTCCATCACAGAGAGGCCAATTTCTTGGTAACTCTGCCAAGCAGAAATGATGCTGGCTTATGGAGAATGTAGTCCAAGCACTCGATAAGCTGAGGGAGCTTCCATTGCTGCCTCAGGGCTGAGAGAAGCCGGTACTTGTGTGGCAAACTGATTCCCACCTCTGTTCTGCTCTTTGAATGGACAAATGCGTCTGTCGCTTGCGGGTCACTTGCCTCCCCGTTCTGTGTCAGCGCTGCATTGCAGCAGCAGTAGATAATGCTCTTGGAAGGTGCTGGAAGGACTGGCTGAGACTAAGGAGTTCCTGAGCCATTTTCCTTTAAATAAGTGACACACAGCCACCTTTCTCCTAATGTTTTGGGTACAGAAGCAGATGTCTACATTAAGAAACAGATATTGGTTTTTGAAGTGGAACATTATTTCCATATGCTCTGAATAAAATATTTCACTATACCTCAGAAAAGTCCCTGCTTCATTGTTCTGTCTTGCTTTGCAGAAATACTCTCCTTAATATTCAGTGAAAAGTAAATTATTTCAGCAGGGATTTCTGTGTTCCTTGTTCTCAAAAGGTTAAATTGTGTTTCTAAGATTACTTGCGTATCACTGTTGTGGCTAAATTACTGCATAGGAAGCTATGCAGGGAAAAGCAAAACAAAACAAACCCCAAGCATTAATAAACCAGAGCATGACCCAATTTATGTGACTAATACAATGCTTGTGTTTAGATATTTCTTCTAATATGTTTAGTTCCATATGGTAAACTTTCTAAAGTAGACAATATCACCTGGTGAAATGCTTTCACGAGGTTGAATTTGCACACAGTTTGAGAAAAATCAATATTTGCTAATAGAAGCTACTGTTTGTGTGTCTTTCAATCAGCTAAAGGACCAGCATGGGAGAGGAAGCAGTTGAAAAAGACTTTGGTCTACTTCAGTCTATTCATGAGCAATGGTTTATCTAAACTGGGAGAACATTAGGAGATGAAATGAACACAATGGTATGAAGAAATAGACACAGGAAATTTAAAAAAACCCAAGTCTATTAGCAAAGCAAGTCACATAGAATTGGGTTTTCTTTAACTTGCTAATGAAGCTCTGAAGCAGCAGTAAAACAGGAGAACATCTGTGGCATTGCTGTGCTGAAACTGCGTTTTGAGCATAATGTTGCTTTCATCTTCCTTCTTGGGTGAGAGGTGTCAGGTATTACTAAAAGCAGTTGTTTTTCTAATAACTGTGACAAGTTGCTGCTCAGTTTAATTTCTGAAGTTTATTTCCTGCTTGTAATTCTCTACTGCTGCTTTATAGTCAAGGCCTAGGATGTTCTCAAGCTGAGCTGATCTAGGCTTTGCCCAAAAGACGGCACTATTGCTAGAGAGTCATTTTGACACTTGTTTTTTACCAGTCCAGCACTGTGATTTCCTTGAATTTTCCACTACCATATTAATTTTTAAATACTGTATGCTCTCCTCAAAATCAAAACAGTCAATGTTTTGGAGAATAATGTTTATAGAGTAATAATTGTAAATGTGTTGTCTGGAACAGCTTAGATGGGCTGAGAACTGCTCTCCACTTCGGAGTCCCCTGGACTCCAGCCGTTGATTGGACATTTTCCCTGCCCCTTCCCCACTCTGTTACTGCACATCTTTGCCACGCTGTTATCGCATATCCTCCTCTCAGTTTTTCCTTTCTGAGCCCTGTGGCTTTCTTGACCTGGATGCTAAACATTTCTGAACCTCCTATTCCTACTTTTTTTTTTAAGGAGCTAGAGAATGTGATGTCACTCTGTTTCTTCTGTCAATATTATTTACTATCTGTACCGTGTAAGTGACATGGGTTGACTGATGCTTTAAAGAGATGGGTATAATCAATAGATTAAGCTGTAGCAAATAATTAACTGAACCGTGTTAACTGCCTATGTATGTATCGCTTCTCTGCTGTCATTAGCCATTGTCATGTCAGTGCTGGCCAACAAATGAGCCTTACTAGGTGGTGTAAATTTGCTTACCTTCTTCTAGATTTTGGAGGCTCTAGGAAGAAAAATAAGCTTATGCATGTCCCGTTTTTCCTCATCTCCGTCTCCCAGGTACATGAGTACTCAGTATCTGCCTAAAGGATTTGTTCATTTGGTAAAAATTTTTGTGCATCCAAGAATATGGGGCTGTTTTTGTGCTTTATCTCAGTTAACAGCATTGTGGTGGATTTATAGCTTATGAGCTAACTTAGTGTTGTATTTCATTTTAAAAAGAACATTCATTACCAAAGTGCCAAAGTTTTCACTGCAGTAGCTCCAATGAAAGGCATTTCAAGCTGTTCTAGGGAGAGAAAATCGGAAATGAAGAAAGATGATAGACCTCAGCATTATCTTTATTTCACTGACAAGGCGTTCTTTAATATTCAGCTACAGTCATAAACGGGATGGGAAAGATGCTTCGTGAATAAAAGATACATAAATATTCACTTGAATTTGGATGGAAGGTTTTTTTAAACATTACTGCATGTTTTGCATTTGATTTAACACTGACTCTATTATACAATTATTATAATACAACTGTGATATCACATTAAAAGTACAGTAGTAAATGTGGAATGAAAGGAAAACTGAAGTCTTTAATCATAGCTTAAAGTTCAGACAGTAGATGATAATTTTTTTTTAAGTCACTCCATAATATGAGAAATAATAGGTTTTATATGAAATTGTTCACAAAACTTTTAAACTGCAGTAAACAGGATGGGGCATTTTGCCAAATGGTTAGTAATTCTGACATAATTAACCAAAATGTTGCCACATGTTGAGATGTATTTTCACATTACAGTGCACTGCGCTGTATTTTTGTGGCACTGTACAGCACCATATAGGCTGGATCCTGGCAGTACTGTGTTAGTATGAGGCTGCAGCTAAAACTGTCTGGTGTATTTTTGCTGCTGATGTAATTTGATTACTTCTATTTTCGCAACTATGCAGGGAACCTCCATTCTGTGTTCAAGGGAATATTGCAGGTATGCCTTGGGGCAGAGATTAACGCCTTTCCCAGAGATTTCGGGGAATGATACAGCAAAGCTCTTGATGGATTTTCCAAAGAGCTGAAGCTATTTATGTAAGCAATAAGGTTTTTCCACCAACACTCAGCTTTGGCAATGACTTAAGTGAAACAAAACTTCCTGTACCACAGAGCAGCAATAGCACAGAGAGGGACTTGCACACTATAAGAGCTTTCTGCAGGGACTGAGTTACAATTACATCAAAGGAAATGATCATGTGGGATAACTATGCAAACTAGGTTAGTTCCACAGTACCATACATGTCTACAAATATAAGGTTTCTTAAAGGCACCAGCTTTTAAGTCCCAGTGGTACCAGTGTACTCCATAAGGCACTTTGAGATAGTCTGAGGAAAACAGCTGAAAAAACGTGGAAGCTCCATGTGGAAGCTGCTTTGGTGTCTTCGGTCACTTAGGAGGAAGAGGCCCTGGCTCCAAGGGCAGGAGAATTTCTGCGGTGACTCAAGGCAGACGGTGGTAGTGATGGAGCTGCCTAAGCAGAGAAATGTGCCTTTTCAGTGTGAATCTGCCGAAAATAGATGATAGATATTTATAACTGCACTTAACAGGAAAATTTTTAAAAAGCCAAACAAGCCAACTTCTGGAAGAACATGGAAACAGCAATTCTTAGACAACAAGAAATCACATTATTAGATTTATCGGCTAAACCTCCTCACTTAAACCTATGCTTTAGAGACATAGCAAATAGTTTTATTTTATTTCTCTTCACACTTCTGCTTGTTCTTGGTGGCCTACAGCTCAACAATACATCCTCCATGCAAAGCTAAGGTAAAAGATAAACAGTATCACACATTTTACTGAGTACCTGCAGTACATTCACACCCCCCCCAAATCTTTTACTCTGAACCACAAGACCTGAGTCTTTGCTACAGAGCTTCTGACAGTGTGTTATTGCCAAAGACAATTCCCAAAATAAAATTAGACATATGGTACTTGGTAATAATGAATGAGCATCCAAGATTTCAATTTGATTTCAGTAAGTGCTCAGATATCTGGGTGTTTATCCGAAATAGAATTAGGCAGACAAAAAATGGGCTGGAATTTTTCCCCAGATTAACTGTATCAGAGATTTTTAATCTTTTCCAGCCTTGCTAGGAAAAGTCATCTTTTATTTGGGGGTCTTAAATAATTGTCAGATAGGCTATGTTTTGGTTTTCACTTCCTTCTATTGAACTTTGAACAAGTTACTATTTGGTTTTCTGTGCCTCATCTATTTTTATATAGATAATATGCTCTTTGCTTCATGGGATCACTCTTAAAGACAAATCTAAAGTTTCTGAGCAGCAGAGTACTGCCATTGTGCAGAAGAGGTGGACATTTACCTCAGATTTGATCTGAATTCCTGTGAGAATGATAGCTTTAGTACTAGCCTTGGTTTTCAAATTCTAGCTTTCCCAATAATCTGATCTTGTAGAGTGAAGTGAAATAAATTAAAAGAAAATAAATGGACTGGCTTCTGTTTAAGCCTATGAGATCTTCTGGTTTATTCGTGACCAGTCCTTATTTAATCTAAACTATCTCTTCTATCCCAAATCTTTAGTGAATACCAATCTAGTAATTTTAAAATCTGTTTTGTTAGCTACTTGTACCGTGCTCTGTACTTGATGTATTTGTTTATCTAGGTGATGTCAGTATGTGCTAGCATGTTTGCAAAACCAGAATTTAATATTAGACCAAAGATTCTCCACTTAAAATAATAAAAATTGTACAATACGCTACATCTGTGTGTATGTGCACATATATATACACATTAAAAACTGGATCCTATTTCTCATTCTAATTTATCTCTAGAAAATAAAATGGTTATACCATTAATAACCAGCGCTGTTTTATTTTGACTTTGAAGGGTTTAGTTGGTCTGATAGCATCAACTAACTTGTAATTGATCAGAGGGGGAAAAAATCTGTTCATTACTGAAACAGGACTCCTGGCCTTACAGAGCTGTGGTAGCTTTTATAGTTGGAAAGAAAACGGATGAGTGTTCTGCTGTAAAATGAGATACCCATTTCAGAACTGGAATTTTAGAGAGCAATTAAATTCTTACACTAAAGAAATGTTGTTAGGAGCCTGTGTGGGTTTTTTCTTTCTACGACAACTGATTTTCAATCTAGAGCTTCATTGTCATATTTCAGATCTAGTTTTCTATATACATATATATATATTTAATTAGGTTGTTGCAGATTTTTAATTTTGTTGTGCCAGTGCTGTATAATCCCTAGTTCTGTGTGGAGATTAGATCCTGCTCACTTCTAAGGTCACAAGACCGTGTAAATAGTCATAAGTATTATATCTCGTAAAATAGATTGTTACTTTCTATTTATCTTCCTAGTCACATTTTGGCTCTCATTCACAAAAGCTACTGAAGATATTTAATTGGAATATGACTTGAAGAAATGCCAGGTTAGATTAAGTTAGTATTTATCAGACAATCTTATTGCACAATAGTCTATTGGGCTAATTTCAAAAATAATAGTTAATTTTATCTAGTTTGGCCTTTAGGCATTCAAAAGACCAAATAATGGATCCTTTTCAAACCCCTTTCATCTTTTAAAATGTACTTTAATTTAAATTTTATTTGGCTAACAAGATTCCTTCGCAGAACATTAAATTCATTAAAAATAGGTGAAATTATGTCATTTTTAAAAGTGCGATTAAGTTAATTCTCATTGTTTTTCTTTGTTTCATACTAATTTATGATATAGAACAACCCAAAATTCTTTGGGGGACAAATGCAAATGCAGTTGCCAATCAAAGAAATAGTGCATGATCCTTACTCTAAGTTTAGGCTAACATAAAATAAAGCAATCAAAAATAGCATATATAATATCCTTCTGGGATAGAGTTTCTCTACCCCCTAGAGAATTCCTTTTCTGTCATCTGTCAAAAAGTGTCTGATACTCTTCTCAGTAGGGTTCTTTAAACCTTTTTTGTGATACAAGACTGGGGACTTGAATGTGTTACATTAATCCATGGTGGTCTCTAGAAGTGCTTATGTTTACCTGTTAGCAGATGAGGTTTTGTGCTGTGAGTTGAACTATTTCTCTAAACAAGTTTATTTTATGATTTAGCAGAGGAAGTAATGTATTGTGGCTGATAATGCTGCCTTTACTTCATACTTTATTTCTGGTCTTAAACTAGTAGAGTCGAATAAAATCTACCACGTCATAGCAATGGCAAAGGGTGTAAATTTGCTCAGAATTTTGAACCTCGTGTTTCAGGAATTGATCACTGAGTCAAAGTGCCAAATTTATCTCTGCAGCATCTGGCTTCCTCAAGAAATTCTGGGGTGATGGGGTAAAAGTCTTTGCTGCTGAGTTGCCACATCTGTTAGCAGGTCACGGAGACACAGCAACAGGAACATTTGTTCTGACTGTGTGACAGTGCTGTCTGGGGACATCGTCTGGAAGGACAAAGTGCTCGGAGTGTGTTACAGAGAGGCTTCTACAATTGGAGCTCACTGCCAGCTATTGAGACCAAAAAGCCATTAGAGAGGCTTCTTAAAAGTCTAACTTGACTTAAGCAACAGAATTGGTGTGAAAAGGTTTAAAATTATAGCACGTATTCTGTATTAAATAGGCATCTTGGGGAACCTGCTGAAGGGTCATGGCGATCTCCGTTAAGAATAAAGAAAAAAAAGGAACTTCTACAGTATTAACAGATAATAGCATTTTGGGTCAGAGGCTAGTTCGTGTTTTTTTTTTTTTCTGTGCATGAGTAGCAGTGCTATCAATAATTTAAGTGTTATTTTTCTGGAATAGCAAGTTCAGAATTAACATGTGAGAGTCCAGCTCCTCGCTTTGCAACTTCACTGCCAGAGTCTTAGGGCTAGTAGATGAACAATTTACTGACAAGATTTTCTGGGTGAATTTAAGAAATGTGAACTAATAAATCCTCAACATCTGCAGAGTGTGATTAAAGAAAGAGAAATGCTAAACTAAATACATCTTTGCTAGTGGTCCTATTCTGCAGTCTTTTTCTGAAGCTGAAATATGCTGATATATTCATTTTCCAGTCCACTTCAACTGCCTTCTGAACTACAGTTTTAGGTTCGAATCAATATCTCCTACTGCTATCAACCTCCTATTTCAATAATTTTAGCATTATTCTGTAGCAAACTATCTAAATAATGTCATCAGGAACTTAGTGTAATCTGAGACAGTTTAGAAGATAGTGACAGAAAGCTTTTCTCTCTTTGTTATCAATCAAGCCAAAATGCAAACACTGACGAAAAAGTCAAGGCTTCACCACATAGGTCACTTTTACCTCTTGTTAGGCAGTTTTCCTTCCTTTCTCTCTCTTGCCCTTTATTTTTTTTCTTTCTCTCAGTGTTAGTAGAAACATGCTCTGGAAGACTCCAAAATGCTTCAAGACTAATGCTTTGAGCTGTGATAGATAAGTGAAATATATGATATCCTCAGGGCTGACACCTCCAAATACTTCTCTCTAAATAAACTGTATTAAGATTGACCTCCATAAATCCTTCTTTACATTAGTCGTTCTGGAAAAATCTCTCAGTTTACACAGATCTGGTTTTTTAGTGAGACACATGACAAAGCCTGTTTTGTATATATGATTAACGTGTCAATGTGTTTGAAAGAATAGTTATTGCACTCAGTTATTGACAGTCTGAAAACCAGTAATTAAGTCAAACTCATAAAATATTTTTATTGCCTTTTATATGGTATAGTTTTTGTTTGAAATACCTTATTTTCTGATCTGGCTTTGTAATTTTATTTTGACAAATGTATGAAGGGTTAATGTATGATATTTTAAAATTATTTTCTCATGCATACAGCCTTTGTGAATGAAGAAGCATCCTTTTTTTAAATAGTTTTGAGAGAAGCTGTGCTTTTATTCTATCCCTTTAACAAGACAAGTAGCCTATGATCAATGAAACACCGAATAACTGTAAAAGAAGCTGGCTTTTAAGACATCTGTTTTAAGATAAAATACCAAGGGGTTTATTGCCATATTTCAATCAGATGTTTTTAGAATTGCAATCATAAGAAATTCCTGCAAAGTCGTAATCTATTATTAAGTTGGACATTGACCGATGAATGTGATACATACTATGTAAAGAGAAATTAATTATATAAGAATTCACATCTCATTTCTTAGCAATAGGCCAATGCTATCAACTCATATAACAACATAAACTAGAACTTGGCGTTCTTTTAAGTACCAATTTGCTCTTTGAAATTGAAATTAATTACATCTGACTAGAATGTAGGAGTCCAAGGTAGCTGAAATCTGCGTATCACTGCAATTTGTGGATGCTTCATAGTGTCTCTGTATGTGACCAAAACCTCACTCTTTTTTTGTGGATGATCTACTCTGGTTAGATGAGCATCCATTGGAAAGCACTACATGTATCAAAACCGAGGGCACCAGAAGTCTTGCTACACAAGTGAAATTCATACAGGAGAATAACCTCAGATCAATCATAACTGCTAAACTGGTGTTTTGTCCATTCAAATAGAGCTGCTTTCTTGGTATTGGAATGGAATGCAGCAGATATTCCACTCTGGGGTACTCACAGGCCATAACAGCATACAAGTCCCATATATGCTTTCTGAGAAGTGATAGCACAATGGGTAAAAGTAAGGGTTCTTTTCTTTGCACTGAGATAGTTTTTTAACTTTCAGTGACATACGGCAGAACACACATAATTAGCAGAATCACATGATGTATTTTGCTGATCATTATATTTAAGAGTAAGGAGAGGAAATTTAGCCTGTTCCACTTTTTTAAACCTTCGTATGTATCATGAGATTCAGTTCCATTTGTAAGTTTACCCTGGCATTTGCACTCAAAAGTTTCTTTGCAACTATAGTAACCCAGGGCATTGGTCACCTCGCTGTCTCACCTGCTGATTTCTTGTGATACAGTAAAATTCCAGTGCAAACATAGGGTGTTGTGACAAACTCTGTGGCTTGCACATGTGGCTGGTATGCAGAGGATACTTCAGTGTTTCTGGTACTTGATTATTTAAGAGAAACAAACCAAACTGGACTAGGAATGGGACACATCAGTAAATTTGAATGGGAGACAGTGAAATCAGAAAAAAAATGCGGACTCCTGGGATGTAACATATAGTTCAAGCAGTGGAGGCTTTAGTCCAGCTACAGTATTTTATTTACATTCCTGATGCACTCCATCAGCTAAAGGCTTAGCTTTAACATTTTTTATCAGTAGCCATTAAGCTAGGATTCCGGGGTTGCACAAACATGCTATCATTGAGGAAATTACTTCACAGCCAATAGGTGATTTGAATAATTTCTTTAAAACTCACAGAGACATTTGCACTTTCAGTTTCTGTGTGGAAGCAGATCTCTGATATCAGCCCTTGGCTAACAAATTTTATCACTGTCCTTTTTCAAGATTAAACTGATCAAATAGTTTGATCAGGAATGGGTTTGTGAAGGAGAGCAAAAGCTGTCTGTGTTGTGAGCTCACAAGAAGCGCTGCAGCATGACTCCATGTGTAGATCTGCTGGGTATTTACTGTCGTAGAAGAACATACCCATTGGACCTGCTTTTGAAAGAAACAAGGCAGAGAAAGTAGAGGAAAAGATAAGGGTGAGAAACGGTTAATTAGAGCTCATTTGAAATCTAGTTCGTTTGAGCTCACTGAGGTCCATTTGATTGCTCTTTGTTGTGTTGGAAATGCCACATTTTGAAAGGCATTCTACGAGTATGGGAAGTGTAATCATTGGGTAGATAGCTGAGAACTTCCTAGGATGCATTTCGACATTCACGTCTGTCAGTAGCAGTGTTTTTCTTAACTTGATTTGGTGAATCAATATTCTAGCAAACAACAAATGGCTGCTGTTCAGGATTGTAAATAGAGATCCCAGGTTTCAGACAGAGAATGAACTGGGAGAAATTTGTTATTAAGAAAAAATATGTAGCTGGCTAATTGGGACATTTTTCTATTAATTTTGCTGTTATTAGCAGAAGTTTCTCATTTACTGAGATGTTAAAATGCACAGAATAAATTATTGATAAAATGTTTTCTTGTGTGTGTAACAGAATTTCTACAGATGATTCTAAAGATGAAGGCAGATGAGTGAGAGTGGTAAGGATTGATCAGGATAGCCTGATGGTTGCAAAATTCGACTTTTGGAAAAGCCTTCATTCTGTCTTATTCAGCCCATCTGACAGTTTAGTGGTGTGGTTTCAGCTCTCATTGGATCTTTATCTTACTTATTATCTGTTCCAGGTAGAGAACTGTTACTGATCAGTGGCCAAGGCACAAAATAAGGCAGTCTCCACACGTCAGCCTGAGAGCTTTTACAGTCAGGTTGTTGTGACTCGTTTGTCGGTTTTGATAGCTCTCACAGAGAACAGCACTAACAAAAATCTCAGGTTATATGACGCTGAACAAAACCAACACAGAAACATCACTCCATGTCCCCCAAATTCCCTTTTCCCAACGTGCTATTTCAATTACTCAAAGAAAGTGAGTATGACCAATAAAGACAAGGGGTTAGTCATTGGTGTATGTGAATGTGCTGTGGGGTTTTATTCAGACTCCTACATAAGGGATTTCTTCCAAATTCAGATTTGGATTCTAAATCAAAATGAGCATCTCAGTTCACATACATTATGAAATTTGCAAAGGTGTCTTGGATTTACATCTGCAGAAAAATAGTTCATTTCCCTCTAATCTGTTGTGTAAAGGGCAAGGGACAAAATCAAATTTTCACACTTCAAAACCAGCCATTGATTTGGGAAAGTATGAATACAGGACCCTGCTTGTAAATCTTGGCCTGGCTTTTTTTGCTCAATCATATGTTTCTGTTGTTGGCTGTTCTGACATCTAGTCAACAAGTTGTGTAGTGCCCTGCTGAAATCTGTATGGCTTCCTTCCAATGTGGTCAATGGGAATGGAGAAATATCAGCTAGAATGTTGAACTATCATATCTGTAAGTAGTAGTGACAGAACTTGCCAAATGTGGCATTTATAAATTATTTATTTTGCAAAAGATTTACTAGCTCATTATTTGCAAATCTCCTTATGCTTGCAGAAATAACAAAGGAACAAATGCCGTGAGATGCAATATTTGCAAGAATTAGATATTCCTGGTTTTTATTCAGGTTTGTAAAATTCCTCAGCCATTTACTTCAAATTCAGGAAATATTTATTCAGATGAATTTATGGAAACCATGTACATAATTTAACATCTTTATGAAAAATATCACACTGTCAATTTGAGATAAATTGCCAGTATTTATGTGCTATTTGCTAATATTTCCCTAACTAATAGTCTGCCAACTCTTTCTCAGGCATAAGATGCCATTAGCTATTAGATCCTCTTTCATTCATATTGAAACTTTGGCACACAGGAATTCTGTTGAGAAAAAGCTTCTTTGAGACTCCACTCATGTGATATCTGCCAAGATGACACCTTGTCACACAGAAAAGGTTAAATTCAAGCATATCGCCAAAGGACATGACCCTGTCACGTGGCTAACTTAAGCAAAAAAAAAAGGTTCTAGCCCACCGGGAAGACAAAACGCGGGCTGTCTGTGCCACTGGCTAATGGATGGCAGCACAGCCGTGTTTGCTTGGGCAAGTAGTTACTATTGTATGCAGGGCAGGGTCATCCACCAGACATGGGGTGTTGAGGGAAAAGATACAGCTGATTAAGAATAGAAAGAAAAATCAAGTCACAATAATAAAGCCACTGACTCCATAGGTGAGCAATGCACATTTCTTTCAAAAAAACTAAGAAAATATATAATTATGCATAATATGAAACATGATGTGGTACAACATAGACAAGCCAGAAACCATAAGTTAATAAAAGGTACAAGCAGAATCTCAAAGACAAATGTAATTATAATTATCTAGAAGTCTGAGACAGGTGAGATTATTCTGCTTTTTCTTAAAAATGCTGTTTTTTCTTATCCAATGTCATACTAATGTAATTTCCGTTTCTTATTTTCCAAATGCTTCATCTCTGCCTTCTGTGCGCTGCTGAAAAGGCTCTGCTTCTATTTATGGTACCCATAGCTGGAAAAAGAATTTGTTGACGTTGCAGTTACTGGGTGGATTTAGTTAATGTAGTAATTTAGTTAATTATTAGGGGGATTTAGGTAGTGTCTGAGCTCACTGATCATTATCATAGCATTTCTGATCCCCTCAAAAGGAGAGGAAAGTTGTCCTCTCTGATTTATGGCTTCTGTTTCTTGCATTGAATGGATGATCCAGGTACAAGAGTGGTCACTGTTGTCCTGCAGAGTTAGCAAGGCCTTTTCTGTTCATGATCTACTCTTCTCTTTGGTTGCAAAGTAGATATTTGCTTATCCTTAATGTCTTCACACTTCTGTCACTCTAATTTCTTGTCATGTAGCTTTTTACTAACAGCTTGAGGATTAATGATCATAGGAACATAATTAGATGCTTTTATTAAGATTTGTGACTTTCTGCTCTGATAGCAGGTAACTACACTTCAATTCACTTGTTGAGGAGAAGGAAAAGTAAAAGTTCTGGGGTATTTTAATTCATACAGCCGTAAAGACTTTCTTCAATACATTTCCCAGAGGCGCTGGGTTTCTCCCACCTGGGGCAGCCCTGGATTCTCCTCATAGAGGCTGCTCCTGCAGCCCCTGCCAACACCTCGACACCTACACCCAATGCACAGTCGAAGATTAAAGTTATTTGACAAGATTAATAATTTTTTGTATTTCACTAATATTTGGGAGGCCTCGACAAGCACCTTAATCCCATGGTGGCAGTTGCTGTGTAGGTGAACCTCGCCCCAACACCTTGCAGCCCCAGGAGCTGAGCTGTATGTCTCTGAACACCTCTGATCTCTTCAGAGTTCCTCTGAGCCCTGCGGACTTGCTGCTTCAGGCTTCCTAGGACTACAGTCTATCCTACCTGTTCTTGGAAATCAAGCTGAAGACCACTAAGTAGAATATTTAACGTATCGGTATGTAATTAAAGTCAGTATTTCTTCCATCTGCTTTATCTGGTAACTCATGGCATCATTTTAAGTATCACAAGAAAAGCGAGAAGTGTGCAGCACACAGCATAGAGAGCTTTTGGGCATATCTGCGTAGCCACAGGGTGCCACCATCGCTCCAGCTGATCGAAAGTGTTAGAGCAACACGAAATTTATCACCTGGAGATTAATATGAAATACTTCCAGCTAGTTTTTGAGCTGATGTTTTTGCATTGCTATGCTATAATGACACAATGATGATGTGCAACATTTGAGAAGCCCTAAAAGATGCGTAATCTATTTAAATTAGGGAAAAGAGTCCCCAGAGAATTTAACAGTTCTCAGAAACCAATCTTTATACTTTCTAGCATCTATCATGTGGGCCTGAGTTTCCCACTGCACTGTGTCCATGTCAACCATAGGAGCCACTAGATTTTTCACACAAATAAACATGCAATTAGATACGTATGTTATGCTAAGTGACTGCAGTGAAGAAATAGGTATGTGTCTGCATGTGCTAACATTCTCTGTGGACAATAATAGCTGCTAGAGTTAGAGAAACTAGTTCGGATGTTGTGTGGTAGCTCATCAATGTGATAAGCTGCACAAACAGAAGATGAAATATTGCTTTAACAAAAGCAGGACTTAATTTTAGCCAGTGGTATTCTGAAGCAATAACTGTTGTTTTCAGGTATACTGAATAAAGGTTGAGCACGATTTTTTTTTTTTTTTCTGGTTTAGTAGTGTTAGTTACGAGTGCCCACTGAAGCTAATGGAGCATCTGAGGTTAGCCTAAGAGAGGACAGAAATGTATTCCACATGTTACAGAACGCAATTAAAATTTGAAAAGTGCATGAAAATACTGTAGAAAACCTATAAAGCTGAAAGAGTAAGGGAGTATTTCTGGATTTCAAGGACTGCTTAAGTATTTTTCCCTTAAAATTAATTTGATTTCATGTGAAGACAGCATAGGGAGCTAAGTTAGAAACCAGGACACTGCCAAGCAAGTCCCGTTCTCACTGGAATACAGAGTTAGGCATTTTATACTTTAGTTCGGCCCTTCAGGCCTTTTATTTCCTGGTCTATCTTATTTGCTGATAACGATATCCAGGCATACATTCCTCAAACAACAAAACTCGTACTTATTTTTCAGGATAACATATCTGAGCACTAGATTAAAAAGTACAGGTAGGTTGGGTGTTCAGCAAAGATAGTGTTGCCTCAGGTAGTTATTGCATGGTTGGTTTGCTTTTCTGTCTAATCCCTGACACCATTGGAAGGCAATTTTGTAAGCAATATTTTATCTGATTTAAATAGCTCACTAATTTAGAGCTCACAAGAAGCTATATTCCTGTTTCTATTAGCATTTGTAGACAATGTAAGAGAAAGTAACACTGATTAAATCCAAAATGAAATGGGGTATTCTTTTGTAGGTGTTTTATTTGCTGCATTGTTGTTGTTTTGGTTTTTGTTTGTGGTTGTTTTTTGTTTGTTTGTTTGTTTGGGCTTTTTTTAAATGCAACTTAATGATAGAAATCTTAATGACAAAGAGGTTTTCTAATCGTTGTACAGCATCACAGCAATTTCAGGTCTGGGCTTCTAGGTTCTGTTTAGTTTGCAGTGGTTTATGAGTTGAAGTGATTTACAGAGGTGTAAGACTGGCAAAATTGACCAGTGGAGCACAAAGGTGCAGCAGACTGCTGATAAATTACTACTGGAAAGACTAGATGGCTTTTAAACCAGAAATACTCTACTGCTCTGACCAGCCAAATAGCCCCATATAGCTTTTAAATATGCAGTTCAATCCTTACCATTTGAGAAGAATCAAGTCCTTAATATCCTTAACATTACTACTGTCCTTCAAGAAGAATTCTTAGCTTATTTTACTTTACTCTGCAAGAAGCAGGAACCACCTTGCAGGCAACCTACAACACATACAGTTTCATAGCATTAATTTACCTCACACTCAGGAAAGATGGCACTGTCGTCAACGGTTTGGCTTTTTATTTTTCTGTTTTGAAAGAAGAGTGTCAAAATGCCTTTTCTGCCACATTTAAAACCATCCAGCCTGTGGTCTAGTATATGTTGGAACAAATTATGCACAGAAAAATTGTATTCAGAAATTTTTGGGTTTTCTGTCTGTATTTTCTTCTAAAATTAATGAGGTTTCAAATAACAGAACACTGTGTGTGGTTCTAAAGGAGGAAATCTTCATGTGTCCAGTTTGGTCCCACAGATGGAGAGAGGGTTCTATGTGTCTGGGAGAGAGGCTCAGTTTGAGCATTTTGCATTGAATGTGAGTCTGGTTTTGGAATACTTGATTTTGCATCTACCCTACAAAATTAGCATCAAGACCAGTAGAAAAACAAACAAACAAAGCTACCACCCACTTAACCCACAACCAAAAATGCAGAAAATGTAACCCCAATTGTCTGTTTTGTCTGGTGTTCTTTCAGGTTTACTTCAAAATTTCAGGTTGCTTCAGAAGAAAGCGTTAAGTGTCCATGGCAAATTATTGTAGTCCACCCTGCTGACCTCTACTGTTTGGAGGCAGGTCTAGGATCATGCAAGTCTTTTATACATTTGGAAGTGATTAAAATTCAGGTCTTTTGGTTGCAAGACTGCTAGATGTGTTTTATAGCCACTGAAATGTATGCAACTTTCTCAAAAAATTACATTTTCAAATGTATGATTGTGAAAATCAGATAGTGTGTTGGGCCCATGGGTACTGTGTTTTCCTAGTCTAGAGTTATGTTTGCATAAGTGTATATGGAAATTACAGATAATATGAGAACAAGTCTGAAAAAATGACACATTGACAATTTCATTACTTGCCTACCTGCTGCAACTGATTTTGTTAAGAAATTTCAGCTGAGAAATATATTATTTCTGTAATTTCTACTAATCTTCTTAATGCCCGAACTGGATCTTAGACTTTCAGAGAGAACCTGAGTTTGAGCTAAGTCTCCATAGTAAAACTTTGGCCTGAAGGAATTTTTCATGGCCAAATTATAAACTGCTGGAAAATAAATTTCATATTGAAAATGTGGATTCAGCCTTCAGTGCAACAGTACTTTGCTTTTCCCTTCAATAACATAGTGACCTACGTGTGCAAAGTTCCTTTAAGTATTTCTCGAGGCAAATTTTTTCTGCTCTGGGTATGATGGAATTTATTATTTATATAACTCACTTGGCTCCAGTAAAGTTTTTTATTAAAGACTTCTGTAACCGTAGCAGATGCTCTGGAATAGAGTTGGTAAAACCAGGGAGTTCCAGAATTCCATGAAGTTTAGGCATGGACACACTGTTAATCAATGTAGGTGTGTAACCATATAAGCTAAAATCATACTTCGTGTATTTTTTCAGAATGGCTCTAAGTGGAGTAACATTGTATTTTCTGTAGGAAAAAAAAGAATCTCCAAACCTACATAAAACGTAAAGTTTTTGTTAAGACTTGTAGTGAGGGTGCAAATCACGCTGTGACAAGATACATCATATAGGAGCAGGTCAGGTCAGAACAACTGTTTCCACACAGGCTGTTATATGAAAACAGAAGTTAATGAGTCATTGTCTCCCTCAAATTGATATGAACTACAAGAAGATATAAAAATTTTCATACTCCCATACGCACTCAGTTATGTATTATTTAGCTCCTTTTATATGCAGCTTAACTGAATGAGAATCTTAAACTCAATTTATTATGTTTAAAATATATGTTTACCTGTTTTCTTCAAGAGAAATACGAAAGAATAGGACGTATGCCATAAATAGAGGATGATAATGTATGAGTCCTTGCAGCTGGAGGTTTTGGCCTGTTTAGTTAGCTAGTTCATCCAGAAAATGATAAATCATGTCAAGACAGAGAAGTCATTTCATTGTTTAAAAATGAAAAGAAAATCTGATTTTAAAATGTCAGGTTTAGGATTTATGAGCAGGATTCCTATAATCAGTCATTCAGAATGAATTGCATTAGTTAGGATCTATTTGCAGGCAGACAAGCTGAAAATATTTTTGCGTACAGTGCCAAGTGAGTTTACACTATCTCTCACATCTAAATTGCTTTTCCACCCTATGCAGATAGAAACACACACACAAACATGCACACACAGATTGTTAGTGCTGAGTTCCCTTGTGAATTGGTTATAAACTATGACAACAGTGTGAAACACCATAAGGGGAAGGGAGTTTGTGGGTTTTTTTCTGTGGTATCAACGGTGGTTGCAGTCCACTGAAGATAATGGGAACAATAATACCTATTATAGAATTGCCATAGACAATGTTTGTTAGAGATAATACTTAGAGAGCAACCAGCTGTCAGGAATAGGCACTAACAAATTTGCCTTTGTTGAATCTCATCCTTCAATTATTTAGGAATATGGGAATTTTGAAACTGATTTCCATGAGCGTGCAGGAAGGGAAGGAGCTGGGCAAAACTTGACTGGGGGCATGTGTTTGTTCAGATAGGCTAAGGTAACTTCTGGTGTTTGAGGAAGGGATTTTCCTTAATTTTATCTTTTGCAACACTGTAAAAATTAAACCAAATTAAAGTCAGCACATAAAGGAAAAGTAGGAGGTAGAATAATTTGGTATCATGCCAGACCTCAAAGTGCTTTCGTTGCCTCATCTTCATGGGAAGAAGAGAAATCTCTCTGATGAAATAAATGAACTGATGTCCTAGCAGCTGAAGATGTGTCTATTTTAAGCTACAGCTATAAATAGATCCATGAAATAATGTCTGTCCTGAAGTGGAAAAATTCCAGGGTAAACCCCAATACTTTTTTCTTTTTGAAATGGGACTCTGCACAGAAGAAAGGCAAGTACCATGGCAGTAGGAAATCTATTTCTTTCCTTCCACGTTGCTTAGCGCAGCTCTCTATCATTCTGTACATGCTCTATTTCTACACCTGCGGTCTGTGAGAGTGGACTGTAGGTCAGATTAATTGTTTTGGCACACTCCATTGATCCCTTTCTTTCTGCTGCTTCTCTGCAAGCAGAAAGCCCAGCTCGCTCTCCTTGCAATAAATGGTGACTCGTCTTTTCAAAAAAAGTAGGACAGTACTCAACTTTTTGGCTCAGACACATATATCAAGCTCTTTTTAACCTGGTGCTCAGACTTTCACATTTGTTTTGTGCTATTATACTTTTAAATTTATTAACATGTATTTGTATGCATCTTGTACTGGATTGGTGTAAAGCCTGCATGCTTCCGCAGGGAAGTAGAACTGTTATAACATTCCAGAGCCGTGCTAGAAAATCTGGGTTGTGTTTGAAGCCAAAAACTTGTAACCACAGTCTTGTTGTTTGCTTTCTTTGTGAAGAGCAACAAGCAACAGCCTCTGCATGAATGATACTATCTATGGTAAATAGTATGTGAAGCTGTAGGGCATCCTGTGTTTGTTGCCAAGACACCGATGTTAGAAAACAGAGCTGCCAAGTCAGATGCAGTTTATTTAGGAGTCTGGAAGTGTGAGCCCATGACAGCAGCATGATGTAGAATCTCAGTTTGCGTTCATTTGTACTAAGGGGCAAAAGGGAAAACAGCAGCACCGTGATAGAGCCTTCAGCTCTCTGTAGGAGAGAGGCACCAATCAAGAATGAGATGGGAAAGGGGAAGAAAATGGTGGATTTTGAAAGCCTTTTAACCTCTGACTTCAGAGAAGAATGTGTGTCAAATCTAATGAAACAAAGGAGACAGATCTGGAAGAGCCTAATGGTGATGCTTTTATAAGACAGCAGACAAAGAAGCTGTCTTTGCTGAATGGAAGCTGACAGTAATTTCTCTTTTCACAAAAATGGCAGCTTGCTGCAGAAGAAAATAAAAATGGTAATGTGTAGATATATGTACATCAAATCCCTCTGCCTCTTACAGCAGAACACTAGAAAGTGGTAATGCTGTTGGCTTTCCATCATTTAATAAGTCTAGCCACACTCATGTTTATTTTTATTTTTTTTTCCGAGGTCAGTGATCCCTCCTTCAGCAATACTTTCCTACCATAAACCAGCAGAGCTTCTCCTCAAAGAGGAGAAGCTAATGGCACAGAATATATTGCCTATTTTAAGCCAGAGGTAGGAGTAGGTGATTCTACCTATAAATGAGGGATGTTTTGCCTATCCTTCATCAACTGGACTTGGTTTCCTTCTTCATTTCACAAGCAATTGTGAAACTATGAGCCTTAACATATTTGTTTTTTGCTACTCAGTTGCTGTTATATAGGTGTTTATTTTTTCCTGGGCTGCCAAGACTTAGTTGATGCTGAACAAAAATTTGTCTATTAACGTCAATATCCATATTGAAGTGTGAGACATTTCTCTTATAGTTGTCTTTTCAGTATTTTCCTAATTACTATACAAACCATATTAGATTCTTACAAATTTTACTAAAACACTGGCTTTTACAGGCTTAGTGCCTAATAAGCGACCTTTTATCTGGACTTGGAGAAGAAACATTACAATCTGGTCTCACAAATGTGGACAATATTGAGTTAGCAGATTCTTGCATATTTTAGTTGCACAAAGTAATATCTTTAGAGGAAGAGCTTTCATTTGGAACTGGTTGAAAATTCTCAATTAAAAAAAAATCAACAGAAAATGCTTTTTTGTAATACCTGAAACATTCAAGTTGAAATATTTCTCAGTGACATACTGTCCATGAATCCAAGGCAAGGTCTTAAGGGAACTCTGCATTTGTAGCTTATTGATTGGTCTTGAAATTCTCTGCAGACATCAGAAACAACAATTTCTCTGAATAGGTTCAAGCTCTGAATAGCTTTGTGTTTACTTCAGTTTTATTTTTATTAATAAGCTGCTCAGTATCAATGAATAGTAAGAAAATTCCCTATGAACTCAAAGCTCTTGAGGATCAGTTATTTTTACCTTCTCTGCTCTAGGGACATGAGCTGATACAATCCTATGTAGAAAGTAAGGGCAAATGGTGTGTGAATTATTTTAATTCTAGCTTCTGTTTTTTAGTGAGTGTTTTGAAGCCTTTGCTACGTAAAATAAAGGGAGATGAAGAAGCGGACAAGGAACATGGTCCTTCATGGTATAACTAAAACACTTAAAGTGTAGAAATTATTTAGCCAAATTAAATTCCAGAAGGGGGAATCATCTGGATATTAAAAGAACCTAAACTGACACTTAAGTTCTTAGAAGGTAAATCTGCATTCTCTTGGGATTATTTCACTTACAGAAATAACAATATGTTGTAATGCAAACGATGTTTGATAACTAAATAATATGCTGAACCAGTCTAGGCTTCAAGGACGGGCTTTATACAGAACGGGAATAATGTCTCTAGCTACTGTATCACAATAATGCAACTGTCTTAAAGTTTGAGGTGTTGGTATTCTGTGTATATTCTGCTGCTGGACACGGACAGGTTCTTAGCTTTCTCCTCCTGAAAGTGTTTGAAACAAGTGGAGAAGGTGCTTTTACTCAGATTCATAAGGAATTAAGATTAATTTGAATACTGTGGTTATCTACTCCTTGATTGCAGTTTCCGAGTTGTATTAGAGGAAGCTTAACCAAAGCCAAACAAAAAGAGGCAAGTTTTATTGATACAGGAATGCTATCAAATTATAATGACTGAACTGAGGTGTTCACATTCTCACAAATAGAAGTTGGAAAGGGACCACAAGGCAATAAACTGTGGCTCACACACGAGTCTTCTGGCAGTAACCTTAATTATTTCTTTCCCTTGTAAGAATGCAATATTAGTGGGATTCATCAGATGCTGCTGCTGTTGATTTACAGATATCTGATCCTGAATACATATTTTAGATCTTGGAGTAAATATTTCATTGTGCCTTATGATGTATTTTTATTATTGTTAGTGTTTTTTGCTATAAAGTATGCTCTAGTTTAGAATCATTGAATAATTTGGTTTGGAAGGTACTTTCAAAGGTCTCCTAGTCCACCCACCTCCTCAAACAGATCTAATGAGATCAAGTTGTGTGGGTGCTTGTCTTGAAACTTCCAAGGATGGAGATCCTGCAGCCTGCTCCAGTACTTGACCACTCTCACGGTTAAAATAAATAAAAAAATATTTATAATTGGAATTTTCTAGTTGGGATTTTCAGCTTGTGTCTATTGAGCCTTGTCCTGTTGCTGTGCATCTCTGAGAATATTCTGGCTCTCTTTTCTCTGTACAATGCCATAGGAACAACCCTTTCAGCCAGACCCTTATAAACACAGACACTCTGAGTTTCTAAGAGACATAGCTCCATCTAACACAATTAACAGTTGCTCCTTGGCTAGTCCAAAATTAGTATGCTAGTGTTGTTGCGTTCGTCTAGGTTTGTACTTCCTGATGTTTCTCCTAGCTTCAGCTGCTTTTCTTGATCCTCAGTTTCTGTTTTGATTCCTGTTACTGAACTGATGCCCAGTTCCACATGATGGTTCCAGGTCTCACCATAAGTGTATTTGCCTCAAAACCACTCAAAATTTAGGAAAAACTTTATGCAGAGAGGTTAAATAGTCACCACTCAATTTTGAGAAAATACACAGAAAGAAAACATAATATTTCTTTTAAGTGCTGGAAAAAAATGCTAAGAGAACCGAGACGACCGTTTTTCCTCAGTTCAGTGTACACCTGTGATCAGCTCTCAGTTCACCTTTCTCTATCTCCAATTGTTTAATAAGATACACTTAAAAGAATAGAGCCTTTAACTATAGGCACCACTACGAAGAAAGGTATCAGATACCCTGACAGTCAGCAGATAGTTTGAAATCCTGCATCTTTTAATTCTCTAGAAGACAGACGTTTTTTCTTCTTTTACATTTTATCTCAGTTTTCTGTAAGCCAAGTGGCATTGCAGGTGGCAAAATTAACTGATGTCCATATTTTACCTTCTGACAATGGCAGAGTTCTGAGAGGGCTAGGTCTGTCGTGAGATACTGGTGATGCACACAGCTTCGAAATAGTACCTTGAGTATATGGAATAAAAATGAGATTTTAAGTAAAGTTTATATCTGTATGCATTTTCTATGGACTATTTTTGCATTTTCATAATTATTTGATTTATTGTGGACTAAACTGGATCGTGTTAAGACATGAACTAACCAAGAAAGCTGGTGATGGAATTAAAGGAGTGCTGTGTAGTGACATTTTATGCAGTGATATCTTAGTTTCTTCAAAGTTAAGATCTGTTATGGTTTTGGCTGGATAACGTTCCAGGGCCTGGACTATTTGAAAGTGAAAGAGACTCGCACTTGGACAGAGGACCTAAGTATGTAGCTTGTTAATAAGAACCCACTCCCTGAATTTCCCCAGTTAATTGCTGTTTTCCTTCCATGTCATTATTTACTGCCCTTTGGATACTGGAAGTTTTGGAAAGCTATCCTTATAAGGTTTGTTAGTGGCGTAAGTCTACCTGGAAAATCTATTCCTAACTCTTGACGATCTGCCTTTGCAAAACTAAGCTTCAAAAAGAACTGGGCTTCAGCATAAAACAGTAACAATAAAATCAAAGCAAGAGAACTTGCTACACGAAAGGTAAACAAAGGAGAGTTTTTCAAGAATGCCAGGCAGTTTGCTCCTAAATCTCTTTGCTACTATGATTTGTGATCTTGAATCAAAACTTCTGAAAATCTCCAGCCTCTGTTGCATCCATCATTCAACGTATTATTAACTGCACAAGGAAATTAAATGGAAAGTCTTGTTACACAAAATGGGTGTCTTATCTGCTGAGGAAGACAAAAGTAAGTGTGGATTTAGCTTTTATTGCATAATATACCACCTGGCTCTTAGCCTCAGTAGCAGACTGAGACCTTGTAACACATATTTGAATATACTCTCAACTTTTTTAAACAAAAGGCAATCATTATCACACTCTGACATTTCTTCCTTGCCATATTGCTATAATAGGTTCTGCAGGGCAAGTTTGGTGTGCTGTTTGCAACCTGCTGTTGATCACTGTTGCAGTGATACTAATGTAGTGAAAACAGTTGTTTAAGAAAACTAAAAATATTACTGAGTTTGAAAAAGATCTCATAATCTCTGAATACTTTGTGAAGATAACTTCCACTCTGAAATAATTTGTCTCAACGAAGTTCTTAATTCTGTGTCTTAAAAGAGAGACCCGAATATTCACTTCTAGTCGACCTCTGTTGTACATTTGTGTTTTCAATACCAAAAGAAAGTCTCTTTCAGCAGTCCCTCTCATTATTAGGAAACTAGCTTGTAGCAGAACTGAGCTGAGAAAATAATGGTAAACTTAGAAACTGGAAAGAATGAAGTTGACCATGGTAATATTGTTATTCTTTTGAGCTGTACAGATTCTTCTCCTTCGATCAGACACTGTTCCAGTAATGAGCTCCACATTCTTCTGTCTCAAAGGGCCTCACCCTGCTGTGACTTAGAAGATCCATTTTATCACCCCACTCTTATTGTAGTTTGGTTGTCCATTATATCTTCATTTATCCTTTGAAAGAACATTTCACAGAACCAAGTAGTTGTTGATAGCTGGAAAATACCCCATGCTTTTTTATTGATACTGGAGCTTAATAAAAATACCTTCCCACCCATTAGCACTATGCTTTAGGGGTAAAACATCATTCTCCAAACCAACTGAAGAGTACATGGGGGAGAGCAACATATTGACTTCCTTTGCTGGTACGTTATTCTCTGGATCTTCACATTTAACCTCTGTCAAAGGAACATATTGGGATGAACCTTTGACTGATTCAGTTCAGCCACCTTTGTGTTTCTGTATTTTTTTTATGACACAGGCAGTGTTCAAGAAATAGCAGTTTATTGTAATGATGAATTATCAGTTAATTGATTGCTAATGTCAGAACTGTAGTCACCATTCAAATGTGTTTAGTCACTGAATGCGCTTGAGTTTTGACTGCTATTAGACTAATATTAGTTAGGTACCTCAACTGCTTCTTTTTCACTGCTGCTTCTGGTGCCTACAGTGGCCCAAACTACTTGCAACTCGTCAGTGGTGTCTGAAAAAGGTTTTATCAGAATTATTCCAGAAATACCTAATTAGGTGTAATTAAAATGTTCCAGAGTGATAGCTGAGTTAAAAAATGTTTTTTTGTAAGTGACAGAACTAATGAAGCTTAGTTTTCTGGAGATTTGACTTTACTCCCTCCATTAAATTCCTGCATTCACCCCGTTGCCTTTGTGCTCCCCCACGGCTTTCTCTAGGACATGTCCTGAATCTTGAATGGTAATCTCTGCCACTTCTCCTGCTCCACATTGTTCTTTGGTGTCTTAGAGTTATGCATGTGCTGAGAGGCCAGCAAACAAAACAAATTGAACAGTTCATCTTACACTGCACATTTCTTTCCTTTATCTACCTGGAGATTTTCGAACTCAGAAAAACCCCAACCCCAAATGAAACCCAAACATGATCCCTCCCCACCGAAAACCTCAGACCTCAAACCCACTGAAACTCTTTCTGCCTTTGAGATCTCTTTCAAAGTTCGTGATTTGGCCGGTAAACTAAGAATGTGTAAAAGTGTAACAGATGACCAGATGATGTGATTGTGTAAGTCTGCTTTCATTAGGAAAACAGGGTTGAGAAGTTCTAGCAGAGACTTGCTTGTAGCTGCCATGCTGTCTGGGTCTGCTCTGACACAGTCTGCTCTGGTTTCGTAGGCTGTGCAGCTTTCAGCCCTCTGGCTTGGAGGCAGCCTGTCAGGAATCCTTTTGTGGAGAACAAGGAAAAGTACTGAATTTTTATTTCAAATGAGAGCAAAACAGTTTTCAGAATTCTCTTTGAAACCTGACTTCTCTTCTATATGTTTTCTGGAATTTTGCTTTCTGTAAGTATTTGTGTGTTGTTCACAGAAAGCAAAGAGATGAGGTACAAAGGTAAGACTGCCAGAGCTCAGAATTTTGAGAAAAGATTCATTAAAAAAAAAGTGTGTTGGGTTCGAAGTTCACTCAGGTATTCCAAATAGTTTGTTTGAAATCTCAAAAGAACAGTAAAAAAGAATCATTCAAGGGAACCAAGAACTTCTATTATTATTTTTTTCAAGGAAAGTAATAGTATGAGAATTGCATATATATTTAACAGGATGTTATATATCTAACTGAATTTTTTGTTTTGAAAGTCATGAATTCATTTGACAGTTATTTTTTCTAGGTTTTTCTTGTTACCTCACTTTTCTGGGTCACATGGATTCAATCTCATCAAGCTGTGGTAACTTGTGGTAACTGTGGTAACCTGTGGTAACTTTTCTGACACCTCCTGCTTAAAACCCAAAAAGCCAGAAGGATCGTGAGGCCCCGCTTTCACGGTCTGTATTCGCACTGAAAATCAAGATCAAGCGAGCTTTTGCCCTTCTGCTCCGCGGGAGGTTTCTGTCCTCCCTGAGCTCGCCTTAGGACACCTGCGTTACGCTTTGACAGGTGTACCGCCCCAGTCAAACTCCCTACCTGCCGCTGTCCCCGGAGCATCGTTCTTTTTCATAAATTGTCTTGGAATGGCATCTGAGAGCCTTAATTTAACTATAGAATCAGATAACACCTTTACGGTGCATCTCTTCTAGGCCTTCTCACTGTCAATATACATATTTCGGCTTTTGTGGAGTGATTAAGAAAAATTGTGATAGATTGGACCATCTTTACTCCTTCTCCTCTAACCCAAATGACCATCCAGTTTCACATTTATATCTGTGAAAGTTGGTAGCAGCTAAAAAAAGATGGGAACAATCATTCACACTTATCCCGCTGTTTATAATTGAAGAGAGGGTTTGACTTAGTAGTAGTAGTAGTACACTTATAGACAATGCTATCTAGCCAGGAAGTATTTCATATAGGTCATCCTTACCTTGTCTCACCCTGCAGTAGTTATCTTTGGGGGAAAAAAATAATTCTAGCTCTGATGCCATCTTACATAATTTGTGATCCATACAGACCCGCTCTGCCATTTCTTCTGCTGAAAATATCATATCTCAGCACCTTAATTTAAGGCAGGTTGCAAAGAGAGAGCAAAAAATCTTCTGCACAGTTAGGAAGTTTTTTATCTCTGCATAGCTTTATTTTTATTAGTTTTTTTTAATATCTTCTCCTTATGTTTCCACATAGCAGCAGCAGTATTGAATAATAATGGTAAATAACGTAGACTCAACCAGCACTCTATGTGAGGAATGTAGGCACTAAACTCCTGAAGAGTGTTCTGTGGGTGTGCATGCAGGAGGCCAACGTGCTTTTTTGTAATTATTTACTTGCGTGTTCTTCTTCCCCCTGGCTATAAAAGTTAAGTCAGTTGTTTCTGATCCTTGGTAGCTGGTTGTTAGTCAGCTCTGCTGGTTGCCAAAATAAGAAAAAAAAGTTCTGTGTTAACTTATATTTATCTATAGAATAGCTCTAGTCTGATAGTACTTCAGGTGTGTCTTGTTAATAGATGCAGAGACAATTTAAAGGTGGTCCACTTGCACAACTGCAGTTGCCCTATTTTCTTCATAATACAAAAGTGTTTTTTGTTCTGTTTTCTTGGCTAGTTTTCTAGAAGAGAGAGGACACAATGTATACACAGTGAACAATCCAGGGTTTGACATAACTACGGTTTAGGCTTGAGCCTGCTGTTTTGTTCTCTGAGTGTCCTTGATGAGCAGAATTACAGAGCTAAGTTGTTTGTGCAAGAACGGAATGCGGCACTCAGGCAGAGCCCTAACCCACAAGTGAGGAGGAGACTTGAACGTTATGACGTGTGGACAGTGCATGGACAGCAAGCAGTCACCAATGAAACTTGGGGGTGGGATACGTGAACAGTGTGTTATAACCAATAAGAATCATGTAACCGGTGCGTGCTTCAGTCAGGACTTTATATATACTTTGTTGTGACAATCAGTAAGGGAGAATGACTTAATTCATATTGGGATGCTGTCATTACTCTGGCCAACTCCTTTATCGCATCCAAAGAGGCTCTCTCCAAAAAACAACTCCGTCAATTTTCCACTATATCTTTTCTCCCTTTAAAAAGACCTTTGTGGATGCTACCTCTGAGTCACCAAGGGATTAATTCTCACCGATGGATAGAGCTTTCTTTTGAGAAAATCGTAATTTCAGCACATGAGGGAAAGCAAGAAACTTTCAAGTCTTACCCCTAGTGCTAGTATTGGAATCTCTGTGCTTTTGGACAAATAATTCTCTCTGCCTTTGCAAGGCACACAACAATTCATTCACTTATCAAATCACGAAATTTGGCTTAGTTGAGCAGATGATGTTAAAGTTTGGAGTTAATATTTGCAAATAAGAGCAGAATTTACCCTAGTGTCTGCAAAGCAAATACACATGTGCAATGAGCTACATGGGTGTTACTTCAATTATTTCAGAGTCATAGAGGCTGTGCATGGGCACTGCAGTTGCTTCTGCCAGTGAGATCTGGAGAATGCCTTCTGTTACACCAGAACTGTGGGAAGAATTTGAAAAATAAAGTTGAACAAGCCTGGGTAGCATTTTTGTTTCCATATTAAACTTCTGATTGTATTGATTAGGCTCTGATTCAATAACATAGTTCCTCAGGGCATGATTTCATTTCATTGTATCTTAATTCCCCAGAGTTTTTTGCTGTATGTAGCAACAGATTTCTTAGATTGCAGAGGGGAAAAAAAATGCAAAATTGTTGCGCCACGTGTAAAGGGTCAAAGAATAAAACATCAGGCTGCAATGAAATGCCAGTATACTTTGGGAGTAGCACATCCCCAAACAGTAGGAAAACCTCCCAAAGTATGAAGAAATAGTTTCTGTCTGGCTTAGAGAACACATTTTGTGAGTTACAGTTACGAAGTAAAAAAGGAAATACATATAAATGTGAACTTACAGCTTCATCATCAAAAATTTTAAACTAAATGCTTATACATTTTGCAGGAATATACTCTGAAGTGAATGTGTTAATTTTTAGTCTTAATTGCATCAGCAAACCAGACCCAGCATTTTCAAACAGATATAAGAAATTATAAAACAGGTTTGGACATTTAAGGCAGGATCATTGCATCAAGCATGAGGGCATTTAAGAAAGGGCAAGGAAAAGATGGCAGAAGGTTGTAGCCATTTGAAATAAGAGTCATACATTCAAAAGAATTCGTTCTTCATTCATCTGGTCACCCCTTTGGCTTGAAATTCTGGAGATTGAAATTCAGCATGCTCGCTTTTGGTGATACTTGCCTTTCTTGCTTAAATTAGGGTCAGTGGTGTACATGAACCTGGCTTTAATTTGGATCAGGATTCATGCTTTTCACAGAATCACAAAACGTTAGGGATTGGAAGGGACCTTGAAAAAGAAGATAATATCCTGGTGATCTTCAGCGCTTTTGTTTCAGAACATGCCAGCTGGTTTGGTCTCAGATAAAACTTAATTAGAAGGTGTGCTCAAAGAGCCCCAACCATTCACAAGCATTCAGGCCATAGACTCAGGCTGTAAATATTCCAAAGTAAAATCCCTAAAACACATATTCTGGAGACTGCGTTCTCAGCACCAGTGTCTTACATCTGCAGGCTTTCTACAGTGATCTGCACTAGTGTCCACTAACTCATGCTGGATCCCTGGCAATGAATTTTGAGTTCGTGGCTGTGTCAGTGTGTGATGTGAGGGAAATAGATTTTTGTGGGTTTGTTTGTTTGTTTTTCTCTAGAGTATTTCCTTGCAGAGGGTTTTTTTTCAGACATGAAAAATGGGTGCATCCCGACAAATGAACAATTTTGTTTTTATGAAGGTATTTGAAAAATGGCAACGAGTTAATTTCTTTCCTTTTGACCGTTTAATAGTTGTCTAAACTATGCAGCACGGCTTCTGTGTATTTTTTTATTATGGAAACTTTTCTATTTCTATGGAGTGGCACTCAATTATTTCTTTCTTTCAGGAATAAATGTAAAGGGTCAAGGTGTTTGAGAATTTATCTTATTTCCTGCCCCATTTAAGTTACCTAAAAATGTCACCTTTTAAAATTATTGGAGCTTATTGTCAACTGTTATGCACCTTAGTTACATATAAGAGCATTAGGGTCATGTCTTAATACAATTGGAACTGAGCTACAGGTAATTCTCAAGGTTCACACTTGGTAAAGTGCAAAAAGTTTGGAAATAATTTTTAAGCATGTCCATTCTTACTCAAACTTACCATGTCTTATTACTAAGAATGGAAAGAATTGTTCAAGTCAAAGTTTTGTTACAGGATTTTCTTACGAGATTTGACAAGACAGGTTTATCACCATAAGTCATAGAAATAGTTCTACTAAATGAAGGATGTGTTATAAACAAAAAGAAAAGCTGGGTGTAGTGGTTTTGTTTGTTTTTCCCTACATCTCAAATAAAAGGCTCAAAGTCAGAAGTGACAGGGTTTTCTTAGCGAGAATTCTTGTAGACTATGAGATGCCATCCAAACTGAAGGAGACAGTATGTTTCTCACATACTTGAGTTCATGTAGATTATATATCTATATTTTTTGCCTTTGGTGTTTTGTGAAGGGATTTGGTGATGCAATGGAAATTCTGTTTTCTAGATTAACATTGAATATGGGAGATATTAGACATGTCTGGTTTGGTTTCAATGTTACTTTGTTGAGGTTTTGGTTATTTTATAATTGAAATTGGGCATATTCAAATCCTACCTGAAAGCCTCTGAAAACCCATGTTTACATAGTGGGATCATCTACCTGTTATTCTGCGCAGCCTGGGGATCCCCAGTCTAACCATTTAAACCCCATTTTGGCCACGTTTCCCCCAGTCCTTCCCTCAAGCTTAGCTAAAACAAGTACAGAAATAAGAGACAGGTATGGAGATCTCCTAAAACCAACCAAAACAAACAAAAAAATCACATGAATAAATACCAGACTTGTCACAAAGTGAGACTCTGTGAAGGCATTTAAGTAATAAAATGTGTGATGATGAACTGATTTTTAGAGGTGTCAATACAAAATCACCAATATTACCGTAGGTGCTTCCGAAAATAGGAATTGTGTGTTCTTTAGAACCGTTCACAGTTGTAATAGAATTTGTTTTTCTCTGAATGTTTATCTTCCAAAAGTAGGCAACATTTTCTTGTTATGTTTCCTCTAAGGATTTCTTTTATAGTGTGCCTTTTTGGATTATATTTTATGGTACATAGAGGTGTTAAAAAAGGTTTTCCCTCTTTGGTAAAACATGTTTTCCAAACTTAAAGAAAATATGCTAGCCAAACGTTTTCCAGATTTCTCTGAAAGTGTGAAAGTAAAGTTACAAACCAGTCAATTCAAAAGTAATTTTTGCCAAAAACAAGCAACTCCTGCTTTGCAACTTCCTCGCAAATCTCTCTCAGATTAAACCTTTTTTAGCAAAATGCCGATCAGAATCTCTCAAAATTGCTGAGTGATTACCAGGTGAACTAATCACAGTGAGAAAGTACGTTGCTCTAATTATGCCTTGAATTTTGTTGGCCTGTCTCACAGTACTGAGAAAGTAACATGCTATAGATGACAATGTATTTTACCTTCCCTCCTTGCCAAGCTTAGCTGTTATTTTTTCATTTCTCGGATGCTCAAGTAACGTGAGAGGTTCTCGCAGAGCCTGTTGCTGGCATGTCCTAAGCTGGTGACCACCACGCAGAGCATTGGGATATCTTTCCACGCTGGTAGCATTATTGCCAGTTTACAGACTGGAAGAAGCCAGCGCCTGCAGGGTGAGCTCCCTAGCGATTTATGTTGTGCTCGTATAATGGTTACTTTCAAGTGCCCGTGAAGCAAATCTGCGAGTAAATTTCAGCAAGCTGCTGCAAAAATAGGTCTAAACCACTCTGAAACTTAGCCCACCAATATTCACATATATGCAGATAGGTAGTGCCTGTTACTTTTTATGCATCCCATCACCAGACAATATTAACAGAATATGAATTTGAAAATGAAAAGTAGCCATACTCCAATAACCGGTTTATGCAGCTTTTTACCACTACCAACAAAATAATCACCTGGTCATCATTTCTAGCGAAATGTCATAGGCATCAATAAATTCTCTTGTTCATCAGTAAGGAAATAACTTCTCTATTCCTTAATAAATATTTTACATTATTATAACTCCAGACTAATTTTATGACTGATTGCAGAGAGCTATCAATATTAATATTGCAAACCAGACATAAATTAATCACCCAGGTAATTGTTTGTGAACTAAAAATTTTTATGAAGGTCATAACAAAACTAATCCTTCTCTTCTTTTCATTTCTTATTCTCTTCAGCATCGAAGCTGGTCTGGCAATGAAAAATTAGATGTGTAGGGAAACAAAAGTACCTTATAAGGTCTTTTAACAACCTGGCAAATCTCTGATAAATTAGATAAACCCATTGTGTCCCACTCCATTGTGAAAACAAGCACTAGCTGAAACACTCATGTGAACTATAAACACTGCATGTTGGTAACAGGAAAATTCTTGAGGCACTTGAAAACTGTAGTGATAACTGGAAAAGTTAAGTGGTCGCATTTACCCTAAAGATTGCAGCAAACAGTCCCAGGGAACACAAAGTACAATTCAGGCCACTTACCTGTATGATATAGTGGGATAATTAAAATATTAGCTGGGTATAATTAGAAATACCCAGCTGCAGAGCTTTCTCTGTTTCAGGTCACCATAGATCACTACCACGAGTAACAGCAGGGCTGTATTTCAGGCATCAGCTGTCTGGGCAGCTCTGGGACACGCCTGTATTACGTGACCCAGAGATTCTGTGGGACAGCGGTACCTTTAGGCTGTGTATGATAAATCTGTGTAGGAATATACAGCTTTGCAGGGGTTGCAGTCCTTTAGGTTGCAGACTCTAGTATTGAGGCTGGCTGCTGAACTGCTAAAGCACAGATCAGTTGCCCATAGCCGCGATGACCCACCATTGTTCAAGGGCATGTGATTTCTGTAAAATATTGACCCCTCTTCACGCTTTTCAAAAGGAGCCATCATATGCCTGTTCTCTGATCGCTGATATGTTTGAGGACGTGCTCCCTAAAACTGACAGGATGAAATATGTACACTTTTGCACTGTTGTTAGATAGCTTAAACAGTCATTAAGACTATAAGCACTGCCAGATTCCAGGCACTTTTCTTATCCTAAAAGTGTGGTCCAGTAAAAAGAAAACTACTATAAACTTTTCACACCAGAAAAATCTCCAGAGAACAGAAACTCAACTCCAAGGAAGCAAGCAAAGAAGTGAGTTTAACCATCCTCATTTGCTCCTTCTTTCCTAATAGATTTTACCCTGTTGCCTTCTGTTTCAAATAGTGAAATCCTCCCTTTCTAGAATTTATTGCTTTTTTTCACTAGAAGAAAAATTGCAAACCCGGTACAGAGGCAAGCAAATAAATCCTTTAAAGGATTGGAAATCAAGTTGCAGCTGTTTTTTCCTCTTTTTTAATGTGAGTCTGTTGCTGCTTACTATAGTATTAGACAAATATTTGTCACTACTGTCTCTGTGCATTCAGTTGCTAAGACCTGAGCACTGTGACATCCAGCTTGTTGTTGGCTAATTCTCATGCTGTTTTCTTGTAAGGTATTTCATCCTATTGTTTTAGCTGCTAGTAGTTTATGGGTAGAGTTATGCAAAGTAACAAACTAATCCAAACCCAAACTTGAACAAAGGCTTTGCATCACTATGTTATTCAGTGCGGCCAAATGTACAAAAAAGCTGAAGGAAAATTATCTGGGTGTGCAGAAGAGAACAAGTAGTGAATTAATTTAATGTATTTCCCAGCTCACATCAGCTAGCTACAGTTGCAGAAATTCCTCAACCATTTGCATAAAAGTGCCAAACTTTAAAAAGGTACACAAAGGATGAGTAATCTGCCACACATCTATAAAAAAGGCAGTATTCAATGCCTCTCAATGGGAGTCTGATAAACGACTATAGAATTGCTTCCACTCTAGTGTAAATCAGATTATTTACGTGTTATCTGAAAAATGCTGTGAGAGTGCAATCTGCCAAGGACACTTAAAATATCTGCTACTTGTGTATCAATCAAGGAAGAACCTTCAATCACTTGTGGCCTGGAAATATGCACTAGTAAGAAGTTTGCATAACGGAAACCTCAAAAGCTAAAGAATGTTATTGTAACTGCTGCACACAAGGGAAGGAATTTGGCAGGGCTTTTCACCCGAGTACTCCTGAACTGATTAGCTATTCAGATACTGTTCTGCTCCCAGCTTCTGCCTGCCGTCGTTTGTCTGCTTTCTCGCCTGAGTACTTACTATGTATTCCTCTTTCCCAATGCCAGCCATTCAACAGTGCTGACAAGAAACACAGTGGACATCAATGCCTTAGAAAATATCTTTTCCATTAACCCGTGTCATCTGGGCAGTGTTTATTCTAGGGATAGGCAATTTACTATTGAAGAAAGGCTTTTAAACTATACTTCACCGTAAGAAATTAATGGGCATAATGTTCTGCCTTTGAGCCAGTATCATATAAATAAAAAAGGGAATGTCTACTAAGAAGGTAGACTGAGCTGTTGGGGAAGACTTTTTCTTTCCTTCTGCACTGGTTTATTGGTGACTTTGAGCAATCACATAACCAAAGGAGAGCTTACTCAGCATGTAGTATGACTTTCCTCAAATACCATACCCAGCAAGCACTAGACCTGTTTTTCTGGAATACATTTGGCACTGAGGATGAAAACGCTCCACATTACAGTGCTTGCCATGATGGATCCTCCCTGAGGCTACAGTGGCCTCTGGAGCTTAGAAAACATGGGTGGAGGTCAGCGTCTTATAGCCCAGAGTGTTCTGGAGGTAGTGTGGAAATGATGATAATGTGAAGAAAGCAAGCACGAGTTGAAGGGCAGCTTGAGTATTGAGGGCGGCAATAAACTAGGAACGGGCCCAAGAAGAACTTGGATATCAGGGTTGTGATGAGCATTGGAATAGATTCACTCCTTGTTGTTTGTAAATCGCTGGGACTATCTGTGGTTTTGAAGTGTGGGAAGTTAGAATTAGTTTAATAAGTTTCATAAATGGTTTTAATGATTGTATAGCTTTTGGGGTATGTGAATTCTAGTGAAGCTTTCTGAGTTTCGAATGAGAAACTTCGGAAGTGTCAGTTTATTTTCCTGTAAAGAATTTGAGCTCAATAACTCTTAAAATGCTGTGTGCATTGTTATTGCTAAACATTTGCCTTAGTAATGGTAACCCTGACATCTTTTTCTTAGTTATATAAAAACAAAATAGAGGAAACCTGCAAGAAATTCTTCCTGTCGGTACGATTCCTGTAATGACTATCATAAATGCTTGGCCCTAGCACTGGGCTAGTGCAGGCACACTAGGCAACCTATACTGCATCCTCATACAAAAATTCTGAATAGAGCTTAATCCTATACAGATTAAAGCAGAAAATCCTTAGCTTTATTAAGCATGGTTCTTCTTTCTCTATGGAGCGTTTCCTAATTTGTAGCTGGTTTGCACCTCTTTTGTTGCAGGACTTTTTCAGATAATCCAGCCAGCAGTTTATTTAATATAAAGCATCTTTTACAAGGCATGCTGAAAAATCTAGATCATCCTTCTTAGCTCTGCCTCACACAGTCCTTGTGGTTTTATCCTCTCTCCAGCTCTGTGGGTCAGCATTTTTTGCCTACAGCTCACCCTATTTCTTGAAAGGTATCTTTACGATTTCCCTTTTTCTGTATTTCTGTTCTGTTTCTTGAATTGAAAACTGTTCCCTATAAGATTAGTGTAACTTTAGATTGTGATACAATGTTTTACAGGTTATAGAGAATATTTAAACAGCATCAACTATGTGTTTAGAAATTAGTTTCTTCTTGTCTCTTGCCACGCAAATGGTTGTCCTGCTTTCACTGACTTGCATGTGAAAATATCCAGAGAAAGACTGTGAAGCCTTTTTTTTTTGAAAATGTAGTCAAACTTGCAAAGATTAAATGCTTGCTCTTAGCTTTCTACAGCGTGTCAAGTCAGCAATAGGCAGTGCATGTCTTCTACTGTAAGCCACCATAGCCAAAAATAAAAGGGAAAAAAAAAGCAGATGAGATTCATGCTATCACTTCAGGTAAAAGAGATCAAATAAGTGTGATACAAAACCATTATACTGCTATCACTTTATGTAGAAAATACTACTTTTTTAGATGACATTCAATGGTGATTTTTCTTATCTTTATATGATCATAGAAGCTAGTGTCTTCATGCTACTTTGCTTTTAACTGCAAAATGTAAAATTTCAGTATTTGGAATTTCAAGATTTCTAATATTTTAAAAAGGAGCATAGCACCAGTGTTCTTTCCAAAGACTCCATAATACGCTTGCTTACAAATCAAACTCTAGCCACAGCTTAGAAGCAATTGTGTGGGAATTTCCAATACAAAATACATCTTTAAAGTATTTTCTTAATATCTTTCTCCCACACACACATTCTTACACAGAAACCATTTTAAAAAAACATTTTCAGAAGACATAGTATCTATCTAATAGAGTTGGAACTGATGGCAAAATATGAATTTTGTGCCTGACTGACCACTTTTTTCTTTTTCTTTTTTTTTCCCATTTCTGGAATGTGAGGAGAAGCAGACATCGTAATGTAATACTAATTCAGAATATCTTCTTTGTATTCCCCTCTGTTCCTGTCCTCTCTGTTTACGTGCGCAGTGTTCTTAATCAATTACAACAAATAATTCTCAAAGTATGCTATGTTTCTGAAAAGATTCATTCCAGTTTCTTGGTACACTTTTTTGTTTTGTTTTGATTTTACTGCAAAGAGTTACCAGTTTTGCTGAGCACAGCTGCCATGACATTTTGCTTTCTGAAAGCTGCATTGTACCTTAGAGGCATAGGTAAAAGTTGCAGATTTGGAGCAGTTGTCTGAGTGTGGCAAAGTATTGTGATCAGTTTGTCATCGCGGCATGGATTAACAATTTAGACAAGAATCGTGTGTTTGCTTTGTGACCGTAAATGTGCTGCATTTGATCTTTGAACTTCCGGAGTTCCTATCACCTAATATTATCCAGTTACTATACAAAAAGAAATATGGCATGCTCAGGGGAAAAAAAAATAACATTGGATCTACTAATACAAAGACTAAAAAAAATTAATTTAATAAAAGCAATATTTACTCCTTCTCTAAAACAACAATATAACATCCAGAACCTTGAGTTATGAGATTATTTATATTATTAACAAAAATGTATTCTCAGTCCCAGGTTCCTTAGAGTCCACAGAAATCCGTTTGATTTACAGGATTAAATGGTTTAAACGCAATAAAAATATCACAATAAATACAATAAATATTTTGATTAGATTTTTAACAACAAATTCCACTAACTATGGTGAGACCTATGGTGGAATGGTAGGTCCTGGCACCACTGTATTACCCCTGTGCTCCTATAAGTTTACTCAAAATGCAGAATTGCTGGAAAGATTTACTCGCTGACAACTTTGTTCGTATAATTTGTCCCACGCAATATAGGAAATAAATGTGCTTTTATCTTTTGTATATGGATTTTATGGCCCTTAAAGAAACAAAAAGCACACAATATTTTTCTATATCAAATTAACATGGCTTTTCAGGGAGGAATTTCAGAGTGAACATTTCTGCCAAGTGAGTGACATTTTTTAACAGTCGCTATATATATATAGGAGACACATTTTGTGATCGGTTTTATTTATAGCCTGGGAAAAACAGCACAGGTGAAAAAGAGACTGTGTCTTCCTTTGTTTAGCAAATTTGTCTCTATCTGATCATACTTCTGCCATCAATCCTGGCACTGATACATAACCGTTTTAATTTACTTCAGCTCTTCTCAAAAGAAGTCCCAGTGTCTCTGTGACTGAAGAAACAAGGAAAGAGAACTGATCTTCCTGAAGGTTTTTTGTTCTGTGCTTGTTAGCTGCACATCTTTCTGAATGCACAGGTGGAAGACCTTTCTACCCTAATGCATTCAGGCAAACAAATAGCCTGACTATTAATACAAAGAATACTGTGAAGAGGAGAAAAAGGAAATGGGTGAATGTGTGGGGGAAGAGAAGGTTAAGGGAGGGAGAATATTGGAAAAAAAAAATAAATCCTGAAAGACTTTCGAAGCTCATAGGTGTTTTCTTCTTATTGGAAAAGAATATTACAGTGAGGTGTCCAGCACAGCAGGGTACCGGCCCAGCAGCCAGCTGTCTCTGAGCTCTCTCCATGGAGCATGCAGGCATTCTTCTTGCTTTTTTCTTTTTTTTTTTTTTCCTAATTATTTCACACATCATTCAGCGCTTACTGTGTAATGCTAGAAAATTAGTTTAATGCAGATGATGGTGATAAACTACCCTGAGTTCTCAACAGAACCTGATTCAAAATTGTTATCTCTTGCACTTAAGAAAAGAAACAAACCAAAATAAAATGCTTTTTTTGTGGTATATATTTTGTGGTATATATGTGTGGTATATTTCTCTTTTGGAGAAATTAGTCAAATTCAACAAAACTTATATTGAACTGTAATGTACATCAATAGCTCTTTGAATCCAACAGTGCCAAATCCCTATTGAATTCCAAACTGGCATTTTTCCCCAGGCATGGGTTACTTCATAGTACTGTAATTTTAGTTGGTAGAACCGTGCCTTTTACAAGAAGAATGGAAGTGTAAGCCTGTTCGTATTTTCTTATTTGCAAGAATGATAATTTTAAAATCTCTTTTATACCTTTGGTATACTAAGACAAATCACCATGGATCACCTTCACTTGAATTTGCCCTGAAAGAATACACAAAGTTCCTCATTGTTTCTTTTAAAGAACTTTGGATATTTGAAGTACACATATACAATAGGAATTTTAGCTTCTGGAACAGGAGATCTGTCATCCTTTTGCTTAGGCGGATAAGAATAGCTATACTACTTCAGTTAACAAAGGAAAAGAGTTCTCAATTTATTTTCTTTTTTGTTTGGTTGGTTGCTTTTTTTTTTTTTTAATTCTGAATTATTCCTTTGTTTTGCATTTTTTTCAGATGTTGACAATTTCAGATCCCGGTTATGTTACGGAGCTTGCATAATTATGTGAAAGAGTAAGCATGTTCTAAGTATTGTACTGCGTATACAAAGTCCTCCATTAGGAATCAGAAACCCTCTATACAAGGCACTGACAAATTTAAGCCATAGTGCCCTCTTTCCCACAATTATTCAGTAAAAGATGGGATTTGTTTAATAGCCGTTACTCATATTGCTTCAGTGAACTAATACTACCTGTTTGTATACCTTCTACTTCTGATAAATGAATCTTTCTAAGGAGTTGTTGTAGGAAACAGGATCTTCTTAATTAAAAGAGTTCCACAAATATGACTAATCTGCCTTCCAACTGTGCCTCCTTGTTCCTAGCAGTTCCTAGTCTCTCTCTTGTGAGGATTTTTTGTTTTCTTGTCTTGCCATTTCCATCCCCCATTCCCCAGTACGATTGCAAAACAGAATTTTACCATCTGGTCCAGCCCAGCAAATCTATCTGTAGCACAGCATGCTGCCACTTGCAGGAACTTTCCTTAGCCAGATTTAGTGGTGTCATAAATGGTGTAAATTACATGCCAGTAAATTAGTGCAAGTCAGCATGAAGGCAACTTAGATACTAGAAAGTGTAGGTTATAATGGGAAAGAATCCAGTTTGGGTATGTAATATAGTGGAATGTTGTGTGACTTATCACTTTCATAAGTTATACATTTAGGCTTTAAAAACACTGTTTAGAAGGTTTGCATCTAATGGCATTGAACATAACACGATTTTCCATTAAAAAAACCCAAAAGCTCCATAGTAGCAAAAAAGGAGACTTTTTTTCATGGTGACCACAGTGACAAGCACAAAACAAGGGAACACAAAGGGAGCTGAATAGCTGAATCTTTTCAGAAACATAGGTGAAGGTGTACGAGCTATATGAAAGACTAGGGAAGCATTGTTACATATGTTATTTTTAAAACTCAGCAGATGGTTTGACATAACTAATTTGCTGATGAATTCTGCTTTTCATTTCCATTTAAGAGCTGTCTCAGGATACTGTTTTATGCTCTTAATTCCTCTAGTTAAGCCCATTGCGTTTGTGTATACACTTAGACTAAAATGTTATTTAAAAAAAAAGGGGGGGGGTTGTGTGGGGTTTGAAGTGGCCAAGTTAAGCACACAGAATGTTGGGATACAAAGACAGATTTAGAGGCTGTAAAAGGTGGGTATATTTCACCCAAATTTAGGTATCCCTTCTACAGACCCTGATGGGAAACACATGCATCCTGAGGGTGATTTATCCCTCCTGACTGCAGATGCCTGAAGCAGGCACTTTTTTGTGGCTGAACCCAGCTTTCTCTCTTTCCATTCACTTGAAAAGAAGCTCTGGTTGCTACACTTGACTTTTTCGTGGTGCTTTTCACATTTCGAGCCTGCAAAAGTCTATTCTAATCCAGTCTATGCCATTGGTGTCAATCTGTTTTATGGCTAATCTATTCTAGGCTTTTGCTACTAGTAGATAACCATGCTTAGGAAGTTGGTAGGCTCAGGTTTACTCCACTGAGCCAGGAGACGGAAGGATGATAGAAGCTGTATCTACATTGGCATGAATGTGGCATAATACGAGGAGGTTTGTGGAGTGAGGCTGCTGGTACTGAGGATCCCCTGATCACAAAATGTACCTTTTGTAAGAATTTCCCCGACTGCTGTCGTGAACCTCAAGCATAGTTGGTAAAAGCCATACAGGTGATAAGACTGGCCAGGCAAGAGTAAGTGATCCTGTGAGTTGTTCGGTTATACTTAATGTCAAGCAAGAGTATTCGAGCAGGGCTAGAACTTCTAATATTCTGAATGTTGTAAATGTCCTCTAATGCAATGCAGGTCTTGTATGCCCCTCTTGATGAGAAAAAAAGTTACTGAAACCTCCTTTTTGACCTGTTCGCTCCTTGATAAGGTGAATATTTCGCAGAACAGAATTCCCTCCTGCTTGTGCTTGCATTCAGTGCTGCACTAGATAACAGACATGGCCTCCATTTTGTTTTCTCTTCCTTTTCTCCGAGCAAGACTACTTAAAAGAAAATGTACCTAGGAATCTGTGTGTTCTTCAAGCCCAAGTTAAACGGTATTGATTAGTAGTGTCACAGACTTTGTTAATTCTTGGAAAATGGTGAAATAGTTGACCTCTGACATCCTGCTTAGAAAGCCACATATATTTGCTCATAAGGGTAAGGCATTACTCTGATGCTTTAATATCTCTAAAGGTATTAGGTATCTCTGAAATATAAAGTTTATGATCCTGTTCTATTAAGAGATATGGAACACTTTAGCACACTTGGAAATAAATTTAAGCAGCATCTGCTGAGGTAATTAATCTCTTGCTATTCCTGCCACAAATTCTGAGTCCAACCAACACTTCACATTTTTTGCCGGATTAGGTTGATCTCTACATCTTCTTATGAAATACAGTATATCAGATACTGTTGCCTTATATATCGCTAGACTTCTAAGTGGCTTTCTAATTTCTAGATATTCCATCAAAAAAAAAATAAAAATCAAACACCAAACTGACTGGATATACGTTCCTAGCAGATTAAATATAAGATTGACAGCAGAATTTCCAATAAATGATCCTCCCAAACATTCTGAGCACCAGAACAGAGTAGAAAGGTCAGAGAGTTAAAGAAAAATATAATCATAGTTCTCAGATTTATTTCTGCAATTGCAAACCAGGGCAGAGGAAATAAGAGTTTGTACAGCTTTAAACATTTGAAATAGATTTAGTGAGAATTCACATATTCTTCAGTCAGTACTTCCCCATATACAAATAAGATTCAAGGTTTTTTGACATAGGGACTGAACTACAGTCATTTAATCAAGTCCTTTGATATAGCTGCTACTCACAATGCCAAATATGTCTTTGGTTATTGTAATGTGAATATTTATCCAGCAAGCGCACTGAGGTTACTAGTTAATTGTATACAGTAATGACAGAGCTGTGACACAGTGACAGCTGCTGCTTTTGATTTTTATCAAACCCTCCACAGATAGATGCTGCAAAGAGTTTCCCTCTACAAAGAAACTAAAGATTTGTATTGCCTTAATTTATGGGCAGTACGAGGTATCTCAAAGTCTGATTATTAATCAGTGGGTGGGATACTCAGCACTTTCCAAAATTCAGAGATCTACAAGATGATAATTTAATGAGTACTGAAACTGTTGGCTTACGACCATGATTTTAATAGGGAGCTACTCAACCAGACATACAAGTCATTTAAAAAAAGCAAAGGCAATGTCTTTAATGTAGTTGTTCTTTACTGTAGTTTCATATGTTTGCCCTCTTGGTCTCTTGCTCTCTTGGTATGCACAGTTTACCTTTGCTTACAGTTTTGTATCGGTGACAACAACAGTTACTTTATGGTGCAGAATAACCTCATTAATTCATTTTCCTTTTCCCAAGGTCCATTAGAACATGACTGTACTGTATATTTGATGCATCAGTGATGAATCTTTTTCCCTAGTAAGAATTGTAATAGTACCTGTTGCTCTGTCAGAAATTGGCTAGCTCTGCTAAGGTTTCGTTTTGACCACTTCAATGAAGTCAGATGCTGAGCTTTGGCAACATACTGAGATGAGCTGAGACTAAACAAAACACTAGGCTTGGCTTCTGACTAAGAGAAAACAATGTAGAAGCAATGCTATTCTGTTAACTGAAATTTTGAAGGATCTAAAATTGCTAAAGCTTTAGGACTGGCAACATGTGCCAGGCTAAAGTATTCCAGAGATGCCAGAAATTATACTTGGGAAAAGAAGTATAATGTAGTGTTAAAGTTTTCTGCTGTTTTATTATTTCGGCTTATTGGATCCCTTTGCAGTAGGAGATCTGGTTAAAGGGAGTAACAAAATGAGTACTGCAACTTTTTGTCGTAATGATTTTGTTCAAGAGACTTAATAGTGTTTGGACTATTATTACTAGGGTTACAATGGGCAAATGAAATGCATTAGCCACTGGATAGCTGAGTAAGGGTCCTTGCAATTGATTACATCACCTGGCACTGTTCTTGGTGACACTGGTTTCACTGGGAGAGAATACCACTGCTTGTAGCAGAATTTCTTCTGCTTTCTGCAGTATAGATGAGAGCATAGTTTACTGCCCCCGAATTCCAATTAGTGGTTGACATCCCTTCCTAGCAAGTTGTCAGCAGCTTCTGCTTTGAAGATGACTTCATTATGTACGATAGAACTTTTAAAACTGGAGATAAAATGGCTGTTTGGATAGACCTTTGAGAAATGTTATCCTTAATCTCTGAAGGTATGTTTTGCAGACATCCTGTTCTTGCTGAGTATTGGAAAACATGCTTTGTCTGCCTGAGCAACAATCAAATTAGGAAATGGAATACTGCTTTGCTGAGGCCTAATCGAGGGTATTTTGTGCAAGTTCCAAAAGAATCAAAATACAGCAAACAACCGGGTTATACAGCTCAAATCACAAATGAACATATCCTCAAGTGCTGAAAGATTGCTGCTGCCTGGCTTCCCACTGAACAGTTTATTACTTACAGAAATGGTCCTTCTTCATCACGCTTTGATATGCTTCCCTTTTCAAGTTTGAGTAGTGGTTGCTATTCCCTTTCTTTCTCAGCTGTGCCCAACCTTGTCTGAAATACTTTATGCAGTAGTTCTCGCCTTTCTCAGGAAATATGCCTCTTAGGTTTTTCACTGTTAATTCACACAAAGTCTTGGAAACTACCTGTGCTCTCACCTCAGTTGTGTGAATTTTTCTGCCATTATAAGTCAGTAGCACTAACACTGGAATCTGTATGAAATTGCAAATTTACCAGAGTCCTGTAAGACTGAACATGAAGCCACTCCAAAGTCCCCCAGAAATCTATGACAGATAAGTGGTTGTGTAACTCCCGTCAGCTTTGAGGGCGCATCGCAGACAGAAGCTACATTCTTTACTAATATCACCAGGAGTAGTAGTAAAGCATGTATTTATTTATTTATTTGCTTATTTTAGAGCTAAAGTAAGGATAATCTACCAGACCTCGCTATAAGCACAATTAACTGCTAAACAAAATTTTAGTTAAAATGGTCTGAAAACTTTGCTCCATCTTCTACGGTCTTATAAAATTTTTCCACCTTATGCCACTCCTTACCAGGTGGACAAGTTTTGCATATCAATTTGAAAATATACTATTGCCTCATGATTTTGCATATAAATCTCAAAATATCCTTTATAAGCAAAACCAATAAGCACATGAATAGGTTAGTTTATACTCTCCTGAATGAGAAAGGAAAAGACCATGAAGGACTTGGCAGTGTCAGGTGAACAGCTGGACTCGATGAGCTTAAAGGTCTTTGCCAAACAAAATGATTCTATGATTCTGCCTCTTGTGGACTGTGCAGAAATAGACCATTTATAGTTCAATGTGCTGGGCCTTCGAGATAGCCCCAGTTGTACTGGATGTGGGCTTGACAAGATATTCCATAGAGATCCATGATACAGGGTTCACAAATATCTTTCCTAGAAACCAAGAAAAGTTCAGCTGAATGTATCATTGGAGTGCACTGATGCACTGCTCTGCCATCACAAACGAAGTCTCCTTCAGAGCATTCAGTCAGCATCCCCTTAGCAAGTTACAACTTTCAGTTTACACCCTGCAGCACTTGAAAATGTGTATTCAGACAGTGACAGAACAGCAGTTTCAGATAGGCAACTTCGTCTTGGTTACTTCCCTAAGACACCAGATTTGCCAATTTGTTAATGTCCTTTGCCTTTAGCAATTTCATACTTGGGTTGTCAAGCACATTTGTTATGTATGTTCAACAAAGACTGTAATAAGGAAAAATACCTTATCCTGCAAGTTCTTCCATCTCTTCAGTTCCAAACTTAGAGCTGGAGCTTTTACTTACAAGCGATAAGTGATATTTAGCTCCGTATTTTTAATCTAGAGGTATGGAGACTTACAGAGGAGGCAAAAAACGTTACTAAAGGAAGGAGGAGCAAGAGCATCTAAGGCGAAATGTAACAAAGGTCACAGGAAAAGGCAGTGTTAGAGGGAAAAGTCAAAACTAGAAGAGGTAAAAGTCAGAGAACGGGTAGGAAAAAAAACTACAGAGTTTGTTTAAATTGGAGTCCTTGGCCTTCTAGCAAAGAGTTGTGCCCAGAAAGAGTCAGCCTAATCCATTGGTTTGGGAAATTTAAGAAATGCATTCAAATGAGTTGCTTCAGCATAGAAAATTACCTAATTCTCTTAAATCTTGAGGCCAAAAATAGTAATACAGTACTCAAGACCACATCTGTGGTGCTTCACAAGAAGTTACAATGGATTAGGCTATCCCTTGAACACCACAGAAGAAAAGCGTTTTCTACGAAAAGGAGAATAGGCCAATGCTCTTTTCCAAGGAGTTTATTCTGGTAGGATTGTTCGTTTATTTATTCATTTATTTTAAACCCAAATTTTACTCCTGGGTAAATTGTCAGTGTGCTTCTGTCGAAGAAAGTGAGGGGCTATTGAGATAATTTGGGAGGAGAATGATGAGCTGGAGCCTGGCAAGTAGCTCTCCCTGTCTCTGTACTAGCAATAGCCAGACATTGACAGAAACTTGTCCTGTTTGGAATAGCTTGCTCATATAGTGATAGGATTTTTCCAAATTATTATTATTATCCTGTCTAACCTGATTAACACAGACCATGGGTATTTCTGGAAGTATTTTGCAGTCTGGTTGGGAACTATGGACCTAGAGATAAGTTGAAATAAGTTGAACTAAAGCAAACCTTTTCTGCTTAGTTGTCTGACTATATTATAAGCACTGACCAGGAAAAATATGCCAATAGAAAGAGGAACCAGACTCACTGCTGTATAAAGAGGCCCAAGATGCAGAATAAATCATTTCAGTTCCTCTGCATCAGCTGTCGGTTCTGGTTTTTCCTGTCTATTGTATCAGTCTCTCTTGAGGTTTTCACTGTCCCATAAGGAGTGCTAGCTGCTCCGAATGTTCAGCACCAATGTACTTTTACCTTCAAAAACCTGGTCTCTGCAGGTAAAGGCATTCTTTGGGAGCAGCTATTGTTATTGGCTGATGTTAGCAGCTTTAGACTAGTAGTCCATGCTTTAAATGACACAATAATAGCACCTCATCTGCAGCAAAGCAGTCTGCCGACACTTTGAGAATCAATGAGATCCTACAACAAGTAGTTTCTTGATACAATCTTTATTTTTTGGAGAAAAACAGCTATTTCAAAAGCTCTTAGGTGTAATTCCCAGCTGGTGTTTTTAAGCCCCATTTCATTGATCTCTGTGTTTCAAAGGAAATGGAAACTTTGAGATGCTGACAATAGAAATCGTCGTGTACGAAAAATATTTTAGATGTAGCAGGTGTATAAAATAGCTATATGAAATATTGCATACAATGGTTAATTATTCTGTTTTAAAATTCCAGTGCATCTTACAAGTCTCTTCACAATCACTTATTTAACATGCTCTCCCCCGTCCTTCTCTTTCTTGACTACTAAACATTGTAAAATAAGTCACTTATGATTGCAGACTCATGGAATCAGAACAATTGCCTGGATCTGTGGTTACAGTCAAACTACGAAAGAAAGGAAGATTAAAGTGTTAGAAAAATAATTCGGTAGTTCACTTTTTAGAACTGCCATCTTCTGGCTACTTCATGTAGCACTGGCTGCAGTGCACCAGCTTGCGGAAGCTTGCAAGCCAGCTTGTAGAGATCTAGTGTCCTGAAATTTATTTTGTAGAACTTAATCAATGGAAGAATATTAAAGCAAACTATAGGAGACAAAGGTTTAACTGCCTTTTGTGAGGTTTTTTGGTACCATTTCTGTTGTCAGGAGGCAAGGCAAAATCCCATTCCTGATACTACCCATATGTTGAAAACAGAAGAGAGCCAACTGAAAAATTCAGATTTTTTGTTACTTTACCACTTACTCTGACAGTCGATTAAAACAAAACGGAGCACCAAAAAAACCCAACTGCAGCAACAAAGCAAAACCAAACAAACCAGCCCCACCACATTATCCAGGGTCCATAAAAGGCAGTGTAAAGGTGTCTGACATTTTGACATGTTCAAATGAGACCCAAAGGCAGCTGCCCGGGCATTCAGCAGCCTGATCAGCTTCTGGTATTCCATGATATTTGGGAAGTGTTATGAAATTCATTCTTTCAGCATGACTAATGGATGATCTAAATATTCTTATCTACAAATATTACAGGAAGGGGTTAAAGAATAAGTGCCCAAGTAGTGCAGTTTTCTAAAGGAATAGGGTATTAGTGATATTTTAGAGTATGAGATAAATGTTGCATGGATCAATTGATTGTCAAGTCTGCAGTCTCATCATTTTTTGGGGTGATGAACCATTTGTTTCATGGTGTAAGACTTACATCAAATGCAATTATCACTTAATCAATCTTGAGTGATATGAAGTGTGTAATGGGCTACTGGATCAATTATGAAGTTAGAGCACTTCAATATAGCAGTACAAGATTGTTTTAAAAACTGATCTCCTTTCTTTTACATAATGTGCTTTATATGAGGCAAAACTGACGTCAGACCTAAATTGTACACAAATCTATTTTATTATCAAAACAGCAGTCCTAAAATTGAAATTGTTTTATTTGACTCAGTAATAACCTAAGCTATAATATAAACAAATGTTTATGTATAGTGCCATTCTTTATGCAGTATTTACATCAAGGATTTGTTCTAATTCATAGATATTTTCTAAGCAATTATGTGGTACCCAAATTCACCTTTCTTATCTAGAATTTCAACCCTCAATTTGGATAAATGTAGCTTATCAAAGAGTGCTAAGGCAGTCCATTACTGTGAAAAGAGAACATCAGTTCTTGGTGAATTAATTAAAAAAATATAACTACGGCTGCAAAACATATTATGAAAATTTTCAAGTGAACACAATAATGCTGAGTGGGAAAAAGATAAATCGTTCTGGAAAGGGAGATATTTTAAATTAGTTTTTTTTTGGTGGCCTTTGAAATTGCTACAAATAAGTCTTTGAATGGCTTCTGGAATTAATATTGGTATGCTATGGTGTGGCTTTATGTGATGTCTTAATTGGCAATTAATCTTGTTTTTAAATCCTCTGATAACATTTCTGATGTTTCTTTGCATTGAAGTAACTGCAAAGACATTTTTTCAATGATAAGAAGTTTCAGATTAATGCATGGGATATGTAACTAACTGAACTGTCATGTTGGATCAGAGGAAACGTCAAATTTATCCAGCTCACAGATGTGACTTTGGGCATAGCGGTGTCCAGCCACAAGCAGCGCAGGGGCAGTGGTGTCGGGGGCAATTGCGGGGAAGCCAGGGCTGATCGTGAGGGCAAACACCATGGTCAGGGCTGATGAGCCAGGCAATGCCTTTTACCAGGGAGAATGATCAGCAAAAGCAGTAGCACATCCTTTGTGCAAGGAATAAAAAGTAGACTTTTCGGTTCCTAGCAAGCCCTGAAGCATCACAGCCCTGAGAAAATATTACTAATTACTGAGAAAGGGAACATTAATTGCAAATATTGGTGCATACACTGGGAGCCAGAATTACTGAAATGTTTAACATTAAGAAACTATAACCCACTACACTGAAAATGGTACTTGATGTACCCTGTGACTATGGGCTGCGTAATGCACTCAGATGCACAAGCTTTTTATGTGAAGAATATGTTGGAGAGCTAGGCAGGTTGGAAAGAAGAATGGCATGACTGTATTGACTAGGAAACCAAAATGAATATATGTAAACTACAAATACTAATTTTCACATAAAAACAGCATTAGTTTAATATTCCCTCGTGTGTCTGTAATAGAGTTACCCAGCAACATAATGCTTCAGAAAGATCAGTATCATTTCTGTGCTACAGAAAGCAGCCAGTTGGATTTGAGGTTTAATTAATGAAATATAATGATTTAAGCTATTAGAAATAGTTTAAAAAATGCATTTACAAAAATGCAAAATAATTTTCTGTTTAGATTGCAATGAAATGAAAATATGACCTGCCAGTTAATTAGGAAAATTACTTGTAGGAGTAGAGTCCTGAAAGTATTAGTATTTCAGAATAAAATATTTATCTAAAGATCCAAAATGACAGTAGCTTCAATTTTGAATCATATATTATCCCTATTGTTATAAGTTGATTCATCTGTAGACTCAGTATTAACAGGAACATTCCGAACAAAGATAAATATTTGAAAGAAAAAGCCTGCTTCTTAGAATGAGAAACGCTGTGTATTACATTTAGTTTGTCAAGGAAATTATGATAAATCTTTCTTAGCTCAAAGCAGAAAAGTGTGATTAAGTGATCTGAACAACTAATGGCAATATCCATCCTCATTACTTTCCCTGTGATGGCATAGTATCTTCTGCTCATAGCAAAATATAAATGTGATAATCGACATTTTCAAGCTAGGGCAGCAGACGCTTAGGTAAATGGCCTAGTTCTTAAAGGTTGCATTACAGTTTTTGTGCATGTATACATGTTCTTATAGCATATAGTAAGGAAATCTATCTTTCATTCTGTCTTTAAAGGAGTCAAGTTTGTTCCCAGAGGGGATGATTTTTAGAAGAGAGTTCTATAGTTGCAGGCAGCCATTGAGAAGACTTTGCTTTCTCTTCTCCTCTAACAGAACAACAGAAAGGGGCAGTAAGGGAGTCAGTATCTTCATTTTTAAAATTAACACTTATCATGCCAGAAAATAGAGGTAGAGAGATCTGATTGTTTCCTATAAAAACTTCAGAGATAAACACTGTGGAGGTGGAAGAGCCATTTAAGGTGATGAATGATGCTGGCATAACAAAAAATGTGTATACAGTGCCCCTGAATAAATTTATGGTAGAAATTAAGAAGAACTATGAACGGAATGAGGTTCTGGAGCAGTCATTCACAGGAGCAGAGGGGACATGAGCACATTTGACGTTAGGATGGATTTTATTATGCTCAGAATTATTTGATGTGGTTCTCCGCAATAACTGACTGGATGACTCTGTTATAGCTGATGTGTCTTACCCAATCCTTTCAGAGTTCTACCCAAAGAAAGCAGCTGCCTTGGAGATGTAAGTCAGGACAACAGTGGCAATTTTTAAGCTAGTTTAAACTTAATGATCAGTACTGTGATGAGGCTTGGAGTTTAATCTAGTACATGATAGGTAAAGAGTGGCATGATTTAAACATCAAAGCCATGTGTGCCTTTTGTGATGACTATTTGTTGACAGCTGCGTATCAGTCTTGAGAAAGAAGATGACTTTCATCCTCCTAGATAAAAAATAACTCAAGAATTTGAAGCTAAGCATTGATACCTTATCAGTATCAGTATACTTTGCTGTCAGTAGTATATGTAATTAAATGCTGGAGCAATTGAAGGATCCCACTGAAATCTTATAAATAAAAACTGATGTTTAAGAAGGTTGGGACACATTTTACAGGCTGTGTTATAGTGCTGGTCAGATGAGACCGCTATAGCAATCACTAGTTCTTATGAGTCTTTCATGTTTTAAAGTTTGTGAGTATCTTTCTTGGTACTAAGACAGTTATATTCCATTTCTGAGAAAGCTGTAAGTTTGAAGAGTTATTTTCCACTGAGCATTTTATTTCTTTTTTTTTTTTTTCTCACAAAATGCAATGAAAATGTTTCCAGATTTATAAACATTTTAGCATTTTTACTAACTACAGCTATATTCATGACACAATTTTAAAACTTGCTGTGAAATAATACTGGGATACCTGAAGTAGATTAACTGAATTTACTCACATATGGTTTCCTTAAACATTTATAGTGCTGTATCGTCCATTTGATTCAGAGGTACTATGTACAGTCTGTAGGTAATATAAAAGAGAAAAAGCATCCATTTAGAATATGGATTTCAAAGATGCACAAAGGGTGAAATGACAAAGCTGTGGTATTTGGAAAGCCAGGATAGCTTTGTCAAACGTATTATTTTGATGTCTTTCTATAATCTCAATATTGAATAAAATATTAAGAGACAATCCAGGTTCTGCTTGCTCACTGTCTTCTGTTAGAACAGTCTTTCACTGAAGAGAGACTTAGCTTAACTGTGTTTCTCTAGTCCTCGTGGATTAATCCAAACCACCTCAGTATAACCATAGATGTTGAACTGTGATGACATATTAATTAGTATTGCATGTTAGGCTATAATAAATCACTGCATTTATCTAAAATTATGAAGTTTCTTAAACATATGAGCTTATAGTAAATAGAGAAGTTTACAATTACAATTTCAAATTATTTCATATCCTAATCTGAAGAAGTTCTCAGTGAGGGCCCTTTTTTGTGGTGGGAAATGGATCCATTGATTTTCATTCAGTGCTATAATCCACTGCAGACACTTAGTCTATAGTTCATGCAGCTACCATTTTTTATTTTTTTTTCTTCCTGTTTTCATGGAAGGATGCTTCCTAAGTACACACTTCAAACACACGATTAAGTGCTGCTCATTGCCCACATAAAAGTTCTATCTATGACTAGTTCTGAATATCTGATTTCTGGAGAAAATTATAGGTGTTGATTTTAAGAGATCATCCTATCTGACATCTGCGATACTTCACCAGGGTAGTCAAATCTCTTCATTCTTGCATTGTCACTGAAATATTCTTGGCTTTCAGTTTAATTAGCTGGAAGCCTATTTTTGCAAGATTTACCTATACTTCTAGGAGGAGGTATAACCAAGGTGGTTAAGAGGGAGAAAGCAACTGAGAAACTGCAAGAGTTCATCACTATAATTAATTTACATACTGAAGATAGTGCTGTGAAATACAATTGGGTTATGAGAAAGCCTGGAATTTTTTGTTATGTTTGTATTTCATTTGCAGGAATTTGGAATTATTTATAATCTATTTTAAATGTTGGATAGGTAAAATAGAAATAAAAATAAAGAAATCACTTTAATCTGTGTAAAAGATTGCCATGCTTGAATTAAGGTAGAATTTGGGTAAGTCCATCTATAATCAATAAATTCTCTGAACCTGATTTTAAGGAGAAAGTCCATCTTAATGGGACTTTTATTCAAGAAAAAGTTTAGCAGAAGTTATTCCTTTTATATATACTATTTTAAAATATTTTAACATACTGACTGCTACAGTAGATAAGCCACTATAAAAAAATAATGCAGTATGTGACATAAACTGAGGTAATATGTAGGTGGTACTACTTCTAAAGGCAAGGTTAAATTCCTAGTTGAGGTTATATAATTCTAGTTTAAGACAGAATAAGTGAAGAGGGAGAAATATGAGGGTATATGGCATGTTACCAAAATCGACAGTGCATAGAAGTCAGGGAGTTGTCCTTTCCACTTAATTATCTGTTTGTCAGGACTTGGATACTAAATTCAGTTAATTTGTAACAGAACCATGTGTATAGGCTGTAAAATTTCTTTTGCAAGCCAGTTCTATGGAATTTACTGCAGAAATGAATAATTACTCTACAGGAGTGAATTTTTATTTTTCTGAAACAAATTTTTAAAATGAGGAGGGGTGTTTTTCTAAAGTTAGCTGTTCTTGTTTGGTAGCTGCCTACTGATGGAACCAAGTCTTATCAGTTACATATTGCTAGATCTTTAGAAATAACTCAAGTATTGCTGCGATATTTGCAAACCTTGGAAGATCTCTGGGATTTTATTGACATGGGTATCAATGTAAGAGTGGTGCAGTCCACTTATGTTAATAATCTATCAAATTACCAAATTGTAAACCACTGGAAAACATCAACAGTCCTTTCCTTCAGCCTGTATGCTGCGAAACTGTTATGCAAGGAGACAGGTCCTTGCTCAGGTCATGCAGTGTGTGGTTAAATAGCTACACATTAAGTGGCATTTTTGCTGTGAATACATAGAATTGACTCTTAGTCTGAAGAAGTACAGAAATCGTACCTCCAGCCCACTAGTAGGAGGATTTTGCTGCAGGGAGCTGGGTGACTTGTTCATCTTGTCATTGATATTCAGGGTTACTTTCATGCAATTTACCTTATACGTGCAAGTCCTGCCACCTTCTGCAGTGCTGACTGCAAGACAGTAGCTTTCCCACACGTCTCTCTGTGCTTTTGGTCCATCGCATCAATGTCATCTGGCAATTGATTATATAGCAGTTCAAATATCTGTTTCAGAGGCTGCTGCTTTGGTCTCGATTGCTGCTGGGTATTGCTCAGTGAGGTGTCACGGTACTGAGCAGCAGGCAGGGCAGGAACTGGTTGGGTACCTGTCAAATAGCATGAACTGCACAAGCCCTTCAGGAAGCTGAACTCTGCCCTCTAAAGAGGACCATAGCATGTGTATGATCCCTAACCTTCTGGAAGGCTTGTTTGCCAATAAGACTCTTGTTTTCTCTTTTAAGATCAATCTATAACATCATCAGTTAATGGATTAACTAATTTTAAAAGTTTTGCTAAGATTTTTATCCCTATTTAGTGAAGAGTAGTGGACATAGATTGAATTCTAGCTGAAAATAGCTTGGTAGCTTTGCATTTTTTCCATCTGCACTTCTGAAAACTGTGATGTCTGTGTAATATACAGGCAACCTGAGGCTTAAAACACAAAAAGATTCAGCTATTGTAGCTGTGAGCCCTGCTCTTCCCTACCAAACAGTGGAATTAAAGGCTCTGAATAAGATTCTAATTTGTCCTTTTAAAACAGCTGGGGGGGGGAATATATATATATATACACATACACAGTAAATGCATTGCACTGGTTTCTCATAAGCACCATGAGAGCAAGGGATTTCTAAGTTAACCAGGAGCAAATACCAAGGGAAGTGGATGCTTCTGCCAGCCATTGAATGAATAGAGTCTCTGACTACTAATTAAAGGATGGCATCTTTGATTCCTGCCTTGCTTGAATAATTTCTACCTAGGGGTAATTTGGCACCTTAACTTAGAGGTTTTGGACAGAAAATCTCTTCAGATGTGCATCTCTGACAGAACATCTTTTTCCCATTAAACAATAAGAAGACCGATGCAAGGATATTAGTTGTATCAGTTTTCAAATACCTATTCTGAATTATCTTGAAGAGGAACTTTAAACACAGTATTGTGCACTCTTGAACTAAGAGTAAGGTCTGCCTCACTTATGCAAAGTCTTTCTGCTACCGTACCTAATTAGACTGATGTTTAACACCATACAGGAATGCGTTTTATGTGACTGTACAGTTACGGCTGCTAACCTCTATGTTTATGTAGCAATGTAATTTCAGCATCCAAAAATTCATTCAGCTGAGGTTTTAATATCTCTTTCAGAACAAAAGAAAGGTTTTTCTCAGATTAGCACTTATTTTGTACAGACAAATTAAGAACAGACAGAGAGTTAAAATGGTCTTGTTTCTTTTGTGTATAGGAAATGACTATTCTTGAGAGGTGCATAAAACACAACATCTCTAGAGAGGAAAGGACAGTTATTGATCTGTTAGAAGAAGAGTTAAAACTAACTACTGGCTAAACTGAAGTATTAAAAAGTCCACAAGACTGAGGGTAAAGGTTTGAATATGGCTAGAACCACGATGAAGATTTGGGTACCCCACATTAAGAACGTTTTCCCATAGAGGCAAAGTTCCAGGGTACAAGATTTTGAGCTGTGTTCTCCTGGGCCTAGGTTTCCTAATAGTTTAATATCTGGTGAGACAAAGATATAGTAGCTATGAAATATATATAAAAAAATACAGAATAAGTAAAAATATGGTTTTTCTTTTGTTTTCTATATACCTGTCTCTAAATCTGTGTTAAGAGCATTGTTTATGTTCAGACTGTATCAGTATGTTATACCTTCATTTTTGTCCTAGGCTTCATCTGTTGTTTATGCCATTTTCTGGAACAGCATTTCGCTCCAAATAACGTGTTGCAATCAAGGTAGTGGTCTGGTTTCACTGTGCCTGGACATACACACTGCTCAGTGGTGCCAGTCATAAAACAGTATTCTTCCACTGAGGTGCACAAACAGTGCCAGCGTCAGCAACACTGAGAGCTGGAATGGAAAATGCATCTTCTGGTGATGTGTTAACCAGAGATTGCTTATTATTCCAGTGGAATAGAAGAAAAGGCTCTCAGTTTTTCATGCCTAGCCTCCCATATCCTCAGAGATATGGGGTATTGGGCCAAGCTTTTGGGGCCCAGCTCTGATGGTCTAACATTTTTCTCTCAATGCTCTTCTTTCTTGTGTAAGCAAAATGTATTTTGGAGAATCTTCACCGTTGGCAATTACCTAACAGAAGATTGTAGTTGATCTGTTTTCTAGCTGGAGAAGGGGGCAGAGTGAGTGCAGGGAGTCATCAGAGATTGTCAGGTTCATGTTAGATTCTTAGGTCCCAAAATATTAGCTCCATTTCATTCTGGACTTTGCCTTATTTTTTTAGGCATCCTTTAATTGTCTCAAACATAAGCATTATACAGCTAAACAAAGAAATGTTGAGAAAGCTGTGTGAATAGGATTCAATCAGAATTAAAGCTTAACATCATAGGTTAACAGAAAAAGGAACTTTTTAAAAATCCTTGCTTGTGTTCAGTTAATGTTGTATTTTTTTTAAGTATTAATTGGAAAATGCAGTGCATATTTTTCCTCCTCAGGGGCCTGAAGTTTGACATCTAATGTGCATATAATATTAAGATGCAAATGGAGTTTAGGGTAAACCTTTTTCTAAATTAGTTTCTAATTTAGATGTCTTTGGTTCTGATGAACATTGGGCATCCTAACAGTGAGCATTCACCATGCAGTTAAAACTAATCAGAACTGCAGCTTTCCCCTAAAAAACCTTGTTCAAGAAACTGCTCTAATTTAGAAGTTAATTTATGTGTATGGTTAAATACTATATACTCATTACTCGAAGTCCATTATAAAAGGAGATTTTTGTTCAGCCAATTATAGTGGGGGATGGTAATGAAAATCAATTGTGTGTTTCTAAATGTTAACTTTCATTAGACCTTGTGAGGATAATCAAACTGCTGTTATTCATTGATCCGCAGGACATGCGTTTTCCTAATCTGTGGCTGGCAGTCACCTCAGGTAGCAGTTTGCAGGGGCAGCTCTGAGCTCTTGCCCGTGCTGATGTCTAAAACACTTTCAAGAATATGGTGGGGAAGAACTTCAAAGGGAAGGAGTTTTGTCTCTCTGTTAGTACATTGCCCAGCTAATGTTAAAAAATACGTTTTCCCAGGGCAGCTTATTTATTTGGTCAGGTACCATTCTGGCCTGCTGTAATTTTTATTTTGTTTTATACCATTTGTTTTCTTTCATGCCAGATCTTTAACTTAGCTTCAGAGTTTGTTTTGGCTTAGTATGGTCCTTGGCTCTAACGCCAGGTTTCACAACATAAATACTATTGTTATGTCCCTGGTACACTTTGAGATCTGCATAGTCAAGCAGAATGAGGAAATGAATGTCAATGCGAAATGCTATATTGACCTTTACACTTTCCCTTTTCCCTTCAGAAAAACTGTTTTCGCCATGTTATTCAACCACAGCACCTAGCACAGTGGATTCTCTGTACTTGATTATTGACCTGTTGATGTTTCTGCAATGAAATCATCATGCTCTCAATCCAATGCAAAATTAAATTGTATCTGTGAAGGCAGGAAATAGTGTTATTATATTATTTTTAAAGCTTTTAGATAAGCTAAAAGTTGGAAAGGAAAAGCCTACAAGAAACCTAAGTGTAATTTCAAAGAATGAAACATTACAAAATAGGACTTGAAGATACTAAGTCAATGCCTGTAACATCATTATCTAGTAAGATACCTGGAGTGTAATAGATTTTAAAGTCTCATTCACACTTTATCACAAGAAGTACTGAGAACTTGGAACAACTGCTCTAACTCAAGGATGCTAGTAATAACGTTTTTGTGAAATGTTTAATGGACAAGCAAATTAGGATTGAGACAGGAGTTTTTACTTCACTTGGATTCCAAAGTGAAAGCAATAGGATTTGGATGAAAGCATTTAGCACCTCAATAATTATAATTTTATATATATATGTCTTTGTTAAAATATAGAAAATAAAACTGTGATTTAGCTTGGGGAGGGGGGGGGAAGATAACTGGATCCATTCTTTCATGACCAGAAGACAGCGAAGTATAGCTCTCTTACTCCAAGTCCATTTATTTACAAGGTGGGAAATTCGGCCTCAAGCTCTATTTGGTTTGAAAAAGTGGTTGAAATAAATTTTGTCAATCATTGCTGCCTGTACACTGGGCCAAACACCTTTGTTTCTTTTCAGGTAGACGTCTTTCGATTTCCTTTTCCCATGTTTGGTATTTCCATCCATGCAAAACCTCCTCCATGAGGTTTCTTGTTTTGATTAGTTAGTGGTCAACATTTTAAAGAAGATTTTAAAACAAACAGAAACAACCCTCCCCAGCTCCCTCCTCTCACATATCCATATCCTCTTTCCATGTATCCATATCTTCCTCTTCACACCACGTATCTACGAATGTTCCAACTCAAATATTCTATAGATCTGTTGGATTGCTCCAATATCTACATATATCTTTTTCAGAGCGATTAGTTCTGAAGCAGGTGTCATAATCATATGAAAATATCCTCTTCAGTGAATGCTTATTGTTGTATGCCTTGATGTACTATTGTGAAGGAAATTGAACATTTAAATATGAAGCATCTTATCAGTCCAAAATTTGTACTAAATTAGCAACACATCATAGTTCTGTTATATTTCTCTCTTTCCTTTTTCTTCTCATACATTGCACAAATCTTATATTGTTAGCTTGTCTACTTTCATGGAACTGAAAAATTATTATTTTGGTTTACGGGTGATAAGAAATCTCTGCATATATCCAAGGAATGACATTTTAATTAAATCTGCTTTCCTTCCTGTGTAATACAGTGAGCTGATTTGTTTCATCATTTGGTAATTGTTGCCAAATGCCTCTAGCTTGTTCATCTAGATTGTAGTGATGGTAGAATATTGTCATGTTTCAGTGAAACTCAGGGCTGAAGTTTTAGAAACAGAAGGAAAGAAAAAAGTGCTAGGCCACATTAACCTGTCTATTTCGAAAGGGAACATTAACCTTTAAAAATACATACAAAACTATTTTCATGAATAAAACTACTTAATTTTGTGGGATCTTTGCCACTGAATTGAGAGGCAAGTTTAAGAATGGTAAGACCTCAGTAGGTACAAATCAGTTTAGTTTCCATTAATCAGAATGATGATTTGATTTCTACACTAAACCAATCTACTTAGTATTTGTTAATAATTCCATTTGCAAGCCCACTAATAGCCACATGACAACAGTGGTGTGAGTGAATAAGCTCTGGGGGGAGATTTAACAGCACTGGGGTTTAGGCTTTGTGCCACAACTCTGCCGATTACCTCTAGATTTGGGAGCTCAGGGCACAGGCAAAGCAAAGCAATCCTCCTAGGGGGAAAAGGAGAGGTGATATATCTCCTTTCTTAGATGTATCCTGAATGACTTCCCCACTCCACTTGTCTAATTCACAGGAATTAATAAAGTGCTCAGGTGCTCTCCTGGGGAGAATTGTCAAGCCCCATGACTTATGAAAACCAAGATACCAAAGAAATTATAATGGCATTGAAAGTACAAAAGAAGAAATTCTTTACAGTGGGAGTGATAAGACACTGGCACGCGCTGCCCAAAGAAGTTGTGGATGTCCATCCTGGAACACTGGCATTGTTTGAGGTCAGGCTGGACAGAGCTTTGAGCAATCTGATCTAGTGAAATATGTCTCTGCTCACAGCAGGGAGGTTGGAACTAGTTGATCTTCAAAGGTCCTTTCCAACCCAAACCATCCTGTGATTCTACACATTGATGGACATCCCCATTCTTAGCAGCCATGAGAGGAAGAAGAGAACTGAAACACAAAGTTCTTAATCCCTTGCAATAGTGAGCAAGATTTGTCAGGGAAGTTCCAAGTGCATGGAAGTTTTTTTTTTCTTTTTGCTTCATTTCCTTTCTCTGAGTGCCCTTGATGTTACAAAATTATTTTGGTTTTAATTTCAGGCCTTAAACTTGGGTTCAAATACATCATAATACATCATAACACTCAGAATTACTTTCCTCCTTGAAGTTATGGTCGTTTGCTTTCTAGAAAGGAATGATATAATTGAATTCCAGTGTGTGTCACTCTGAAATAATGTTGCATGGTAGATTACTCTTATATGCATTTAACAAAGTTGGCACATATCGCACATCCTGGAAAAGAGACTATTATGGGAGGGTTTCAGATGGTAACCTATTAAAACATATTCTTTAGCAAGCCTGGCTAGCCAATGAAACTGAGCCAAGCAGTGTGCTCTCAGAGAGCTTTTCTAACTGAGGTTATTTACCTTCAGAAGTACAGACTAATGAGAGAGAGCAAGTTATGCCTGTCTCTTGAAAAGAAAGCCACATAAAGGTTTTTTGGTGTTTGCTTGTTTCCTAACTCATATCTGCCCTGGGTAACACATACCATCACTGGGATAAGGAAATTCAAAATAAATGGGACAGCACATTTCACAGAATAGGTGCAGGCATTACAACATCTGCTTTTTGGGTACCCTGTGCACAGCAGAACTCAGCCCAGAACAGGGAGTATATATTCTGCTATGTAACTTGTAGGCAGGGATTAGGAACTTGGAGAAGACTGTGTAAAGTAGCCAGGAAGAGATATATCTGTGTATTTTCATCAGGTTTTATGATAAGGAAAATTAAGGGAGTTTTTTCCATTCTTTTTTTTTTTTTTTAATGAAATATTAAACATGTAGTGATTATTTGCTAGATAAGTATAATTAGTCTTCAATTACTATGAAATTGTCATCTTTTACTTTCCAAATCTCTGGCACTTTTGGTTCCTCCAATCTATGTCGTGCTGACTAATCTTACATTGGCAGGAGCTGAGAAAACAGCCCTTGAAAGAAGAATTATTCTAATTCATTGAGCACCAAGGTTTGCATTTGAAATTGGACTAATGATACAGCTGGCTAGAAATAGCTTTTATGGGGTGATGAAATCAATGCTATATGCTTTATCTTTAGCTCCATCCAGCCCTTTGTGCAAAGCTTTAGTTGCAGCTTTTGATCAGATAAGTTGTTGTTAAGGTTGCTCAAGGTCTACCGTGAAAACAATTTTCACTTGAATACTGGACTTTGCAAAATGTTCTCAGCTTTCCAGTTGCATTTCCATCTAACCAGGGAAGGAAATTGAAGTAATGGAAATGTGACTATGCCGCACATAAAAGATTCCCTCTCCCCCCCCTCCCCTCTGATGTATTAAATAATTTACACATAGGTCTGAGTGAAACTTTGAATATACAAGTCGTATGGATTTCCCAGAGGTAATGTAGTTTTTCCAGATTTTAAAGGCTCAGCCAGCTCTGGTCTTTGTGCAGATAGTGACAAGGGAAGGATGTAGAAACCCTCTTCTTCCTCTCTAACTGTTTGCTCTATGAAGTCTAGCAATACTCACCCCCTTCTGCAACTTTGAGATCTTGAATTGTGAGACTTTCTGGTAGGTGTGAAAGTAAGGAGGATCACTACCCTGCCCTCCTTCTGTGTTACTATAAGATGGAAACTGAAGCATTGCACAGCACACTGTAGTAGCAGATTTTGTCTGGTTTTTTTCCTTGCTTTTCTCCCCTATGTTTCTTCCCCCAGATCTGAGAAATAAGAAATGAGTAAACTTTTGACAGGCCAAGTAGATGAGCTCATGTTTCTCCATTATTTATGTGTTTGTTGTGTCTATCCTCCAATAGGTTCTAAGACACTTAAGAGAGTTCTAGTCTCAGCAGACACAATTAAATTCTATCATTTCCCATGTTAATAAAATGTTGAATTATTGCATTAGCATAATACCCAATTTAGAAAATCCAGTTGAATGGGCTGGTTTATTAGCCTGCTCTCAGTGTTGTATTAACAGTGTATCTCTGAGGATAGCAAGAATGAATACATCTCTACTGTAGATTCACACAATTAACAAATAATATGTAACTCCTCCTCTTAAATACCTCCTGTTCAGCCTTGGAAAGGTGCAGTCCTGTACCTCAGTTTTGGCAGGTCCTAAAACCTGTGGTGCCTGGGACACAAAAGCTCTATAATGTAGTCCTCAAAGACAATTTTCAGGTGTTACGTCAAATATCACGGATGCCCCTGTTTGACAAATACATTTGCTGATAAGGAACAGGAAGTTATTTGAGTTTGAGAGAGGGAAAGCATTCCCAACCTTTGGGTCATCTATTACATTGGACTTTTAAAATCACTCTGTCGATCACAGCTCCTCAGTCAGTAATAAATCCTTTTTCTTTTTTTTCTTTTTTTTTTTTTTTTTAAACTTTGTGGATAACGATTCAGAAGAGGCTAAGGGTAAGAAAACTGTGAGCAGAATTTTCTGTCTCTAATTCACCATCTAGAGAAACTCCATGTGGAAACATAAAGCAAAACATTTCTGTAGCTGTGCAAAATTCCTGGTGGATTTCTGAATGATATACAGTAATCTAATCTGGAGCTTTCTGTAGGCCCTGAAGTTTCCTGAGGTGCGTAGCACAGTTGGTCTGTTGTGTTTAATGAAGAATAAACTCAGCTGAGAGGGCTTTTTTTCTTGTTTTATTTTGTTTTAGGTGCTCTTAATGTGTTTAACTAACTTAGACAAGTAGATGTTTATTTGTTTGGCTGGATAAGCTTGTGATGATTTCATTTCTAGTTTTATAACAAAGCTAGGAAATGAACAAGGGATTGTTGGAGGTCTGTTTCTCAGTGAATAATTCACTAGGAAAATGTTTGATGAGAAAAGAGCTCTACAAGAAAAAATCACCAGTATTTTACTCAATTGCTCCACAGTGTAATGTATTCATCTGCTTCCAACCACCTACCACAGTGCACCCTTAAGAGCGATTCAGTTGATAGAAATGCAGGAAATCCAGAACTAACTTTTGCGTGACTCTCAGACACTACTCCCTGATTTATCCTCCACATAGATTTCTATTTAATTTTTCACCAGTCGTAACAAGGATGAAAAATATAATTTACTGGAATGAAATTTTAAAATTCAGCAGGTAGAGATAGCTTGTATTGCAGAACTTTGAAAAGAATTATCGAAAGTATTTTCTTGTCCACAATTCTGCTTCCAAATTAATCTTGGAAAACTTGGAAGGTATAAGTGCCCAAAAGAAAGCTAGGCAAGTGCTAATATTTTAAAATATCACCCAAACATGCATAAATGAATGTCAACCCAGAAAAATAACGGAAAACTCTCGTAATGAATATTAATTTTTTTTCTTTCAAGTTTCCAAATATTGCCCCTCATAGGTTTTTAACAAAAGATTCACCTGGATTTACTTGGCACTTCTGTTAGAAAGTTCCTTTGCAAAAGTCTGTCTTTAGTACCATGTGAGTTATTTTGGGGAAATATTTTCTTTTTTACTTGGTTGTAGACATTTACAGAGAAGTTAGGTAGTATTAGGTGCTTTATCTGGTGGAAAGTAATTTTAAATATAAGGCCAGTATGATGAACTTCTAAGCTCAGGTTTCATTTTGCTGCTGAAGAGGGTGAAACTCCTTGCCTAGAGGAGTGTAATACAGGTAAAAAGTTGTCAGAGTCTCAAAATGACAGTGGACAAATTCAAAGAAGAAAATACTTGTGAGTTGTTGGATACCAAGAGGCTATCTGTGGGTGACAAAACCCTTAAGCCATATCTAATGATGGCCTTGAGAATGTCACCATTCTGATACTCTTCCATTAGCTGCTGCTCAGTGTTAGAGACAGTGGGCAGCATGCTAGGCAGGACTTTTATCTAACCTGATTACGCTTGCATAGATCACTTTGTGAGCTGTAATATGAGACAATTCACTCAGAACAATGATTGTAAATTGAGTCCAGGATGCTAGGAATTCATGGCTAAAAGCCACTGCTGCTTTAGCTTGAGAGGAGTTCTTGGAACAGCGAGTTCTGCATCGTTAGTTTGTATTGTCTTCTGAGGTTCAAAAATTGCCTTGAAAAATTGGTTTCTGGATGGTTAGGTTTTCTTATGAGCCCCATTTTGACTTCTAACCTTCAGATAAACAGTGTATGGAGAACAAGAGTTAGCCCATTAAGAGCTGTCTGTGCAAATCAGGTAGATATTCAGTAACATTAAAATGAAGAAATAGTACTTTCTGTTCAGACTTTCTGATGAAAAGCTGAACATTTGAAAGGGTGAAATTGCCAGCATATACGATGTAATTTCTGCTCAAAGTGTTTACTAGGAGGAAAAAAAAAAAAATCCCAGAGAAGTGACTGATGTGTCTAAACGATGTGGGGAATGCAAGCTTTGAGGGTCTTTAAAAAAAAATAAAAAATAAAAATTGAGACCTTTTCCCCTTCAGCTTGCGAGTCTTGTGAAATGTTCTTACTGCCTTTGAGTTGCAGTAGAATTAATAACTTGATCTTAGATTTACTATTATTTGTTTCCTGCCATGATCTGCTAAAAGGAAGTAATGCAAAAATCTTGTAGTAACTAACACGTTTATAAATGCAAGGGCACATCCAGGAGATTTTTATTTGCAGACCAAAATCACAGAATTTATAGAGTATGTCTTAGTTACTATTGTGAAGAAGAGGGGAAAAAACCCTGTGAACTCTATTAAAAAGATTGATGCATGGCTGGGAGAGATCTTGACAACTGAAGGGTTGTTTAACATACGTATAGCAAAAGAAATGCAGAGGAAGGAAGCAAATTTTCTTGTGTTTTTGAAGTACTTTGAATCTAGAAAAATAACTAAATGAAACTCAAATTCTGTGTAGCCAAGAAAGCAAGAGATTCACATTTTACAAAGCTAGAATTCATGCCAGGAAATAAAACTAAAAATATTTCCCAGGTATTTGAGCTATAGGTAAGCTATATGGCTGTGATAGTTGGGTCTGGTCAAATTACGCTGGCTGCTTCTATTGTTGAGTCACTGGCTGGGACAAGACGTTTCTGGTTTGAGCTTCCAAGCTGATAGGTCACATTTCCTGTGACCTGCGTGCTCCAGTGGATGTCTTTTGAAAAATAAGTTCTCCCTCTTTCTTAAGCTGAAATGTACCTTACTAGAGGAGACTGATGATGGTTGTCCTGTGGACTCTGTCTAATACTGGTTTGTACAGTGGAATCAGTATTTTCCCTTAAAAAGCTTTGCAGTATATAACATATTCACTGTTGGATTGGATTCTGTAAAACACCAAGTGCTTAGGTCAAATCCACTTCTCTTTTCTGAACATGGTTGTGACATGATACTACCTGGTAAGTTATTACTCTTCCTATTAGATGTCTGCACCTTTCAGTTAGGTTGCTGTTTTATTCTTCCTTTGCTGTCACTTAGCTGGATCCCAAGTACTTCGTTCTCTTACATACATTAACATTCCTGATAAATGTTAGTGAAAGCTTGAGGTCCTCAGTAGCACAGCGGAAACAGCTCATGGTTCATCTCTCTGTGTAAATTAATCCTCTCTGGTCTTAAAGCATGAACAGTTTACCATTAACTTTCAGGTAATTTTAACTTAAGAAACATTTTAGGAGCCTAAAAGTTGTGGGTTTGTGGTTATAAGATGGAAAAGGGACTGGATTCCAATTATTTTGATTATTAGTTCTTTTTTGTTTTCCTAATTATGATTGCAGAACCTCATAACTTTTGAAATGTGTTTCTCAGCAGCAAAAATCCCAGCTTTACAGTCCAAAACCAAACAGCTGTAACAGGCTGTGTTTATATTAGTTTACATACTTACTGCTTTGCTTTATTTGCTTAAAATGCTGTGACCTAAAATAATACTTTACCTGTAGCTGTGTATTTCAAATTTCAGTTCAGCTATCAAGTCACTTTTATGCATTGGAGAAAGGTGCAATGTGAGTCTCATCACGTAGGAGCAGTAGCTAAGTTACAAAACATTGGGAATATTTTCAATCAGATGTGTCAGCTAAACATTTAGGCCCCCAAGAACCGCTACCTCTTCTTCTGCAGAAATATCGTCTTAGAGGTGGACCAATGTTCTCCAAAGTTCTGTCATGATCTTGGAAATATTATTGAAGACACCACCACAGACCTTTGAATAATATCGGTGCTAATTACTTCCTGATGGGTTATGCAGCAAATGGATGCTAAAGCATTGTACTACCTTCACTTAATAGTTGATGCCTGTATATCTCTGGGGTTTCCTTTGCAGGGTGGGTTGGTTAGTGGATTTGTGTCAATACAGGTTAGCCAGCTGTGTCTCCAACCTGTCTTTTACCTTCCAGCTACTTTATGATCCATCCTGGAAGACAGGGGTGGCACTGACTAGGTCTCTGTGCTAGACTGATGTTGGTCTTGATTTCATCACTTAACAAAGTGGGTAGCCACTGTCTCAGAATATTTTTTTTCAAATTGTCATGATTGTCCTCAGCCCAGCTGTTTGCTTGGCTTTGGAGAAGGCAGTTTGACAGCCTTTATTTTATAATGTTTTGTTCAGTGCGGTTGGTTACAGACATTCCAAGAGACAAATGCTGGTGAAATGAAATGATGGCTCATCTAATATTCAATTACGTATGCGTCTGTCATTTGTTCACCTTGGCTATCTGCCCAGCACAAATAGATGCTTATTGTTCTCTAAATAAATTATTCTGTTTCTAAGCTGCTTTGCAATTTGATACTTACAAGAGTTCTGTGTTTATTTGCTGGCACAGGCTGCTCTAAAGATATTCAACCTTCTGTGTTTTGGCTTCTGTTACACTCATTAACTTGAAAAGTAATTATGCAAATATCACACTGCATTAAATGCAGGCAGGCTTTTATTTACTTATAAACATATAAAAATTTAAATTTTAGGGCATGCAACTGAAAAATATCTGCACAGGGTGAGAGCTGATGCTGTCTCCCCACCTATTGCTGCAACTGAGCAGCAAGCAGTAGATAAGCAAAACTGTTCCATTCTTTGCCTTGCCTGATTATTGAATTGAGGAGTGCAGCAAATTGGGCTGCAGGCATCCAGTCACCATGGGATTTGGCTGTGCTCACAATAGGCAGGCACTGAACTGAATCTAAAGAACTTAACACTTTTTTTTTTTTTAGCCCATGAAAATAAAGAGGCAACCCTGGAGAAAAAAAGGAAAGCGAGCTGAGATAGAGATGTTTGAAAGGTAATTTGTTTGAAAAGCAACATAGACTTCTAGCAGACCCAAAATAATTAATAAAAATTTTAAAGCTTGCAGGGTTGGACTGATTCTGGTCTCTTAGTGATATTGATAAAATGTTGCCCTATTCAAGCGATCTGAGTTACTGTTTACATGAAATGGGAATTGGAGCTTTGCTTGGCTGTTGTGCAGAACTGTGTACTGCAAATTGCATCTCTTACGAACCGCTGGGTATAGAAGGCTGCTATTATCAATGGATAGCCAAGGGTGCAAAGGGATTTTATACAGTTGATCCAAATTGCAATCTAATCCATCTACAAAGAAATATACTAAAGCAGGGGTGTCAAATGCATTTTCACGGGGGGGCACATCAGCCTCATCATTGCCTTCAAAGGGCCGAATGTAAATTTAGGACTGTGTAAATGTAACTACCCTCGCAACCGCGAGGCTGATGTGACCCCTGGTGAAAATAAGTTTGACACTCCTATACTAAAGGAATACAGACAGGTGAGCTTCTGGGGAAATACAGACCATCAGCAAAAACTCACATGTCCTTGAAATAGATATAAAACATTATTGTCTGGGAAAGGGGTGTAAAACGCTATCAGTACTGAAAGAATAATTGGGCTTTACTGTCTAGAGAGCTCAAACATCTAGATTTCTGTAAAAATCTAGCAGTAGTTTTAGATTGCAGGTGCTTTTCATGTGTGACAATCAGGTCCCTTTTAAATGTTTCAAAATAAGCTTCTCAAAATTAGACTCTGCTATAATTGTTCAATAGGTTTGAAAACGCAAACCTGTTTCCTAGCTTTTACTCCTGTCTAGAGACTTTGTCAATATAGAAGTATGCTGTCAAGGAAAGACTACACAGAGATCCTGCCAAGAACATACATATTAACTGAAGCATCACTAATAGCTCACTGGCTAGCACAAGGTGGAGTACCAAGTGCTCTCAGAGATCAGGTTTTGGGTTTCTTGCCTTTTTGTTCAGAGTCTTCTTCTGTCACCTTAGCCATCCATAAAGTGGGAGGAATATTACTACCCTGTAGCAACTACGCGAAGCTAAACCAGAGCCTCAGAAATGGAAGGTGCAAGGGGAAAATGATATATTAATAATAAATATACCTAAGTTTTATGTTTTGCCTTAAGGAAGGTCCAAGATCTCATGGGCAGTATTCGTAACACATGATTTTCCATTAAGGAATTTCTTCTGTGCTGAAGGTAATACACAAACATACAAATGCACAGAAGAGCTTTAAAGGAACTAGTAGTGGCCCTGATCCTATGACCATTCTCATGTAAATGCCCTGCTTGATAGGACTGGGGCAAAAGGAGTTGTAAAAATGTTTAAATACGTATACATGTATGTGTGTGTTTATATGTGCGAGCATAGATGGAGAGAGATGTTTATAAGTACATGTGTGTGTGCGTAAAGATATAGATAGATATGCACATCTGGCTGGTATGGCTGAAGTGAAAGAAAGGAATCGTGTAAGATTGTCCCTGCACAGAGAAGGACTTCAGTTATTACTCTTGATTATTTTAACACAGTAACTTGCGGTGGATGTAGCAACTCTTGTTCAGCGTATCAGAGCTGCTGTGACTTCTGATTTTACTTGCAGCTACGTTTAACAAATTGGTACTCTACAACTCACATAGGTCACCTTTGCAACAGTCAAGTAAACCATTATGAAGTGCATAAGGAGATAAAATTCTGTGGCCCTCATTCTTGTAGTTCTTGTCCTGCCTGTTGCCAGTGTGCTTCTGTGTGTCTATGCACTTGGTACTTCAGCTGTATGAGGCTGAGAACGAAAGTGTGTGTACAGAGTAACTTATTCTGCACTTCGAAAATATGCAAAGTGTGGTACAGGCTTCTGAAGCTCTTTAAGAACTGGTATTGAATGGTCTCACAGGGAATAATAATTGAAATGTTAACTTACAATGTAAATATGTGATTTATTTCCTTTGAAGCTGTAAAGGTCCTTCAGATATAATGGGGTTTATAATATGTTTTCATGCATGGCATAACATTTTCCTTAGGTCTTGGTGCTACACCTGGAGAAAGAAAAAATAAGAAAAGGCAGATTTGTTGCTTTATTATTATTTGCCAGAAAGCAATAATAGTTTGAAGAGCTCACTGTTAGATCTCTGGCTGCTAACTTCAGTGGAAAACAGGATAATGCATAAGAAAGCACACACATTTTCCAGTTTTTCAAGAAAAAAAAAATCCCTGGTCTCATTATTTGCCTATATGTTTTGTATATGTGGAGCACCGTGATTAGTCTTCTGCTTCTCATACCTGTCTTCAGTTTTCCCATATTCATCTGATGTGATTATCTGCAGGCAGAAAACAAGAATGTATTAAAGTACAAAGAGGTGCATGTATTTATTATTTTGAGGATAGGTTTTAATTAGTGTCTGTTTTCAAAAGAAATTACCACTCACGGATGTATTTTCAAAGCAGTCAAACTGCCTTATCTATGTTAAACTTTGGAAAGTTTAACACTTTAAGTACTTTTTCTGGAGGCAAAATGCAAATTGAGCTTTTTAAAAAAACAAACAAACTTAAATTGGAGGCAAAAAATTGTCTGGTGGTAAACATTACAGTGGTTAATACAATATACAGCCATTAGGTTCTGGCAGCTGGTCATTGAGGAAAAGAATTTCAGATATGACCGCAGGATTTAGAAGCCCACATCCATTAAAAATCTTTTTGCATTTGCCTTCCAAGGTAATTTTGAAAAATCTCCTTCCAAAGGTTTAATCGACAAGAGTGAACGAAAAGTTAAAAAGCGACAAAACCATGGTTAGAATTATCACTGCTTCTGTGGTTGACAGTCTCAAGAGACAAATCAAGGAACACAAAGTCTGTTGGCACTTGTGGCAGGTCACTGTGAACAGCTGCAGGTTCTGCTGCCATCGAGAAGGGGTGGGGGAGCACCTCTTCCACAGGGGTGCTACCTGCAGCAGCTAGTGCGAGGATTGCAGAATTTCCAGCATTTTCCCTGGTTTTCTGACTGCATCCTTAGTGCTTCTCATTCCTTCTCCCACGGCAGATGCAGCCAAACCCTTTATCTCTGGGACAACCAATTTTTCCCTACTCTGTTGAAAGTCTCCAGGAAGTACTGAATTTCTTCCTTAGAGGATTACTTGTCACTTGCCTTGTGGCACTGTTCTGTCTGGTTTTCCAGGGCTGTTTAATACAGCAGGTTGGTTGACAAGGCAGCCTTCAGTTTCTGTCATTCATCCAGGATCTTCTACAACTTCAATACACACTCAGAAATATCCCATATGTTGTTCATTCCTTTACCCAGAGTAGTGCAGTGTCATTCCTTCAATTGACTTTTAAATTAGGATCCAGTTGATAAAATTGTGAACAACTTTTCCCCGTTTAGCTGTTCAAGGGTAGCCTGCCTTCTTCCTAGTTGCTGCTCTAGAAGTGCATCTTCCAGTCCGATGTCGTCTGTCAGCCCTGTCCAGGTACCTTAGATACCTTTGGGCACTTCCTGAGCCTATATTGAGTCAACTGTAATGAACTCCTCTTGGGCAAGGAGATCATGCCATCTGTAGCAGCTTCTGTGATCGTGTAACAAGGGTATAGTGTTACTTCCATGGTGTTTCACACACCAACAGATGGTTGAAATGGAGAAAGCTGTAATTCAGCTGTAAGCCAACAGCCATGCTAGTGGGCTAAGAGAGAAGTTCCCTCACTTCTGAAAGTAGAGAGACTACAGTTTTCTGTTTTGCTCATGAGGGCTACATACAGATGGGAAATCTGCCTGTAATGTTATTAAATAGCACCCTAAGGCTGAATAATCTCTTCTGTGGGGCTTGATATTTCAGAGTATAAGTGGCATGGCATCAGCTTTAGTTCACAGAAAGAAATAGTAGCTGCTGTCTAACAAAAGTTTCTCTCACCTTCCTCCTCTTCATAGCTTGGTACCTGAGCTCCTGTGAGCTGTCACAGCCATCACAGTTACACTCCCTCACAGACTTAGTAACTGTTACACATGAAGGGTGATACTGTTCTCACTAAATATCCTACTTAAAATATAGTGCCGTATTTTCTTTGAAATAAAGTTCCTTCAAGCTTTCTGTGTAGTGTAACTGACAAAGTAAAATAATCTGATGTTATGCTAAAGGAACAAAGGTAGTTATTTTTCAGAAGATTTATGGAAGTCTGTCATACATGCTGCCTAATTTTCATTTGCTATGAAGCTCTTTGCTTCTGTAAATTACAGCAGATGCTAAGTGAGTTTGTGTTTCTCTGGAATATTTATATGACTGTGCTGTGTGCAGAAGGAACAATTTTCAGAAGAAAAATCAATAGAGCTTTCCGGCGTGTTAGATATAAAAAAGAAACTGCTATGGTCAGTGTTTTAATTATAGGAAGTGGAGCAGTCCAGGAAGGTGTCATTTGTCATTAAGACTCACTAAGTGAGTGGGATGTCTGAATGCTGTTTTGAAGTTAAGACTTCTTCAGTCTAGATGTGACAAGGGACAAGGGGCCTGGAAAGGGACAGCGCTTGGTGCAACTGATACAGGAAAAGGCTGTGCAATGTGCTTGGAATCAGAGAATAGCACCTACTCTTCATGGAAGTCATTTGCACTATATGCACTGGAACTCCTCTATACACCCTTTACTGAAAATTTATCAAGGAGAAAGCATGAATTAAGTAGGTGCTTTTTCAGCAAGGCATGAAAAACTAAAGGTGACTTCAGCAAGGGGTTTGTAATGCCTAAAATGTGTTAAAGTGTATTAATAACATTTCTTAGTTTTTGACACATTTTTTTATACCTTCCCATTCCTTTTAACTTTTAGCTTTGCAATATTTTTCCTCCTCTTCTAAAACCACAGTAAAGGAAACTCATGTCCAAAGGTATCAAAGAATATTCTTAATTTTCTGTTTGTTTCCTCTCTTTTAATTATTACTGCCTTGTTCTAGCATGAAAACTTTTGTATCTGACTCCTCCATACTCTTAACTCTGTGTGTACAGAGATTAGTGCGAAGGCAGTTTCAGTCCTGAAGTAATATGAATTACAATGACTTGCCTGATGCAATCATGACACAACATCCCTGCTAGAAAAAATGCGAAACATTTTGCATAGGCCAAGGAGTTGCAAACTGAGCTAGAAAGAACAGTGTATGGAAAAATCAAGTAACTATTAGCTACTATTAGTATGACCTTCCTAGATAAGTGAATAGCAGTATTCCATTTAAGCTGCCTTCCTCATTAAATACACGAAGTAAAATACAGTTGTGGAGGCAAGGAAGTTAAGTCAACTGTATGAAGTCTAGGAAGAATCTACAATACCTTACAGATCTCACTCCATTCTCCTCGACCACTTGCATTGACAGCACGGACTTTAAAAAGATATTCTGTATTTGGATCCAGGTTATGTATCTCAAGGTTCTGCTGCTGTATTTTGCTCAGCTGACCAGCTAGTTGCATCTGGACAATGTTATCAGGGCCAATACGAGCAACTTCATAAAACTCTACTTCAAAGAAATCCATGTCTTCTGTGGGACAAGTCCAATAAATCTGTGAAGAGAAAAAAACCAAACCAAAACAAGCAACCCTGTAGCACACAAATAAGTTCTCTTTATTTTTGATCAGTTTTACTTTTGCTTTTTTGAAAGGCCCCTGTTTGGTGGATTTTAATTTTGAAATGCCAATCGGCTGAAATTCTAACCATAGTGTGAAATATTATATATGTGGAACATATGCAGTTTGTGGTCTTACCTGGAAAATGCTAAGCTCCCTCCTGGGAATTTCATAGTACTTTCTTCTAACACACTAAAAGTAACACAGGCTGACAACAGCCAGCACTTTGGAACATGCACTTGGGATCTCATGCAACTGGCATCCTGATCATGTTAGAATCCATTAAACGTATAATGAGGAAAATTACATAGACAGGACGTGTCACATTAAAGGCCAAGACCCAGGGTCGAATTATTTGATCTACAGATATTTAAATATGGACACGGTACATTTATTTCCTCCTGCATTGGACCATGTAACATTTATAACACAAATATAATAATATAACAACACTATTGAGTACAGTAGGAATGTGATACAATTCAATGCTTTAGTTTATCTCAAAAGGTGAGTTTGAAATGCGTTGTCTCCTATAAATAAGTTATTTGAACTGATATTGTAGTCTTATTGACTCAAACTCATATGGGTTCAGACAGCTTGAAAATATAATGGTCTCTTGTATACATTTAGAATTTATTAATGTCTTACTTTGGCAGACCTTGAATAAACAACAGTCTGGTATATAACAACAGGTCCTGGGACTGATTCGTTGTCTGTAGGTTCTGGACTTGAAAATTTAGCAATCTGATGTTTTCTTCCTTTTCTTGGAGTTTCACAAGCTGTATCCTGGTACACACATACTTCATTACTCTGTGTAGGATGATGGGGAGGTGTAGAGCTTGGACTGCTGACAGTGTCTTTAGACTGCACGCCTAAATCAAGATTTAAAGATGGATTTTGGAAGCCTGTTGCTTGCTTTGATTCATGAGTACTTGAAATATGCCTTGGAACCATTATCTCTGGGTTAAAAGAATAGGGATATTTTCCTGCTTTACTTCCTGACTGCTTAATTCCAGTAAGGGATGGGACAAGTCCCTGTAAAACACAAAAAAGTTCATCAAAGTTGAGTTGAAGTTTTCTTAAGGGATCTTCTCTTAGATATGGACTAGGTTGGAAAATGGAAGGTACTGCATTTTCTATTTCTTTCACTAAGGAGTGTGCAGATTGCAGGAACATGAATTGGTTTTCCTCCTTAAGAGCCTCTTCGGAGTAGTGAATGAGGCCATCCATATATGATAGCTGACCGGTTGTGTGGTTTACGTATTCTGAAATTTCTTTCTGTTTTCTAAGTTCAATGTTTTCAAGTAACTCCATCATCTCCTTTTCCTGTTCATGAAGAGCCATACGTAATTTTAAGAATCCATTTCTGATCTCCTTGCTCTTGTTGTCCTTATAGATCTTGAAATTGTTTTTTAACAGGAGAACTTCCATTAGATCTTTATCAACTCCCTGGCGTACTGTTAAAAAAAAAAAAAATCAAGTCAGTAGTTCCAAATTCATATTAAAAAGTAGTGGTTACAAGAGAGACAGAGTGACTTTTTAGCTTTTTAAAAAAAAAAGAGTTTGGTACAATATGGGACAGAAATAAAGATTCTAGTATTTTTCTGTCATTTCTGCTGCTAGCAAGCCCTGAGGGAAGTTGTTTGAGTTAAAATGTTCGCATTTTCACATTTGGGTGTATAAAATTTGGCAGTTAATTACTACTTTATTATTATTTCCTCACTCAAATTCATCTACACCAAAATTAACTTGATAATTTTTACTTCATTACATGGGAATTCTTGAAGCTTAATTAATTGTAGCTCTGTATTATCTTTGAAAATTCACTATATACCATTGTGAGGTTAGAATAATGGCAGCAAATGCACTTGCATAGCCCATATTATATCTGTGGCTGACAGTCCATTTCTCTGATAGCTGTTATGTCAAGGTGTGATTAACTCTTCTGACAGTAAAAATTGGTAACTGTGAAGGAACAGAATCAGAAATACTAAAGGCTAATAGTAAATTCCAGTGGCATTCAGATCACATCAGGAAACAATGTCACATTACAAAATCCTGCACAAATATATTCTACATCTCACTTATTTTCTCAGACTTAAGACTGTTTCAAAATTGAGAATTTAATGCTTCCGGCTGTTTCTCATTGCGCCTCATTCACTTTTACCTTTCTTAATATTATTTTCCATGCAACTTCATTATATCCCCAACATTCGTGAAGTTATATACAAAGATCAAAATTGAAATTAATTTATAAAATCCTAGCCTGTGTTCAGCCCCTTAGTTGCTGTGGATCAAGGCTTAGTAAAAAGGAGTGACATTGCTGTGTTACCTCAGAAAAACCTGACTGCTTTGTTTCTTGGTCAGCATGGGCATAAGTGTAAAACTGTCTGAAGAGGGACAATTCATAACTTCCCTGCAGAGGAAGAAGTAGTTCCTCTTCAAGCATGGTTTTCTGATTTAAAAGTATTCACTGTTTTATTCTGCAGACGTAATTGGTGTTTATTCCATGCTGGGTACTGCAGTATGAAATGAACTTTCCCTTCCCTAGACACACAATTTCTGTTCCCACCCCACATACAGATTCTTCATTCTCTGATAGTTGAGTCTGGCTCATGATGCCACCACTGTGGCCTTGTTCCTTTTGTGTTTCTATGATGGGAACATGCCACCTTTCTGACTCTTGTGCAGTGCAGAGGATTAATATAGCTTTTCAACCATATGTTCGTTTCTTTCCCAAGAAGGCATGGGGAAGCGTGAGAAGCAGCAGAAATACAAACCTTGTCTAAATTTTTCAATTGTGTCAAAGAGGGAAGCAGCCTCTCTTGAACATGCGACTGCCAAGGGAATAACCTCATGGTCGTTGTGCAGTGAATTCCTGCAGAACCCACAGATCAGTTCGTGATCATCCAGACAGTATTCAGAGATGTTTGAGTTGCTGTGAAATAAGCAGCGCCACTCTTCATGATCTTGTGCTCTGGTGAAAATGTGGTCGTGAGTGCCATACTCATTATGATTTAAACGCAGACATTCATTACAATAATTAACTCCGCATGTTCTACATCTTCTGGTTGCCACTCTTCTTCTCTCCCTGCAAGTTTCACAGTAGACTGGTCTTTCGCTATGGTCAAATCTCCACCTCAGAAAGCCATGTCTGCGCATGTATTTCTTGGCTAGTTTTGCTCTGAAGTAATCCTTTCTCAGATGAATTTTATTTGTGTAGGGGAGGCAATGTGCTTTGTGACACACTGGGCATACGATGATATAGAAGTCTTCAGTTACATCAGCCTTGGTCTTGCTTTTAGTTATACACTTCTCACAAATGCAGTGATTGCACGGCAGCATGAACGGCTGGAGAAACAACTGCTTACACAGGGGACAGGCAAGCTGGTCACGGAAAGCGTGGCTGAAGACTTTCCTTTCTGATGTAATGACAGATGCATTATTCCCAGTTCTAAACCTTGACATGACATCTTTTAACCTAAATAAAATTGAAAACCAAACAACAACAGAAACCACAAAACACAAGAACTCGAATAAAATATCTGAATAATAGGGTACAGTCCAAGACATGCAATTATAACATAAGCAGTTCTGCTTTGCATACCAACCATTATTGTATTCTGACTGATTGTTTATTTAAATAATTGGGTTATTGCTATCAATAACCCATTTCCTTTTTTTCTGTTCATGATTATTTTACCATATGTTGAATACTGTTGCCAACAATAACAATAAACAGACATCTCAGTCCTTGTAGGTCTGTATGAATTTGGTGAATTATTGCTGGTCGCCAAATGAATAATACAGTTCGGTTTAGTGCAAAATGAAACTAATTTTGTCTCCTTTTCTTGTGTGATTATTTTTCAAAATGGGAACAAAAAATAACTGGAGTGAAAAAAAGCATTTTGTGCATTTGAAATTAAACCCTGTATTTTGTTTCAGGGGGTATTAAATACTTTCTTTTACAACAACATCGGTAATATTTTTAGAATATTTTCTTTTTAATGAAAACAATAAATGTCAAAAAGTTTTTCTTTTGCATTTTCAAGATGGAATATTTCCTCAAGAATGTAGCACAAATAAGTGTTTCACCATTTCCAAAAAAGTATTGAAGTAATTTCTGCTTAACATAATAACACACATTTACATATGATCATGCTATTTTCCTAATTTAATTTAAGAAATTGCTCACCCCTTAATTATTTGATTTCTAGAATGAATGAAGTTTATTCTTAGTGTTAGTAGCAGCCTTATTATAGTTGATTCTTCATATTAATTGCAAAGACTTTCAAATGGGGATTTTTTTTTCAAATTAGTAGTAGTAGTTTATTGTAGAAGAGGTCTGATTTTCAGGATGTGTTAATTCCTGCTCTTCAAATCTTGGTAGTCCTAACCTGTCTCAGCCTGTGAACATTATCCTTTTAAAAATACAATATTAATTTTCCAATGCTTCCTTGAATATTTTTCATAGCCTTTACATGAGCATCATTTTTCAAGATGGAGACCTGGTTCTAGGCCTCTGTGGTCTGGCCCTCTGCCGTGATTCTCTTTAGCATCCGTGTTGTCACTGCTTTCCTTCCCCATTCTCTCCCCATACGTTCAACCGTGCTATCTGCTTTTTCTGTCACTCTGAATAATCATAAACCCCCCCTAATAAATTACAGAGAAAAGAATCTTTTATTGCCATGAGGATTCCTTCTGGTCTTCAAAGTTTACTTATTCAAAGTTTACCTAGGTAGGAAATAACCGTGCGTTTCCAGAGGTGCTGTCAATTCCTCTTGGACCGGTACTGTTGTAGTCTGGAGCTCTTCTGACAACTTCATTTCTGCCATCCCCTTCCGCCCCCTGCCCGCACCACACCTTTTTGTGAGTGCTCTTTAGGGTAGTATTTCTGTAGTTAATCATCAGCTCTTTCCTTCTGCTTTCCAGTTTCATCTTCCAAGCTTACTACACCTTCTTTTCATTCTCTATGTGGTATTTCTAGAGCTTTTGTAATAATTTCTCTGTTTTTGTCTTCTTCTGAACGTAACTGCTTCCTTCTACTTCCAGGTAACAGCAATTTTACTGCTCTTTGTTTTACTCCCATTTTTCCTGTATCCTTGCCTGCAGCCCCCTTGCCACAAACACATTTATGTTTTCTTCCTGGTTTTAAGGTTCTCTGTATGTCTTCCTTCTTGTTACTACATAAGTGTTTACATTGTGAGAATGTATAAGCGTATATTAGCCATTCATGGATGTTTTTTTTTTCTCCCTGGAAATCGAGTGGTCCTAATTACAAGTGCAGTGATGTTCTGCAGTAGTCTTTGACCCAGTCAGAGTAACAAGTATAAGATTTCACTAACATCAAGATAAAAATTACTTTTTCTGTGTCTTAGAAGAACGTTGCCCTCTGGTTATTTGAAATAGCTCCAACAAGCCAACAGATCGTATGATTCTAAATAAAACACATCCATTAAGAGATAATGTAAATTAGAAAAACAAAGCCCCAAGAAATTAAAAGCTCTTAACTCGACTTACTGAACAGTTCCTGGTGTTCTTGAGTGATACGGCTCATAAACAGAGCTTCTGAAGCACTTGCATTCATAATACTGGCATGCTGAGTTCTCTTCACTGCAGCAGCAGAATTTGCAGTCTGGGTCACTTGCGAAAGAGCAGCAGCACCACCAGCAATTTGCATGCTCTGCACAGGAGCAGTGGCAGCACTGACAAGGTTTGTCTTCTTCATGTGGACATGGGAAACAGCTGCAGTTCTGCTCATTGCTAAACAAGAAGCGCCAACACAAGCAGCATTTTTTCCTTCTGCTGCGGCCAGACAGGTAATAGCAGCTTGAGTAGAATGGCCAGATCAAACAGAGGTGCCCATCTTCATTCATCCCTCTGTCAGACACTTGGAAGAAAGTTCATTGATCCTTTCAGCTTCTCTGCGCACTGTAGCAACTGAGCTCCAAAAAGGCATGAGTTCTGGCTGTTGGACCAGCTGTGTGCTGTGGCAACGTGCTTCATTCTAATGGGAAAGTGATGTCACAGTGAGATATTCAAATAAGGACACGGGCAGAATTTTACGCACAGGTACCTGAGCTAGTAATTACATCATCTATATGTAATGATAACTATAATTATTCTTCCCAAATTCCTTGAGAGCATTTGTTTCATTCTTCATTAATTGCATGGGGAGTTTGTACACTTGGATTAAATACCCTAAGGCCATTATATTGTTTGGTCCACACACTCCAAAGGCATTTTGTCGGCTCAGCTGGGTGCTGTAAGTAAACCACCCGAATCGGGCCCCAACCAGCAATAGTGAGAGGTTTCCCATCAGGCCCCTGTGAGACTTCAGGTATTACTAGCACACGTAAAAGAACCTTACACTTGAGATGCATCTTGAAGCATATCCTTGTAACTGTCTTAATTATTTTAAGCCCTGCAAGTGTTTATGCTTTTGAACAATGTACTGCATTCATTCCCTCCAAGGCCTGAAGTAAAGAACTAGGCTTGGATCGCATGTTCAGTGCTATTGCTCATTTGCTGTGGACCCCCTTCTTCTCCTACTGAGTCCAAGTGTGTTTCTTGCCCTTCCTTAAGCTGGCCGCTCTCCTATAAATGCAATATCAGACATATTATTTCAGTTATTCTTTAGTTACTTTGTAATACCTACCTTTTTCTTTCATTTAGTTGATTTATTTCAAAATTTATATAGCATTTTTACCTATTTATAAATATGGTAATTTTAAATAAAGATTAAATTAGCGTAAAGAATGTGAGCTTCTCGAGAGCGCATGCTTACTACAGTGCTTATATGTAAGCAGTTGGACTCAATTATCTTAAATGTCTTTTCCAACTTAAGTGATCCTATGATTCCATGATTTCAGAAAAGGAAATCTACCCTCTAAGAGTTATCTGCAACTGTCATCTGAAACAGCTTATTCTCTTACTTGAAACTGTAAAGGACAGTGATATCCATATGGTGTGTATTCAAGAATACTGACTTTTAATGCTGGCTGCTATACTGTAGGTAACTAAATTCTTCCAAAATTTGACAATTCAACTTGTGTTAATGGGTTAATTTATAATTGGGAATTAATAAGATAGGTCTTGACATAGTTTATTGTAACTGCTCCTTTGAGCCTCTTTGCTCAAAGTCTATTCTACCTAGAGAAATTTTAATTTACTGATCCAGTGCCCTACAGACCATAATGACTGTGTCATTATGTGCAACCGTTTACGTGATGGGCCATAATAGGTTCTTTAAAAATGGTTATAGCCTATTGTGTCAATTGGATTTTCATGCATAAGTACTAGATCTGTGTGCTGAATGGCTTTCCATGGTATAACCTGGACCTTTAATGGATGTTATTTATTCCATTTGTCTTTCCAGTTTAATCAACGATAATCCTTTTTTATTGTCAGTATTTTATTTTGTGATATTGAAAGGCTTTTGAATTTGACCATTAGAAAAAATGTATCTTGTGATGTTTGTATGCTTTTCTCTTGCAAAATATTCATGACTACGTGTGAGCTTTTTTGTGGAAGGAAAGGTGGAGGAGTAAGGAAAGAAACAAAAAGTATGTCTTGTGTGCCATGTGCTGATAACTGGATGCCCTCTTCCATTTTGACATAATACACAGGTTAATAGCAACTTGTGCATTTATCATTCTCAGGAACATATTTATTTTTCTTGAATTCTCTGTGAATTGTGTTTTTCCACTGACTCTTGAATAACTTTGTCTTCTGCCCCATATAATTCCCATAACTTATTTCCTGCTGTCCTTCAGTGCTCCAGTTTTTGCTTTACCTAAATACTTTAAAGGGCAGCCTGATTCCTATGCTGCTCCCAGTGGTGGGCCTCTCTGTAACTACCTGTAGGCACACAGCCAGTTCTGAGATGGTCCCATTTCATGAATGTGTTTATTGTCTAGCACATATTGAAAGATCAGATCAGACTGGCTGCCAGATAAACTGGATTAGATGCAATAGCTGCAACCAAACTGGCAGACTTTTCATAGTGTTTGCATATTTGTTCCCCCATGCCCCTGTTGCGGTTTGGTCTGATTGTCATTTTCATCATAATTCTCATGATAGCCAGGCTATCACGAGAAAAGTACAGTGTGGTGAGGACACGGGTTCAGTTTAAATTACTTCAAATTAGTTAGATGTGGTCATTTATGCTGTACTTCTATTAGCTGTCAAATAACTCAGTATAGTATTTTCTAACTGGCAATTTATTCTGTTCTGGAAGATAACCTGAGATTGTTGTCTTTGTCTTCTTTCTTCCCCCTTTTGCTCTACCACCAGATACCTCACTGATATTTCTAATACTGATATTTCTAACACAAATTTGAGATTGCACAACATTTAGTAATGTGCAGAAAGAAGCTTGAAGAAAGACTGTATGCTAACCAGTGGCATAACCCTTGATTAGTATGTGTAGTAACACTACATAAATCATGGATTTATTATTTATAAAAGGGCTTTTTCTTTAGTATTTACCAGGCTATGATGGCATGCTCAAATTAGAGACAAAGAAACTAATGAAAGAATTCACAATTTTTCTTTATATTCTGTACTTTCTAATACAGGAAAGTCGTACCTGACTCCATTGTTCTTTTCTGTGCCTGCTAATAGTATCAAAGATTTCTTTTAGTGTCTTCGTTCTGTCAGTTACTACATAGAAAACCAGCAAAAAAACTTCTGCTGCCTTCAAGTGCTCCTAGAAGCATAAGATAAACTTGTGAGTCAGGGAGAGAAGAAATAGGAACTGTTATCTCCCTTGGGACGGGGAAGGAATGACCCTTCCTATAAAACCACGTAGTCCAGCAGGATTCACTCTCTAAAGGATACTGTGAATTGCAGTGGTTTAATAGGTTAACTGACTGCAGCACATAGAAATGTCTGGTTTGGGGAAGATTGTTCCCAGACTAAGGGTTTTCATCTCCTTGAGCTGGGATGTCTCTGTGCTGCTATTGAGACTACAGAGAAGAAACTCAAATTTTAGATGACTAGTACCAAACTTGCTAGTGCCAAAACTTTGTCCTGGTCTGTAGTGATTAGGTGAGCCAGTGATTAGGCCTTGGCCCTCCTTCAGGCTGTTCTATTGGTGAAACTGCTTTCCTGACCATAGTACCAAGCTTCAGCCCCACTTTTTAGTCTATTTTTCATTCTTGTGTTGGTTGTCTGCTGGACATCCTGACTTCTCTCCTGATTAGCCTGGCTCTAAGCAGTAACTAGCTTATTAGGAGGTCCAGCTGAGCGATGAAATATGTGTTAATAACTTTGCTCTGCTTAAAAGGAAAAAAAAAATACTCTATCACACAGCCTAGGGGAAGGGGGGAAAGTACAAATAAGTGGACGGAGGTAAGAGAAAAGGCTTTATGGATTTAGGCAGCAGATAGCATAGGGAATTAAAGCTGTGGTAAGCAGAAGTTCACTGTAATCAGGGAAGGAGTGAAGTTTCTCCTTCACCCCAGAAGTTTCTTCTTCTCACCAGCTGAGAAGATTTATGATATATGTAAAACAAAAATAAAACGAGAGCTTTTTAGAAAAACTTGTGAAGAGGGGGGAAAAAAAGGCTTCTGGCAAGGAAAACAAGTGTAAACACTTCATCTTTCATTGAAATCTGAAGACAGTGCTTGCTGTTTATGTACCCCTGCAGAGAGGATGGGGAATACACCAGCCTACATGTACTGCAGAGGTGAAGAAGCTTCTCAAGCAAAGTTGCTTTGTGTCTAAGCTTGCACTTGAATTAGTGCTGAAACTGTTGTGTCACAGACTGTTAACTTCAAGCAGCTTCTCCCAGAAGCCACCCCTGCAAGTCCCCCTGCTACCAAACCCTTGCCACACAAACCAAATCACCTCTTCTACAAGAACATCACTGAAACATTTGCATAATTGCATGAGGCTCATCTCTACCAGTTTTCTCGTCAGTAGTAACGATAAGGATGCACAAGTCTGACAAACAGTATTTCTCACTGGAAATCACACTCTTTATAGCATAATAGACTGTTTCTTCTGCTCTTTTTTCTGTTCCAGATTTAAGTTTTGAATATTTCTCTGACTGGTGTTCTGGAAATGCATAGGACTCTCTTCACGTGTCCTGTATCCTACCTTATATAACACGAGAGGAGAGAAGAAAGTTTTCCGTTGTTGACAGTTTTTCATTCTATTATTTATCAGGGATTTAGAGAGTGAATGCTTCTGCCTAAATGATTAGGTTGCTGTACCAACTATTTAAATTATTTTTTCCCTAAACTGTTTTTATTATTACAGTAGGGGACCTAAATGCATCAGTGCTATTGTAAGTGAAAAATGATGCAGCATTTACAGTCATTTGGCTTACAGTTATAAGTTATTATAAAGGAATTAATTTTGCTGTTTCATTGTTGGCTGCAGAAAATACTGTGTAATTACTAGCTAGTATTCTCCATATCTGCCTCAATACCTGATTTATAGACATCATGGACCTCTTGGTGGTTGTTGCTGTTGGTTATTGGGGATTTTAGCCTATACCTCCTTCAAATAGAAGGACAGTATCATTCATGCTGTAGCAAGACAGTTTAGCACCAATAAATAACAACTTCTGCACATTCTAAGATAATTTTATCAGAGCAAAATGGTACTTCAACACATACCAATGCTCACTGTGTTCAGAGGCTGGGATTTAATGGCTGAAATTCCATCTCTTGGAAAATAGTCAGAAATATGTATCAAAAAATTGAGCGTATTTCCTAAAAGATTTTTTTATAATGTACCCAAAGGTAGTACACTTTCCATTTAAGAAACTTTATAGGACAAATCCTCTTTCTTTCAAATTATTTTGTAAGAATTTACCAAAAGGCTTGTATGGTGACCTTCAGTGTATACTATATCTACAAGCAGTTCACTTGCAGCAGGAGCTACTCGTGGCGATATGAGTGGCTTTTTTCTCTCCTCTTTTCTCTGTCTGAATTATAAAACTTTGCAAGTAGGAAAATTAATTTGCAATTTTCTAAATAAACTAAAGTGATCAGTAGTGTACATTCTGGCTTATACAGGAATCTGTTCTGATACAAAAGGAGGTATTTCTAAAATAGCAGGTAAACCACAAATGGTACACCGAATGATAAAAACAGTATGTAAGAGATGTTTGTGTTTGGCTCTGCATTTGATTTTTGCATTTGAAGACCCATCATGACAGTTTTCCTGACTGCCACCATCATCTTCTCACTGACACAGCAATGCTAACAGAGATGGCTTCTTAAATATGTTGACTTATTAAGATTATGACAATGGGATGAATTTGGATTTCTTTTGATTTCAGTACTGTCTACAAGATTTTACTGTGAGAGCAGTCTGTATGATTATGTCACTGAGATGGAAGAACTGACAGGAAAATGTAGGATGAAATCCTTTTTAGGTTAAAAATAACTGTATCCAACAGTGAGAGTAAGCCTTTTTAAAGCTTCAGGAAGAAAAATAAGCACGTAGCTGAGGCATTTAAAGGAAATGTGCTGTAATAACAATTGAATTATAGATCAACAAAATACTAGACAGTGGCCAAGGACTCCTCTGCCCTCTTATGGTTAGCAGCTGCTCAGTAGTTTCAAGTGAGCAACAGGAAAACAAATTGCAGTTTTATCTCCCTCGGCAAGTAACTTAACCTTGCTATGATATAGATTTGGTGTGTAAATTTCTTTTAGCATATTGGTTGCAAGGCTTAATTGTTAATACTTTAACCTCTTCACGATTCATAGGCCTAAGAAGGCTATGTACATGTAAGGGGCTAGTTTGGTAAATTAAGTAATGAGATTTCCTTTTGTTGGATCTTACCTTTTTTTGTTGGTTGGTTGTGTTTTTTTTGGTGCTCAATGATGAATACGGGAAGCTTTTCCATTTAATTAAGATGTTAGGCAGTGAACTCACCTCCTGAAGTGCACATATTGTTTTCCAGGGGATCCCCACAGGAGGTTGCGGTGCTTTTGATGGTACTGGAGCAACCTGCAATAGAATACTGATAGTGCAACATGGGATGCTTTGCTTGAAGTAGTAGACTGAAATTTTAAGGTGTTGCATCTAGGTCTTTCTATACTGACCTTGTTTATCTTGGATTTTTAAGAAGTTTTCAATTAACAATCAGTCTCATAGAAGACTACATCTGATTATTTTGTTATTAATAATGGAAATGTAGCTCAATATTGTAGTGCAGTATTTTGTAGCTCTACTTTATGGTCTTGAAGTGTCATACAAAATTATGTGGTTTCACACAGTTTTTCCCTGTAATCTTTCAGGTTTTTTACATAATCCCATTATTAAATTAAAAAAAAAAAAAATTCACATAGGTTTGGGCCCAAGCCAGACATATGTGAGTTAAGGAACCTCGTGCTCAGTTCTTTTACATGACCAATATCTGACCCTTTCTTTCCAGCACTGATGATTCTCCCTTTGTTTTTCACTAATCTTCCTTCAACTGGCTTTATTTTCAACCATTTTTTATCTTGTTGCCATACAATTCTAAAAAATAATTTGGCTGATGACTGGAATCTCAAAGGAGCAGAGTATAAAAGCTGGTATAAATAACTTTGTTTCAAACAGGAAGATAATGGTTCATTGTTCCTTATTACTTTGGAACCTTCTGGGTTCTTAAACTTTGTTCGTGTTCACTGACTGATCTGAAAAAATCCATTAACCAACAATGAATGAGTGGAGACCAAGCAGAGAAGGATTAATAGCATAAAGTTCTTGTATCCTGCAGAGTATGATAGGCAAGGAAAATATGCCTGTTTTCTTGATACATGATGATGGATGCTATTGATTGCCATGTACTGAAGAATTTAATTATTTTATATGCAGACCTGATATAACACTGTGTATTCAGGTCTTTTGAGTAAGATACAAACAATAGACTACATTTTGATCCTCAGTCTCATCCCCAGCACAGTGAGTCCTGGTCAGTAGAAGATATTCTTCCATCTGTATTTTCAGCTGGATTCTTTCCTCCCTGGTCTATGAGGACTGTAGCACTGTACTCTGGAGATCTTTGCCAATTAAAAATTACTCTAGTTTATTGCAGCTAGTTTTATTTTACTTAAGTCTTCCCTGTCTTTCCTTGTGTAACTCTTTTATTTAGGTACAATGCTTTTGTTTTTGTGGGGAATAACAGTTGTACGTAATGGAAATAAATTCCTTGTTAGTTATAACTGAGTTCCTGCGAAGTCCCCAGGGAGCAGGAGGAACACCAAAGACATTTGTGTTCAGTGGGGTGAGAATAGTGTTGGCACTAAAGCTGTCAAAATCGTGAGCCCTTTTTGTGCAGAGTTGGATATTGTCAAGAAGACGCTTCTTTCTGTGTTCAGGGAGTGCTTGATTTGCTGTTCACAAGTGATGGTGGGAAAATATGATGTTGAACAAGGCAAGTTTACGGCCCCAGAGTTGCAATTTATATGGTACTAGAGCTTGCCTAATTAGTGGATGTCAGATCAGGGTTTTGTCTTAATTCTCATTTATTAGTGTGCATTTATCCCTAGAAATGAATTAACATAATTCTTCCTTTGTCTTAACCAGACTTATTTTTACTGAAATTATCTTAATGAAGTATCTTGAGCTTTGTGAAGAAAAAGGTTGCCTTTCTGCATACAAATGTAAATACTTTAGGAGTTATCTTTACAACGAGAAACAGAAAGGAGGAGTATTCCTTCATCTAAATAGCAGCAGATGAAATATCAGACCAATGTCAGTCACATGAACCCATCTTCAGTTACTCGTAAATAGGTCTTTCCTTGTGCTTTCATTTTCTAAAAATTTGAAAGCAAAGTTTTTCTGTCACACTCAGAAAATCAGGTCCACCTAAAGAAATAACCCAGGCACTCGTTAGTGTTTACGATCATCTTTGTTCCTTGAGTGATCTGTTGGAGTCTTATGATTTAATATTACCATCTACTGGACTTACAAATAGGTAAATGTGATTTTTCCAAACGTGCCTTGAAGAAAACTGACAAGTTAACACCTATTCTGCAGACCTGCTTCTTGGGTAACTTGGAGCAGAAATTAATAGATATGAAATATCCAAGAAACTAATGCATATGTCACTTTTTTATACTACAGTTTTTGCTTTAAAAGCTTAGTTGGTATAAAGAATTATTGTTTAAAGCAGAGAAGTTTGCCTGCTTTATGTACAAGCTTATGGTACTATACAAGTATATGTAAAATTATGAAGTGGAAGTACTGCAATCTAAACAACCAGCTGTGTGTCTCTGTGGTATTTCTGTTGGCGCAGTGGCAGGCTCTGCTCTTTGAATTCCCATGGAAAGAACCTGCAGGTTCAAACGAACAAGAGCTGAAGAGGTACAGCTGTTGTGCTGTGTGTGATATTCTGGCCTATTGTCTACTTTTAAATACAACTGTCCCTGTAAAGCAAGTTTTCAAAATGACTGAGCTGCTCAAACTGCAATAGTTCGGAGTACGTTCTACAGTCCACCACTTTTGGTTTTTTTTTTGTAAAATGTTTGACTATATAGTATGTTGGAAATTGTGTTGCAGAGTCTATAGAGAAGCAGTCAGAAACAGTGCATTTGAAGTGTAGAATAATATATAACAATGATAGATTTTTCTGCTTGCTACATAATTTCATTTCAAAACAAACAAAAGAAAACCCAACCCCAAACCCCCAATCAAACCTATACAACAGTGTTTGAGAGGGAAATCATTTCAGAACAGCAGATTATTTCCAAATTCTGAGAAAACCCACCAAGATAGCCGGGCAGCCACTAGCGAACTTGTTTTGCATTGTTTTGGTGTAATGTGAGAAACATAAACCAATCCTAGTGCTATTTTATTTTCTTAAATATAGAGAGTGGCCGGAGATTTAACTGTAAGTCTCTCACAGAAATGCATCTATTACTCAGGAAAGGCAGAGTGTTTTCTTTCTCAGTACAATATATAGATGTGCTGCTGATTTCTGTGGAGTTACAATCTAAGACCATTTTATGGTCTACTTCTGAAAGGTGTATGTGTCACTAATCCATGATAAGTCTGTGATAAAGTCTAACGCTTATACTTTAGCTGTTAGAGCAAAAAAAAGTAAGTGAAATTAGGGTCCCGGCTCACCTACAACTTGCAAAAAAACAGTTAGCATATTGAAAAGCTAATATTTTATTAATTGAAAAAAGAAAAACCCTTTTTCTAAGATCCCTTAAAAGTAGCTGCCCTCAAGCTCTTGGTAAAGCAGCATTTAAAATAAGTTCCTGATATCCCCAGGATGTGTTCCTTTTGTTTGATCTCTATTCAAGCTTGCAGAACAAGAAAGGAGAATAAATTTTTACAGTTTGAAGTATCTTTATGTTAATCCATGTTACGGAATAAAGCAAATTATGTTAACTCATATACGACTGTAATGTTTGTATTAAATCTTTAGTCTTAAACTGGGTTTACTGTTTTAATTTTGATCCATTTTTGCAAATAGATTTTGACACTTTCTGTTCATTAAAAGCATTTTGCCACTGGAATACAAGATCATATGGCAGAGAGAACGGAAGGTGAATCAAAACATATGGTTTCCTTTTTATTTCACATGAGAATACTGGTGTGCACAAAAGCTATATGCCAGATTCATCAGTGAACTTTGATTTGATGAAAGTGAACCTGTTTGACAGGAGTTAATTTGCACAAAAAAGTTCTCCTGAAGTTGCTGTGATCAGGCCTCAACTCAGAATAAAAATGTGATCTCTATAGGACTTTGCATCTCAAATCCTTGACAGAAATATTCAGTTTATTCATGGACATAGTTGATGAGACAGTTAAATTTGTTCACTGTGAAAGTAAACAAAGCACTTGTCCTGGTATTGTTTTCTTGTTTTTGCAGGCAACTAGAAACCAAGGAAATGGATTATTTGGAAATTGTATTTATCCCTGTAATTATATTATCTTCAAACTGGGATCACAGTGATTCGTTCTTCTTGGTACACAGCTGGCAAAAACGATTAACACATTGAAAAAGAAAGAAACTTAAGAGAATAACATTTTCCCACCATATTTAATGGATTGTATCAGTATTCTAATCTTTCATGACTATACTAGATACTGCTATGTTTAATGTTGGATTGTGGGTCAGTCTTGTTAGCACCTATAGCAAGAATATAAGTGCATATTGTCCGATTTAGCAAGTCGATTTAAAAACTGTTTAAGTTCTCCACTGGGCTCTGTGTAATGGACTCTTTAGTTTGGAGTGTATTTGAAGAGTCCTGCTGAATCAGCACAAGTGCTCGAGTGTGAGCTGTGCTGACATTACCAGGCTTCTGGTAAGGTGGTGTGTGATGGCAAGTTGGGCCTTGACTGTTTGCCTCTACTCTGGGAAAACAGCTGCCTCGAAAGTAGATTCCTCGGCCTCACTGAGGTGTGGTTCTCCATCATGTTTGAAACTTACATCTTAAATTTTAGTTGTCTGTCTTTTAGTTTGCATAAGGCTGAGTTAGTCTGGTTTGGGGCAGAAACTTTAGTACAGGTTTCTGCAGAGTATGTAGCTTCTGAAATTGTCTGCCAACCAGATATAGTCACTTTATTGTCCTGAAGTACACGTACAAATACAAATGTTTGGAGAATACCCCAAAACCGAATAAAGGGGAAAGCAAATATAAAGTGAGAATTCATCCAGTTCTCAATGGAATGAAACAAAGACACCATACTGCTTTCCTAAACTGTTATCAGACAACCTCATGAGGAGATTGTAGGCTATTCGTAGGGAACAGTTTAAAATGCGTCATCATTTCCCGTTCCATAAAGAAGTATTAGTTTGTCTGAATTCTCAATTTCCGTGTACAGTATCCTTACATCTTCGTGTTTTCTCATTTTGTAATTTTATAACAATGAATCATTAAGTTTAGCAAATAAGTGCAGGTCCTTCCTGCTCTCTCAGCTTCTGTCTACAGTTTGGTTTCCCTCTTCTGAACTTCTCTTGTGTGTTGCAATATTTCCATTTAATGCATTATTACAAAATTGGGTATTACTTTATTCAAAGTAAGATCAAGCAGATGACCTTTCTTCTAAAGACACCAAATACTGCTTATGTCAGACAGCTTAGCACTTAGCCTCACTATAGAGTAGGATGTATCCTCTAAGGTGGTGTAAGAAACTGTGAAGCACAAAGCAATTTGTTTTGCATAACTAGCTCTTGTAACTGTTTGTACTACAGGAGAGTCTAGGGAGTCCAGGCGTAGACTGGGACATTTTACGAACCTGAAGCTAATTTACCACTGAAAGGAAGTGAATTTTGAAAGAAGGCAAAACAAACTAGCAAACAAACAAAAGCCAACCAGAGTTCTGAAAATCTAGCAAATAGAGTGGATAGTAGCAGATTTTAACATGTCCAGTGTCATATTTTGTATTTATTCTTGGCGAATCACTGCACCCTCTTTTAATTCAGAAGTTGCTAAATTTACAAAGTTTAAGGGTAGATGATGTGACTGATAAATCCTTGCTGTTGTAAAAACAAAAAATATATTCCTCCAAAATGCTGCCCACAAAATTCTAATATTACAATGCAAGAAAATGCATTTAGAAGGAAATCTTACTTTGTTTTCAATATTTTGACTTATTTTGGCTGACACATTTTCTCAGTTTTTCTTAGGAAGATGTAGACAAAACTACTGTGGAGGCTTTTCGTGTCAAGAGGCAAACTTAACAGTCTTTTTACGTGAGTCTATGGTGGACAAATATTGCTAGTTTTGCCACTAAAAGGAAATTAGTCCTTTTTCCAAAGAATTTATAGTCTGAGTATAGCTGTATAAACACTACAGGTGGTGGGCAAATGCAGCGGACCTTGAGAAAGCTATTTCTTTGCTTCATTGATGAGACAACTTCACATTTCTGACATTTCTGATTCCTTGGCTTCTGAGTATTATATAAAGAGGCAGGTGAACTGCAGTGTGTTTCATAACACAAGCGTAGACCCAGATTCCATGATCTCTAAACTGGACTCTTCACCCAGGCTGCATTTAGACAGTGATTAGACACCAAGCTGTCTGTACAGACTGTTCCAGAAAGTACAGACAGCGTGTTCCAGAAATTTTAGGGAAAGAATGAAGACTAAATATCTCAGAATAGCATCGTCAGCCATAATGCGTGACAAATCAAAAAATGGCTTTTTATGTACAGACAGAGACTGGATCTTGGAGTACTTACTAGTTTGAGGATTATTTAGCTCCTGCCCTTGCATACTGGGTGTAGCTGTATTTATCTACATAGTAACTGCAGTCTCTGTTTGCTGTGAACAGGGATTTAACTCCTCTGCTGGCTGTGACACTGTAAGGTCTACTTAGGACTTCAGTATTAGCTTTATCACAACCTTTCATTGGAGAGTTCCTCCTTTATGAATACACTTTCTTCTAATGAATTCTTGCTGTGTGTATTACGTTCAATGTACCTTTATTCTTATCAACATCAATAACCATACACTGAACTCCACATCTTGCCACAATATTTTAATTAGTTTTATTTCGAGGCTTGAACAGCTGCTACCCAAGCACCAGTGGGTAGAGCTGTCTCTTAGTGAGCCAGATCACGTACCAGCACTTTCCTCATCCCTCTTTGATACTGTCTCAGATCATTTCTAGCACTGAACAGTGGGTCTGGGCAAGATCATCTCACTGGTATGCCAACATGACATTACTCAGTAAAGTAAATGAGGAGTCAGCTTATACCCACCTTTCTTGTTCTGGCAGCAAAAGTGATGACTTCCAGATTTACTCTTTTATCCTTAATATCTATCTTAAAGACCCTACAGTGGTTTGTAGCGAACACGCAATCCATATGCCCACAACGAATGCTAGCCTTCAAACTAGAGCAAAATCAGAAGAATTCTGTTCAGAAATAGGAACCCAGCAATGAAATATTTCTTAAGACTGAAAGGAGGAAACTGTATTGTCAACCTCTTGCTATCTCATTCAGCTAACCAAAGAGACACCAGAAAGATTTGTAGGAACCTAGTTTCAAACTAAATGAAATACTGTATCAAGTTCCTTTTACTACAGCTATTAGGATGGGAAGATTATAAATCACTCTTAAAAAAAGAAAAAGTGAAATATTGTTTATAGACTTAAAAAGAATTATTTGTGTGTGTATGCACACTATAATGTATAACATATGTATCTGTATGATGGAAGAATATTTTTTAAAGTTTACTTTGTTCCAAACATTTTAAATTACATTATAGGGTGTGGTGGAGAAGAAGACATAGATAGAAGATTCTAGTCTTTGGAGTTAGTGTGACAAACTTCATATATACCAAATATCTTAGAAGAACATCACAAAACTTATAAAGTATTTATGGAATTCAATGACTGCGAAAATCATTACTGCTGATATTTCAGGTAGTAAATGTTGTACCTTTTTAAAGAAGATGGCATTTTTATTGCAATTGCTGCCCGTAACTATTGTTTTGTACACAAAAGAAAGCAGCAGCGTGTCTATAAGAAAAGTATAAGGCTTCAATAGTATCTTGACTTATGTGAGACGTTATTGTTTTTCCTACATACTATACATATCACGAAGTTATGAAAGAAATATTAGCTTAAATCGGGTTCATTTTAAACACTTCTCGAGATTATAACTTTTCTCTATGACAACAAAGTTAATACAGCATACAGTGCACAAAGAAATATGTCACAATATGAGTTAGGTTAAAACGTAATAGCAATTTGAAAAGTTCTCCATGTTTGTTTACTTCTATGCCATTGCTGTAACAAGCAGATTTTCTGAAAGGGCTGCCTTTCGCATGTTTGGTGGAATTACTCCACCCTGGCCCTGGAACTCAAACCCTTACAGACAGATGCGCTTTTTTGTTTCAGTAAAGCTGGCCATTTTTTACTTCAGAAGATGAAAGGAAAGAAAAACAACAACAATAAAAAAACCCAAACAAACAAAAAAACCAAAATAAAAACAAACAACAAAACAAACAAACAACAAAACAAACAAACAAACAACCCGCAACCAACCAACGAAAAAAAAATCTAGACATTTTAAAGTTAACAATAATGGAACAAAGCCAAGAACATGACCCAGTGAGTAAACTTACTGTGAAGCAATTCTTTAAAGTTGAGAAACAATTTGGAATAGCTTTTTCTGAGTAGTCAACTAACTTGTCAAGAGAAAAATGTTGTTGATACACACCATTAAATGATTTTTCTCTAGGTTATTTCCTCCTACCCCACACCATGAACTGTTTCTTAAAAATACATGTTTATCTCCACTGATCTCTTGCTATTATTTTCAGTAGAAAATGAACCAATCAGTCAAAAAAAAAATCCTCTGATTAATTCGATTAATTCCTATACAACCATAAGTAATTATTTCATGCACAATGAAGAGAGCATAGATGTAACCTTGGATTGCTACAGTGACTGATTGTTTATAAATTGGCAAAGGACACAATCCTCCAACCTGCTCCCCATGGAAATTATTAGCTCTTATATGAATCCTATTCAACCCACGTGGGAAGCGTTTCAGGAGACGAAATCAAGATTCAACTATCAGATCACTTTCCCAAGGCCAGGTGAGGATCTCTATGTACAGTTGGTCAGGTTGCTGCTGCTGATTGTGGAGCACGTTAAGTGACCTAACTGGAGGAATATCTTTTGTTTTGAGTAAGCCAATACCGAGATAAGTGTAAAGGACTGAGTTTCTCAGGAAAGTCTGTTATCCTAATAGCTAAAAAAATAATAATCCCCTTTAAAGGAATGGATAAAGAATAGAAATTGTGGATAAGAAGCAATTTTGGTAATATCAAATACAGCAAAATTTGAAATACCATTAAGGCATTGGCAATTCAGTTTCAATATCCCATAGTAGACTCCTGAATCTTTTCCGACACATTCTTTCTCTTCCCTTGTGTCTTAGATCATCTTGTCTCTTTGTTTTGTAAGTTTTCCAGTCTTGTCATTTATTCTGTTTTTGCACAATGCCTTGTGCCATAAATCGCTCACCATGAGTGAGATCACAGTGTACCGCTTAATTTTGTTTTGGCACAGAGTAAATACCACTTTTATGCTGAACAATGCATGTGCCAGATGAGTAGAAATAGACAGTTGCAAAGACATGCTCCATTAAAACCAATGGACTTGCCAAGTACTCTTTTTCAGGCTTAGCAAGAACATTCAAGTCCTTCTGTCTCATCAAAAAAATACCACAGACAGTGAAGGTAACTGGCAAAGGCAGAACCATATAGTCAGGAGAAAGTAAAGGCGAATAGATTACATGGAGTTTTAATATGGGGTCTGAGATACTACTAGAAGACTGTAGACTTCGTAGTTAAAGAGACAAAATGTGTTTAATGTTTGTTTGAGGAAATAATCTTTGTGGTTTTTCTTCTTCTGTGAGGAGTAGCAAGAATAAGATAGCGAAGTGGAAGCGTTGACTCTTCTAGATATAGATTGTGCAGGCTATGCCTGCCCACAATGCACTCTACCTAGCGCAGGTCTTCTTGCAACAGCTAATTTCCTGTAACATTTGTACAGCTCAGTAATGAGAAGTGTTTGGGTTTGTGGCATGGCTTTTTTATTTTTTTCCTTGCCTTAGAAAAAGTAGAGAGTGATAAAAAATTGTAACAGTGAAAGGAATGAAAAAATCTAGCTGCAGCCAAACCTTGAGGTGAAAACAGGGTTGTCTGCTTCCTAATCCAGATTTCGTCTCAGTTGTTTTAGAAAATATCCCTGCTGTTTTCAGTTGCCTTTGGTAGATAATCTTTTAGCGAGAGACTTTCAGACAGAAGGAAGTATATCATCGACCTACCTGGGGCATATTCACAATGAAAAGAAAGCATAGAGGTCAGAATCTGGTGATGGCAGGAGGAACTGATAGGTCACACAGAGATGCACCTTTTATTCTCTAAGAAAATTGTGTCCCTTTAGCTTTTGCTGCATATTTCTAACCCTTCTGCCCCTTTCTGCTACCTTTTGCCCCTACTTGTTTCCTACAGTGGCAGCACAAGAAATAAGGATTTTTATTAACAATAATGTACATCTACAGAGTTTTTTTAATTGGAGGGCACAGTAGATCTGGTCATCTGTTTTCTTTCCTTGCAAGGTGAAGGGCAGCAAGATTTAAATTTACTTTTTGCAGAAGAAACACAACATGGAGGTGGCATGAAACAAGACATCAAAAATACAGTCGGGTACAACAAAGTACACTAGAACAGACAATGGTAAATGTTTTGAATTCAGCACTACCCTCATAGTATTCTTGATGTAGCAGTTCCATGAATTTAATAATTTCTTTAGGGTGAAGAGTGTGGAGAGCGAAAAGCAAAGAAAGAAATCAGGATGATTTCTGACATGTTCTTTGATGACTAGTTTGAACCAAGATGTACAAACTTGCACCTTGGAGACGTACTTTTTAAAAAATCGATCATACCCATTGATGAATTCTCCAAGACTTTCACTACAATTTGATTTATACCAATGTAGCATAAACTTGATTTCTTGCCTGTGTAAAAAAGATCAATGTAAATTCACTGTTACAAAGATTTATTCATGGATACACAATAGTTTCTGTCTGCCTAATTAAATCTATTGTATCAAAAACAAATTTCAGTTGGTGCAAAGTTTGTGCACAGACTAGCTGGGAAGTGCTCTACCGTTTAGTTATGAGAACTTATCAGTGGCATTCCTAAATGATAAGACTTTAGAAACACACTACTGAGACATTTCCTTAACATTGACAATGCCATTTCAGATATCCTTAATGACATAGTAATTTTTTATTGTTATTGTTTGCTATTTCCTTCCTTCCCAGAAATGCCTCTGAGACTTTTCAAAATAATACAAAACTCAGGAAAAAAAAATCACACAAATTCTTTGCCTACTTTCTCACCGCTTTGTTATCTAAAGAAAACCTTTGCAAAGGAATAAGTTTTGCCTAAAGAAAATTAAAAGGTATGTGAAGTTGCTTATCTAAAGTCCTAGTTCAATGAAACAAAGATGAAAGCTCTCAATTTCAAGGACATCTATTCAGTTTTTGAAGATAATTACTCTGCTCACATGAGTGTGTGTGTATCTATGCAGTGAATCATTTTTCTGGGTAAGAGGAAAGATGGATTAGAAACAGTAGGTGTCATAGCTCACTAGAACAAAAATAAAAGTGAAATGTGCAAAACTTTCATTCTCTCTGTATTCCTAAGGCATCCGTGTTCAGGTGCGTTTAGAGGACTTGTCAGCTCTGTGTCCAGTTCAGTCATTTTCTTGAAGGAAAGCACATGTAGCTAGCAGCTGTTTAAAAAGGATGTATGTCTAGTTGGCTTTTACTACCAAGACACCAGAGGTGACGCAGCTAAGCTACAGTGGAAACTGTTACTGGGGTTTTTTGGTGTTGTTGTAGGTGTTTCCACTGTCCTTTACTTTCTTTTTGTTTAGTATATAGCAGGTGGATTCATGCGGGATAGAGACTGGCATGTGATCTCCTGGTGAGGGGACAGTGAAGTTCCCTGTAACTCCCAGCTTAGACCTGGGTTTGTTTGATTTCTGGAGGTTGTTTTGTATCACTATAACATTAACATGTTATTGCACTTTTACTATGAGATTTACTATTTTTAAGTCTAGAATTTTTCACAGTACAAGTCAATTTGATGTTTGTTTTCTCTGGCACGTTGGACTGATGGAATATCTCCCTCATACCTCCTCTGTTGCATTTGAAGCAGCGGAGTTAGTAGATGCACTAAGATCTGATGGTTTAAATGCCCAGATGTCATGGAAGCTGAGATGGGTAGAGACCAATAGACGTTTAGAAGTGTTAAGGTGACAAGATAGAAAGAATTTTTAGAGAGACCAGTGGAGAACCTAGGCAAAAATAGCTAGGGCTGATAGCTTGCTTTTTGAACCAACAAGAATACATGAGGAAGAGAAGATGAAGCTGGTTTTGAAAACAGGGTCTTTGAATGAAGGTAGTGTAGGATACTGAGGAAGGAAAATGTGATTCAAATAGGGTTTTTTACTTAGGTATTAAAAAATATAAACTAAATAGTAAAAAATTTAGTAGTAGGTGAGAATTGGAAGTCAAACTGTAATTCCAGAAAAAAATATTCTTTTCATATCTTTGTTTGTAGATACTAAATCATGTATTAAACAAAGTGTGTATCTCATACTTCAAGGCAAGTGCCTGAGGCACAACAAGAGAATATGTTCCAAAGCCCTATATCTGTCCACTTTTGCCCAAAGCCTCTGGAAATATTGCTGTGGTTGCTATCCCTGTTCTTCAAAAGGATCAATGTGCATCTTCATTTATTTGATCAGTGATATAGAGGTGAAAGTACAAGGGTATTTCATTTTTAGCAGAATATGATGGTGCTGCAGTTGAAGCAGAAGAAAGGTATCCATTATGGCATATAGAGTAATTATATCTTAATATACTCTCCTATATGTGTGTGTGTTATACATATTTTCTAGGAGCTTGGTAAAGTTTAATACATTTCAACTTCTTTATTGGAAAACAAAAATGTTAGAAAAGTAATGTCTTTGGAGCTCTTTATTTTTGTATATGTGCATCCAATTCCATTGTCTGTCTGAAACAACAAATTGGTACATTATTTTGTCCAATACAAATATTTTGGTACTCGGGTATTGTGCCTTCAGTTAGACTCCACCTACATGTTATTCCAATTTGTTTTTCTAATAGATAGAACAGTTCTGTTGGAAGGGACCTACATAACCTTCTAGTCCAGCTGCCTGACCAGTCCCCTCTTCATTCTTAAAGTCAGTAATTACACTTTCTGCCGCTACTGCGCTCAAAAGGACAGATGAGAAATTGATTTTAAAAATTCCATTTAACTGAAGTTAGGTGCCTAAGTATTTAGACTCTTTCGAATTACCCTACTGTACATGGTTGCTGCTCCCAGAATCATTAGAGGAAAATGTCCACGTAGACTAAGTGCTGTATGAATGTGCAACCTGGGCCAGTCCTGAGAAGTTCATAATCTAAGAAAGAAGTGAAGGAGAGGAGTGTTTATTACTCAATTAAAATAAATGGAAAAGCTGTATTTAAGAGCTGCTACAGCTTTGAGGACTATGTTGAAAGAATATGTGGTTCACCCAGTGTACTGAAATAAACCAGCTGTGGTGTTTTGATTCCTTATGTCTGTGGCTTCTGGGTCTGGTTGCAATGTTTTATCTAGGCTACATATCTCTTTCAAAACGGTAGTAGTGACTAAGACAGACACTACTTATTCTTTGAGTTTTTATTCTTAAAAAAGGAAAACAAAACCTTTAATTGATTTTTTTGCCCAGAGCCCAGAAAAGCAAAACCCTGTGGAAATCACCCCTTTTTAAGCATCAGCTCCGATCCTAGCTATGAGGATGAAACCTTCCAGACAAGATGTTTGCAGGATTTTTTTGTTCTTTTGGTAAGCTCTCTACTGTTTTAGACAATTAAAAACAGTTCCTACTCATAGTGTTTTAAACCAGACACCTTCCTATGTCAAGGAAGCTTAGGTGTAATTGCAGTAGAATAAAATCATCACCTTCATTTTGGAGAGAAATAAATGTTGGTTACAGGTGACAGCAAGCAGCATAGTACAGTGGAGTATCGTGCATTTCTCATTTGCTTTTCAAGTGAAGCTATCTTGCATCTAGAGCTCAACTGCAGCTCAGTCTCCGTGTGTGCTCTTTTCTCCTGGCTGAGCCTCCTCCTGATTCTCTTTTCTTCCTGTGCAATGCAGCCCTGCCATGCCCCAGTGCAGCTGAGCCCCTGGCCATCTGCAGGGGGGGATTTGTGAACTGCAGTATTACAGTATCGCAGCAGCTGTACTGGGTGAGCTCACCTGTGTGCAGCTACACACAAACAGGAAATTTTTTCTTTGTGCAGAGCCTGAAGTGACACTGGGCTTACTTGCATGTTTGTCCCTCTTCTCAAATATCAGTATTTTTTAATTTAAGGAAAGGCACACAGCTCCATTTAAAATCACCTAGGACAACTGGAGCTTTGTGATATGAAAAGAATTATGACAATCTTCATAAATGCGTAACTTTCAGGGCAAGTTGAAGGAAGGAGGCAGTTTTTAGCAGTGAGAAGTTGGTAGTAGGATTAAAATGAATTTTTTATTTGAGGAAAATCTTATTTGTGAGTGCAAGAGTTCCTGTTCTTTTCTTGACTGTATCGCTTGGGAGTATAGGAACTGCCATATTGCATCAAACCAGTCATTTGTCTACTGCAGCACGCCCTCACCAGCAGTGACCGACATTAAATGATTCAGAAGAAGGCAAGGAAACCTGTAAGACAGCCAGAGTGAGAAACGCTGATCTTGAGGAAAGTGGTTTTTATTCCCTCCTGATTTTGTTTTGTTTTTAACCTGCTGAAATGGATTGAAATAAAGCCCAAAAGTCATCATCTGTTTGTGATGACATTTTAAGTTTTCCCTTTTGAAAAATCATAATATGTCATAAAAACTAAAGAAAGTGCTTAATAGGAGGGTAATGGGAAAAAAGGTGTCTGGCTCCATTAAAACGAACATCTAATGCAATATAAGAAGAAACTATTTTTCTTGTTTATCATAACAAAAAAAATTATATACTGCTGTATGTACCTCCTGCCTTCTAGCCTGCTTCTTCCAACGGCTGGTAAATGCGGATGTGGTTTGGTGTTCTTTGAAGATAGACAGATTCTACTTCCCCTACGTTTCCAAAGGAGGATACCTCCAGGAATGCTTGATAATTTGCCAAAATGTAGGGGCTATGTGTAGCCATAAATACTAAACACATCTTGTGATGCAGAGCCAGCAGAATAGGTCAGAAGTTTTCTGTGAACAGTGCTGTACTATGTGTTGGAAGTTGATGACAAAATACTTAGAGCTGAAGAAAAACATATTTCTCTCACAGAATTCTTTTCCTCACATCTGATCTGAGCCTTTATTATCAGATTTCCAAGTTTTTAGGTTACCAAGAAAACCATTGATAGATCATAGTGAAGATCTCTACGTTGATCTTAAATGACAAAACAGGGACAGATAGCTCATTTTTCAAGTAAAAAGTCTCATAAGACTGGTTTGGGGATGTGAGAGACAAGAAAAAAAAAGTGTTTAATAAATCCCTCTGGAAAGGAATAGGATCTTTGTGGTTTTGGTGGCTACTGTGGATATTGTTTCAAATTGCATAGTTGTATTACCTAATAGTCAATATATTGGTTCTAGTGCTAACACATATCCATCAGTGGATTAAGATACCAAGATAGTTCTAGCTGCTATGGTGAGAACTAACCAAGGCTGCTTCTTTTCAAATGAGGATCCTTAGAAATTGAGTTGAGAATTACTATTCTGTATCTTGTCCATTACATCTTGAACAAGCCTTTTGTGTTGGGCACAGAACTACAGCTCTAACAGCAATGATGATCTTTGGTCACCTGGAAAATTTAAAATGAAAGCAAATTATTTAATGTGACGCCACTTGCTGGTGGTGATTCCATTTGTAGGTGGCATCCTGTTTCCGCGCATATTACACTGGTATATTTTACTCTCTGCTGTAACCATTCTCAGTATTTAATGTGTTGGTAACTACCAGAGGGTTTTCTCTTGAAGACTATAGTTACAGAGTTATCCTCATTACTGTCAATTCAAATCATTGCGATACACAGTGGATTTTTAAGTGGGAAATGAGTCGTGAAGAGATTGATTGATTGAAAGGATTACAGGGTAAACACAAGTAGAGGATGTGACTGAAAGAAGAGCTCACATGCGCGAAAAGTTGGCAAAGAAAAAGGCAGAGAATACAATAGGGCTAAAACACCGTAATACAGAGGAATAAATACAGTACTGGCAATGACTTGCATTCCTGTGGCATCCTTCATCCAGAGTTGTCTTGGGACATCATCCCCACAAAGCAATCACCTTTCAGGTGAAGGTGACAAAAATAGATTAAAAGATTAGGAGAAGAAAGATTGTTACAGTCTAAGGAAAGAGAGGCAGAATAGGCAAATCTAGTTTTCTAGAATGTTTTAGAAAACATCCTACTCAAAACCAAGTCATGGCCCTGCACTGGAGAGATTGATATTACATGATAATTTAGATTGTGCCTGGAACCTCATCTTGGGCAAATGGCTGTTGGACCTAACCCTCTCCAAATCACATTTTGGGGCTGGTCCTGCCATGTGCAGGCATCATGTCCTGGATATATCCTAGTTTCCCCAGGGGACTTGCCGTGAGGGAACTGTGATCTCCAGCCAGTCCTTATTTTGGACTGGGTATATAATACACTACAAAGGAGATCCGCAAGTCACTTCAGACTAAAACATTATTTCAGCTATAGCTGATGACTTGAAGCATTGTGTTGCTCTCTTTTAAAACAGGAAAAATATTAAGGCAACACTGATTTCTGCCAGTTGTTTCGAAGAAATCTGACAAACTTGTGAGTTGGAAGAATTAAAGTTGGTTCTACACATTGCGGGTGCAGGGTATTTTATCTCCAGTCCACCCACAGGCTGAAATCATTGCAGGTGTAATGGGATATTCAATGATGGAACTGCAGATACAGGCAGTGCTGTTTGAAAACAGAAGTGTGATGATGTTGTTGTATGTATGTTTGTAGCTACACTTCCTAAACACAGGCAGGAGGTATCTTTCTTTTTCTTTCCTCTGTACACATGTCACATTCCTAAAGGACAGACTTTCATTTTGCAACCACAAAGTCAGAGCCATCTTAGACTGTAAGAAAGAGAGACTATAGTATCTCATGGAACGGTACTTCAGTGTCATTGAATTCAGTAATTCAATTAAGAGCACTGGCAGCTTAATACATGTTCAACTGAATAGTGTTGCATGCAGCTGTGCTCTACCACATGGTGGCATAAGAAGGAACAAACATTTGATCTGTAGCTACACCGATTTTTGTATTCATCATGTGCAGTGTGCTGCGTGCGCGTGGGCTGCTGGAGAAAATTCTATCCAAGTTGCTGCACAGCCGTGTCTGGATGCTGACTGATTACACCTGCCACATTTCATTTTTAGACAGGTTCATATTAACCTTCTGTATTGCAAAGTGTAGTCTCCTTTCACGATGCTTCAGACTGAATTCCTGAGAAGACACCTTGTGTTCCTCCCTTAAAATAAAAGGCAGAAGGACATATGCTGTTTAACAAGGTGATGCCAGAGGATTTGAATCTTCCCCACATCCCCTTGCCCTGTCTCTCTAGTGCTATTCTTCCATCATCCAGATATTCTGGTGTATAATTCAATTTTAAGTAACGGAAGCTGCATAGTTCTTATACATCCCTGTCAACTGGTACATGAAATAAAGATGCATGCACAGCCTAAGAGGTACATGCACATCCTTTGCACTTGAGAAAAGCAAATAACAGATACCTATGGAATTATGTAAAATCCCTACTTTGTATCCCAAATTTCATTTCACTCAACTCATTCAGATTAAAATACTCCCTTCTTGTTGCTTCTATTTGTATAACTTCATGTTCAGCTTCACAGTAGTTCCACTGCAATGTTTTTGGTTGAGGAGAAGGGAAAATTTCTGTTTTCACTTTGTCATCTGGTTCAGAGATTTATTCCCATTGTCTCTGTACTTTTGTTTTGATAATTGATACTTTACATCATCTGAACTGCCACAGTCTTTCTTTACTGTGTATTCCATTTTACTGATACTACTCTCTCACCCATGTGTTTAAGTGCTTAACTAAGAATTTCTGTGACAACTTAAAGTATTGTATTTTCTTTTCATTTAAAAAAAACCTTAAAATGTGCAATCCAAAATTGTAGGTTTAAGGCATTTGTTACACAATTTTATTGTTATCTGGTGAAGAATTAGCTCCAGATTTCACTTTTCAAATTTTTAATAGCTCTTGAAAATGTCTATACAATGTTGCATTGTGCCATTGGCAAATGTTTGAGGATTATCAAGAGAATTTCTGCTAGAGTCTTAGATTTTTACAACCGGTGTATGTGCTTGGATGCCCTTTCCAAGTTCTGAAGGGATTCCAGTACATCTTGTAAACTGTGAGAAAAAACTGAAAACTCCTTGCTTGTGACGGTCTTGTGATGCTTCTGTAAAACACAATTCATATTTTTTCCATGACTTGCACCAAATCACTCCCTGAGTGACTTAAATTTTGTCTGTTTTTGTCAGTGAGGCCATAATAACTTATTCCAACTGACGAATCGGCCTGATATTTTACGTTTACCCAAATGTAAATGTTTTCTGTACCATGGGAGTTCTTAAATGCAACTGTTACTTTAAACATAAACTCACTCTCTGATGCAGTAATGATAAATTTTCAGTCTTTATTCAACAGTTTTGTGTGGAATAGTGAGTGATTTTTTTTATTCATCTAGCAGAGCAACTTGTTCCCATCCTTGATATTAATTCTTCAATCATTACAGCTTTTATAGTATTTAGAATATCATAGTTCTTTCTCTCCCTCTTTCTTTTAAGTATTTGAATTCTGAAATATGTGTCTGACCCTTAGAACATGAAAATTTCATCTTTGTTTTCTTACAAACAATTAAGTTCATTCAAATGCTCAGCAGAGACATTTCTAACAAGGTCAAACCCATGACTCGATGAAGTTCTCCAGATGTCAGTGAAATGGCAATGCTGCTGTTGTAGGAAGAGAATTGACCTCTTTTTCTTTAGAAAATACTGGTGACACATTGAACAAACACTAAAATTATATTTCTGTATGAAGAAAGCTTTTATTATTCTTTGAAAGCAGGATAACTGCATTTCTAAAAGACCTCTGTTATCTATAAGGAAATCTCTTTACTACACCGAAACCCCCCCTATGTTAAATTTTACAGGGATGTGGTTTATAATAAACTCAAGTTAGCAAATCTAGTTGTGGTATCAGTTTCCTCTAACTCAGGACTAGCTTAACTTGGAAACAGATAAGGTTATTTTTTTTGTTGTTGTTGTTAGATAAAATAATACCAGAGGCCAATTAGCCTTTTGTTTAGTTTTTGACACATTACGTAATTGTATTGGTACATTTCAGAGAGAGATTAGGTGAAAATAGTTTTATAGTCATGAACTGCTGGATCACAGGAAGCAATCAGTATCAAGTTGCCAGCCTTGTCAATGAGCATGATTTATTGAAGGCAAATAATCAGCCTTTGTCAGAGTGAATGGAAAGAGCAAGTGAATATGGTGATGCTAGTAGTAATGAAGAGACAAAAAGAGGAATTTTTTTTCTAATATACTACAGAATATCACTGCCATAATGTGATCTCACAATGGTTCAAAAACTTGTCTTATAAAAAGTAAATTATTAGGGAAAGGTTTTTTGTGATGTTGTAGTCCTCAGTCTACTGCTCAGTGAATGCAGATTGAGAAGAATCTGATAATTTAAGTTTACCAAAAGCATGTTCTAAACAACATAGGTACCTACACAACGCTTAAGAATCAAAAAATCAGCCTGGGTCAATAAATTAAATCACATGTGAAGAGTAATTTGTTCCACTTCCTAAAAAATTGAGCTGTTTTTTTTACAGTATTTCTAGAAATATGCAAACCGATTTCCACCAAGGACTTGCGTCCATAGACTATCAAGGCATATGTATACCCATTATGGTGACCTTTACTGTATCAGTAATATGTCCCAGCAAACCATAGCCTCCTTCTCATGTGAAGCTGGCATAATGATTTCCCTACAAGTCTGATGTGGGAGCAGAGCTGGAAAGCTGGTATTTTCACCAATGCTTATCTGCAGATGTACTACTTTGGGGTCCACGTAGAGCAGGATGAAAATCTACATTTTACTAGAGGTGATCATAGAGGAAAACTACTCAATTCACATAGTTTTAATCAAATCAGGATCAAAGCAGTAGACTGATTTATTAACGACAATAATTAACCAGCAATCAATGAAGTGTACATTCATGGGAAGTATCACCAATACAACGTAATACACCATAATGCTAGAATGCTTAGAATGTTAATAAACACAGATTTCTCAACACCTTACTATAACTAATCCAAGCTGCTTCCAGAAGTGGCAGTGCCAGCAGAGCAACTGCTGGTGTTTTCAGGCCAAGTTTGGTTGCTGCCCTCCATCATTTTCTCTCTCCTTGCTGTTGAATATTTCCTTGCTTCTTTTATAGTTCTTTCAAGCTGACTTCTAATTTGTTTCAAAAGTGTCCCTGTTACAGTTTGATGCGGTTGATGAATGTTTTTCTCAGTGTTACAAGTTTTGGGGAAAATGACCTCTCTGGCATTTTTTTTCCCCCCACATAAAATGATTACGCTTGCACTTCAGACTTACCGGCCATTTTCCTAAAAGGGGTCTATGTGAATTTGCTCCCAGTGTGCTGTCAGACTAGGTAATATCAACCTTAGATTCAATTTTATCTTCTGGGTCAAGCATAGAAAAAGTACCTCGAGCAGAGCTAAAAGACCAGTTTGTAGCTTTTATTCTTATTTATCTAGCTCCCTCTTTATCAGAAGCCTTTTTTTTTTTTCTTCCTCCCCTAAATACATTTTTACTGTCTTGTCTCTAATTTATTCTATGTCAGAAGTAAGGTATTAGATATCTTTGTGATGGGAGCCTTAAAAATTATAGATGATTCTATTTCCTGGATAGATGTTATTGAAGAGTAAAAAGGCTCAAACTCATCACTCATCTGTAAATGTTCTTGGGGATATGGATGTGAACGATGACTCTTTGTTGATGACCCATAAAATTCTTCATAACTTGGAACTGGAGATTTATATTGTTTTCTTGTATATATTCTCTAATTCATTTTTGCCAGCAATTCTCTGTTATTGAACATATGGTCAAACAGCAACACATCTAAAAGATTTTCCTACTAGAGCAGTCTTGTAATTCTTTCCTTGTTTACAAAAGCATTTTAATTTAAACAAGTTCACAGTGTTATCAAATTATTAGGATTTCTACAAATGTTTGTGTTGCTCATGATGTATGAAAGTAATAGTCTTGTTTGGGATCTAATTAATTATTAACTACTGCTGCATTATTCATCAATTAATTATCCATCATCTATCTGAAGTTTTCCGTGTGATAGTCTCTGGTCTATGATTGTATCTTTTCTAACACAGAGGATTTTGGAATTTTCTTTTTCTGTGTTAGAAATCATAAGTTCTTGATATTAGAGGAAAACAGGAATTTTCCAGAATAAACACACAAGGTCAGATTTTCAAATTTGTCATTTCCAGGTGTCCTACTTAAACATTTAGTGAAGGTCTGATATCTGATCTCCCAGGAATACCAAATAATTAGTCTGTAAGAATAAAGCACTTTTCCAGGGACTGTGGTAGTATGTAATGGGTTGTTGTTATTGTTTGTAGTTTTTGTTCTGTTTTGTAGTGTGTTTTTTTTTTAGTTTTGTTTGTTTGTTTTGTGTGGGTTTTTTTGTTTGTTTGTCTGGTTTTTTTTCCTCTACCTCATATATGTCATATTGAGAAATTACGAAATTAAACACTGGAGAAATTTTTTCAGTCTTTCNTTTTTTTTTTTTTTTTTTTTTTTTTTTTTTTTTTTTTTTTCTTCTCAGAGTGATTTTGATTTAATACTGCCCGTAATCAATTTTTAAAATTGGAAATGAAAATTAAATGAAAAACCAAAATGAGACAAATTAAATGGAATTCTTTCTGGCCAATTTTCTTCTGAAGTGATGTGTTGTTACTTAGTCTTTCATTTATCAGTGTTTCTGCTCTCTAAGTTGCAACTTTGTGTTCTGAATTGTTATAACAGGTAAAGGAAAATCCTCTTTCCATTTCTGTTAAAGAGGGCAGGTATTTATGGGTCCAGATTTTCAATGTTGTGCACAATATTTTCAGTAACATAGCTGCAGTTAACGTAACTATGTATAAGAAAAAAATTATGCCTCAGTCACCATACATGTGTAAGTTACCATCTGTACACCAAATTACCCAAAATCTATGCAGCTGGTTCTTTTGGGTTTTTTTGGTTTTGGTTTTGTGTGTGTGTACGTTATTGGTTGGGTTTTTTTGTTTTGTTTTGTTTTAATTAGGCAAATACAAGTTTCTTCCTGTGTTACAGCCAGACAAGCATGTGACATGTTAGTGTCCACTGCTACCTCCATCTTCTTTAGCCGGAGTCCAGATTTTATGGAAACTTCTACAGGAAAATGTGTCTGCAATGTTGCTCCCATTATTCCACATACACCATCATGTTTATGTTAGCCTTTCAAACCATTTTTTTCTAATGTAAAAGTAAAACTTAACTACCATGATTTCAGAAAGTACAAGACCAAAGTTCTAGTGGTTTGCTCCTGAGTGACATTTTTTTCCCTCTGTTCTCCTCTATTTTTATCTCTGTTCTTCTTGACTTCTTTTTATAATTCAAATACCTGGACAAAAACAGTTCCAAATGCTTTCTTCTAGCATGATGGTCAAAATATAACCTTTCAGCATAAAAATCAGATAAGCTTTTTCCAATGGAGTTTACATGTGGTTTTTATTTTTTACTTTGGTATTTAGAGGGTCATGTACAGTTCTAAAATCCCCAGGGCAGGAAATTCAGAGGAAGTTAGACATAAAAAGACAAAAAAGCCTAAAGCTGTAGTTGCAAGAATTGTTGTCACTTTTTGTTGGCTGCTATCAGCAGGACAGACCAGAGAGCAGGGTCAAAAAATTCATGCGCTGCAGGGTGATAGTTAGATGCAGAAAAGCACACGGAAGTTTTATGTCTTCCCCTAGCTGGTGTTCAACGCTGGAAGCACCTGAAATCTGTAGAGAGTTCTTCTCCTGCACAGTGTGTTTTGAGATAAAATAGAGTGTGATAACTCATAAAGTTCAAAAAAAATACTGTTTCAAGTCCAAGTCTGTTATAGGAGCTATATAAAAAATAGCAGGAAGAACAAAAATAAAATTTTTAAAAATGGTTGCTATACACCTTCCAAGGTAATTAGGAGGTTTGTTGAGGTATCATAGAAAAGTGCCTGTAGAACATAACCAGAGTGACATCCACTGCAGAGAGGGTGGTACCGATGCGGGCATGGAGCTTGTGGTGGAATATCCCAGTTGCTAGAAACTAGTCACTGATCTCTGGTGAAGGCAAACCCATCCTTGAAAATAAGTTCTGAAGCATCTCTTATTTCTTGCCAGCTTTGTATATTGAGTGTGACAGATTTCAATCACGAAAAATTCCTAATTTCTGTCTACTTCTATGTGTGTATTCTGTGACATGAGAACATGAACACTGAACTGAACCCAGGTCAAAAGAGGAGTTTAATGAACGACGACATACACTGAGGTCTCCCCATTGCAAAGAAGGTAGCTATTGAAATGGTATGTTTGTGTCAGACTGTTCAATGCTTTTAAATACCTTCCTTGTTAAGCACTTGTGAGCAATTTGTCTGTTAAAAGCAAACAAGAAACACACTGATTTTGCTTATAGAAGGGGGTGATGTCTTTGGCCATTTACTGTTACACTAGGATGTGTTGAAACCACATAAGCGACTTGGGTCCTCACTGTGCAAGCTACTATGCATGCACGTAATAGAAATGGAGCGTGGTTTGCTACCATTTGGATGACACAATATAAACAAATGAGTCAGCAATCCGGCAGGATGAACTGTCAACCTTCGCATCCTAGAGCAGGTGTCTGACTTGTCCTTGCGCACTGGTGAACATGGAAGAAGTTACTGTCTGTAACTGCTGGAAATAACGCAGGCAGAAGTACAGGTCCTAAACACACCAGTTTTTAAAGTAAAACCTTAAAAGAATCAAAGCTATTGATGATCCCTTTTCCTGAGTATAAATGAGTTTCTGTAAAATGACTGATTTTGCCTTTCATTTAAACAGCTGTTTATCGGTGCCTCACAGCACCATTTTCATTATCAAATTCCAGCAGACTGTAGTGTTGGCTCTCAGCATGCCTCCTGGGTATTTCTTGGCCATGTGACCAAACAAGGCCTATGTTCCAACTTAGCTCCTTTGACATCACATGAGGTATCATTCTTTGCAATCATATTCTGGATTGCAAGTCAAGGACAGAAAGGTTTCAACTGATGCGAAGCAGTATAGGTACCCTGACTTTGGCTTAAAGGATAAGCTTTTGACTTGGAACCAATGAAAAATTAGGCAGTGCTCTCACTGCCTCACTGTGCAGTTTCTAAAGAGAATACCTCTCAGCTGAGCGGAAATTCTGGAGTGGAAAGTTTAGGATAAAATGGTGCAGATCCCTATGAAAATCTGTGTTATGGTTGTTTTACTCATCATAGATCTTCTTCCCTTTACATTTACTTTCCAAAGCTTTAAACAGACTTCATTGTCCTGATTCAGTGAAATGCATACACATTCAAAGCACTGGAGTAGCTCCATGTAGTAGAAAATTGTCATGAAGCTGTTGACCTATTTTTGCTTTGCATCCCCACGCATTCCAATTTACAACCCAAATGGAACCAGGAGGTGGAAATGAAAGCAAAAAGTTGACTGTTAAACCAAATGTTATATAACAGTTTCCAACCTAGCAAAGTTGTTAAAAGTGTTCCACCGTTCATTTCGGCAAAATTTGCGTGCTGGTGTGATTATGATGTGTTCTTATCCACGCTGTTGGGAAAATTTTGTAGTTCAAGCCGTGCTAGATGTTGTAGAAATGTGTGTAATTGGGTCTTTTTATTTCTGTGCAGTGATTTATCCTAACTAACCAGAACAGATTTCCTTGTCCTTCTGTGTAAAAGACTATCATAAAAGTAATGTGTAATAAGCTAAGCAGAGTATTATGGTGATAAGCCTCCTCATAGACTTCTTATTCTTTGTACAGGTGGTAGGGGGGAAGAAAGAAAAGGAAAAAAAGGAAAAAAAAAAGGAAGGAAAGAAGATACCTAGTTCTTTATACTGAGATTAGTCAGATTTTTTCTTAAACGATCTTTCTGTTAATGGTATCCTCTTCATGTTTTGGAGTGAAGAAGTGCATATCTTATTCCTGGTTTGCAGTTGCTTGTTGTCGAAGAGGTATTAAGTTCATAGCACTTCATTGTAGGGGATGACTTGTACATTATTGGAAGAAAAAAGTCTATCAGGATTGCTCTTTGGCTTTAATTAAAAAATAGCACCCAGAATATTACAAGTGTCTCACTTCGTAATGGAAGTATCACACAGCATAAATTATTGCAAAATTTTCTTGCATTTTCTACAAGCAATTACTGTTTAAACATGTTCTTTTGCAAACTATTCCAGAAAGAAGAAAAGGAAGAAACTTCTTAGTAACTTGCTTATATTATCCTAGAATCCACCAAACAAATGTTAAGGCCGCTTCCCTATTTAGACTACCACTGTCTGAATTTTGTTCAGACAGAAATAAATAAAAGCTATACAGTTGAAGGAATATAATTAATTTTTATGCGCCTGCATGGTGACTCCAAAAGCGTCACAGGTCCATACATATAGCCCTCAATAGTAGCTTTTCAATTTTCATTTCTAAATTAGTTGGAAGATCTGAAGCCTGAAATGGTCAGCAGTGGCTGCTTCGAGGAGTGCTAAATATTTTGCTTGCCTGACTGAACGTAGGAAATATGCTGTTTGCATGAAAAGGACTGATTATAATAAGCTTTCAGAAGTGTCTTTTTGAATGACTTAGAAAACGACTCAGTTACACTCAGAACATTCTGTGCCTCAGGAATTTTAAGGTGAAGATACAGCAAAACAGTGGTGCTGTAACTGAGTAGATGGATAACTAGATAAAGGGATAAACTTGGATCATAAGTTCTTTTCTCTGTTGTATTCAAATCTTTGTGCACACCTGATACGTATAGATGGCTTCTCTGCTTACTCCTATAGAAATATGTATGTGAGGAGATATACAAGATGTACTTGCTATGATCCTATGTTGTTCTTGTTTAAGAAGAGGAAAGTCTGTATTCTTATCCCACATCTGATGTCCTGTTGTCAGCTTCTGTCCCTCAGGTTCTCAGTCTGTAGAATGAAAACAGTTTCATGGAGCCTCAATCTTGACATGTAGCCAAAAATTTCCTAAAAAAGGCACTTAAAGTTTGGCTTGGTTGCAGTCTACTATCTCCAGTCTTAATTTCACTTTGTAGTAGAAGACAACCCTCTGAGATGTAAAGGAGTATTTTTACAGTTTTTCTGCAGGTATTGAGACGGTGGGCTCTTTTTTCAAACAAAACCAATATATATACACCAATCTTGTTAACTGTGGCAGGTGTTATAAATTGTAAATTACAGAAGACACCTCCAAATATCTTCAAAATATAATTCTATGTCAGCTTTTTGCTGTTAAACAAACTTGCATTTTGTGAGAAACTGCCTGAATCTAAACCAAAGAAAATACTTGCTCGTGCCCCTGGGAATCAAACCTGCCAGATTTTATGCAGCTCAAATTAAAATACAAGACACAACAGATGCTCAGGCTCAAAAAACCTCAGTTAGTTTCAGTACCGCTCTAATACAGTATTCATCCTTCAGTGCTGGCTTATTAATGAATAATAGATATTTTATTTGTTATGTAGATAAACAATTTTGTGTCTGCACCACAATGTTCTGATATTGGTTCGGGTTGTGAGAAGCCTCACATACTACACAAAGTTAAATAATAATCTAAATCGCCAAGGTCTTTTGGGATCTGAAAGAATGAATGGGAATGCTGATACCTCTGAGGTACGTCTGTTTCCTTTGGGGTTAGCAGCAATTCTGGTATCACATAAGTGGACTCAACAAGTTCTCATCTAGAACCTAAAATGCAGAGGTGATATTTCCATGTATTTTCTCTTGGCAGCAAAATGGTGCCAACTATCTTCTGTCTGTCTCTTGTTAAACTTATGTGTATGCTCTTTGCCTGCGCACCTTAAAGCCAGAAGTAGCATATTGAAATGGATCTCAGGAGTAAGTTTTGTCTCGTTGAGCTGTCCATAAAAATGTTAGTGAAGCTGTGTGCATTGTTATTAAATCCCTTATGTATTGGTCTAGCCTATGAATTTAGGATAACAAAGCAAGATTACTTTTTCAGAAACTCCTTAAGCTTTACTGAATTGTATTATGTATGCAATAATTCTAAGTCTTCTACTGCGGAAGTAAAGATGGATTGTTTGTTCCTCTATGGTTTAACAGTTTCTTTGTTTCAATGTATCTGGTTTTGCACCTGAGAAGGGAAGCTACATGTAATGCTTCTACAGGCTTCTGAAAACCTGGAGTCTGCAGGAGATATGACTAAAAAGTGAAATGAAGGCATGACTGGATAGTGAAACTTGGCCAGAATGGGCAACAGTATCAGTATAGACACAAGGACATGAATTATTCTGTGGTTGCCAATACATTCTAACTTTGTGTTGCTGCATCTTCATTGTTATCATCATGTGTACAGCGTAAGCAGCCATGTGTTACAATCCAACTTCAGTTTGCTGCGTGGTCAGCTTCCAACCAAAAATTTAGGACCCTTTACGATTTAAAGTTGCTTTGTGAGCACAGAGCTCCTCAAAGTTTGCCCCTACAGTCCTTCGGGCTTTAGTTCTTGTACTGGTTTCAGCTGGGAGAGTTAATTTTCTTCGTAGTAGCTGGTATAATGCTGTGGTTTTGCATTTAATATAAGAATGTTGATAACACGTTGATGGTTTAGTTGTTGCTGAGCAGCACTTACAATAAGTGAAGGACTTTTCAGATTCCCTTGTCCTGCCAGTGACAAGGCTGGAGATGCACAAGAAGCTGTGAGGGGGCACAACTGGAATTCTCTCCCCTATCCCAGTGGGTGGGGGGGTGAGCAAATTGCTATGTGTGATGTTTAGCTGCCTGCTGGGATAAACCACAACAGTTCTGTAAAACAGGGTAAATCAAAACATTTTTTTAACCTAGATTTTGTATTTAGTCTTTATGGCAGGGACTGACTTTAATAGGGTTCCAGGGTCAGTGAAAATGTTGAGGTGCCACTTGGTTAGATGTAATGAGTAATAATAATACACACAATGCAAATATGTCTTAAAATGTCTAAGTTTATTTTCACTTCAGCATGGGGAAGGCATTGTCTCCTACGTTTCTTCATCTTTTGTGAGTTTTTTGCTATTTTTATGGCTTGTTGGTGGGCAAATGCCAGATAAGGTTTTCATTCATTATTACTATAAGGGATGTTTTAACCAAAAGGGTTTTTTTTTTTTCTGTTACTATTTTGTTCACACTATTAGTCTAGTATATTCCAAGCATCTTTGACTATTTTTTTTTTTCCTTTAGATGAAAGCCAAATCAAATCTACATGTAGTAAGTCAGCAAATTGACTGGAAAAATATCAGTTGCTGCTGTAGTTAGAAGTAGTACTATGTTGTTATAACAGTAAAAGGTAAAAAATATGCATAGTGACTGAAAAGCCTGTCCCATAAAGAGCTGTGTGAAGTTATTCTTGCAAAAGGTACTAAAAAAAATGAGCCTATTCTCTTTCTTCAAATATACACCTGATTTTCGAAACTCATTTTTTATTAAAGTAGTAACAAGTAACTAATTTAATGACATACTTTTTGGAAAGTGACTTGTTCTCATAAGAAGCTCAAAACGAATTTTACAGGACATTATTATTTGGTTTGGTCTGATTCAAACAGAGTTATTCTAGCTTCATGCTTCTGTTATGTGGAGCAGAATGTAACTCTATAACAACCGTCTTGTGTTCTAATGGAATTGAATAAATATATACAAGAAACATTCATTTTTTATTACTGCTTTTTCAGCAATAGTTGTCATATGCAGACATAACTTTTATTTTCTTTTCTCTCTGACAATTTCAGCTCTCGTCTCTGGGGAAATAAGAGATCAGTAAAACATCATCTTTGCTTTTTAGAAGCTCAAGTCTGGGAGAAAAAAAGGAAATGCAGTATTGCTTCTGCTGGCTTAGCCAGCCAAATCTATTTCTTCCTTTTTTTTTTCCTGATTTTTTAAAAGATCTCTGTTGGCCTGCTGCTTCTTTGGCTTTCTGGCATGGAACACACACAAAACACAGCATTGCGGTATAGAGAAGCCTTCTCCTTGTCTGTTCCCTCACGGTGAAAAAAAGAGGATGAAGTGTTCAGAGAGCAGACAGCATGTGCTTGTTCCAGAAGCCCTGTTCCCTTTCAGTGAGGAGCATCAGCTTTCCTGTCCCAAGGCCACACGAGCAGTTAAGCCAACTGAAGGCGGCTGCCGCTTGCCCTGTTGGACGCAGTATTTCCTAATTTCCTTTTGATCCATGATCGTTTCAGCTTTTCCCCATTTCCTATCTCTTTATCTATTATGTTTCACCTGACAGCTGCTGCACCGTTGACATTAGACACTTTCTGCCTGTGTAAGTTCCCATCCTCTTCAGATCACGATGATCAAAAACTCTGGCCTGAAGGACCATAACCTGGATGTCTTCAGTACTCTGACAAGGCATGTCTGTGTAGTCAGAGATGATCAAGCTCTGCCTGTGCTTTCAGTCAGATGCATGAGACGATCTTCTGGCTCTGCCTGTGCTCTAAATTAGAGGGATATGAGCCAGGTCCTTGCTCAAAGGAGCATATAACTTGACTAACAGGCATCCCCCCTGCGTACTCAGGAACCTGATTAACGAGACTCACAGCTAACAGTTCTAATAGGTTTGGAACAGGCTTGTGTCCTTTGCTGGAGCACATCTCTTTCCCAGTCTCCAAGCAGATAAAAGTGTGATTTGAACTAATGCTCTCTAGATGAGGACTTTTCAGTTTCTGTTCTCATCTGGTCCACATATTATGCAGAGTCCGGTCTTGTTCAACATAGGGTTTATAGTTTTCTGCTCTTTGAGACAGCCAATATCAGCATTTCCTGGTTTTTAAGAAGGATCTTGTTCAGCCATCCATTGCAACACAGGTTTGCTAAACTTCCTTGTGTTCATGCAGTAATTTCTTGGCTTAGAAATACTGATTATTCTTATTTTATGTTCTTTGAAGTTGTTGAATTATTGTTCTTGAGTGTATAAAAAAATTAAGAACATGATGCCTAGAGATGGAATCACTAGTGAGTTAACTTGTTTTGACACCTTTTTTTTAGTACAGTTACGCAGAACTAATCGTACAAGAGTTTCTCATTCTCTAGTGGAAAACAGGGTTGTCCTCATGCATGACAGCTGACAGCATAATGCATAATGTCAGGAATAATTAGTTAACTACTGATGTCAACCCTTGCTAAAATCTTCCTGAGAAATCACTGGTCATCAAAAGCAGCTATGCAAGAAAACACGTAAGCATATTGTGACTAAGCTTTAAGGAATAATGTGCTAAAGTAATCTACAAATTATACATAGCCTCTTCTACTATGCATGAGAGATACCTTTCAGTAACCTCAATTCTTGGAATCTGTTTGCTTAGTGATTTTGTTAAACACTTCTAGTCTTGTGGGCTTAGAGTTCTGCCCTTCTCCTTTACCGTGGACTTGTTATGAGCAATCTCTATGCTAAAGCTGGTTTCTCTCTTGATTTTTTTTTTTGGAGCACACATATGGCGCTTTTACTCTTGCTTGATTGGATGAATGCGTTTCTAGGATTTCTAGGGCAAATTATGCACATGCATGTTTAAACTTTGGGTTCTGCGATCATTCACACCAGTTACAGCTTCAGGCAAATCCTATTTTGTACACAAAAGCAGGGTGAGAAAAGACCAGAAGAGAACTAATTTAAAAGCTGAGATGAATATTCATAGTGAAGTCCTTACAAACTTGCAACTGTACAGCACCAGCTTTAGGTAGTAGGGTTTTACACTTTTTTCATTGATAAAAGGATAACTGGCAATTCTGTTTCTAATAAATACATTTCAAATACTGAGTTCTACTTGCCAGTTATGAATTTACAGTTGCATGGGTCCACCTGTTGCTATTTTTTTTCTGGCACCAGAGAAAACTGGAACAGAAAGATTCCAGGAAACTAAATATGGTCCAGATTTTTGAACTTGGACTTTTTCCACTGCTGCAGTACCTTAAAGAGAAGATAAAAATAGCTGTATGTCCTATTTATATTGTCCTCCACCTTCCACTTTTCTAGTCCTTGCAAAGTAACTTTAAGCCTTAGATGCTGCTGCTGTCTCTATTGAAATATTCTCCTACCTAGGGTTCTCTGGAAGAGTTAAGTAATATCCTTGGGTCCTTTGGGCCAAAAGAAAATCCCTTGTGCTTCCTAAAACCAGCCACCTGAAAGGCTGCTCTACAAGACAGAAATGAAGCAAAGGAGATGGTATTAAGTCTGTTTGATTCCATCCGTTTCAGAGATTGCAGCGGCAAAATAGCTTGTCAGGAATAGTTATTGTGAGAGCACTAGGGAACAATCCTGATATTTTCTATAGACTAGAACAAAGGGGTGCACCAGAAAAGATTTTCAGTATAAACAGCTTAAATCCTAAATCAGTTTCTAAAATAAAATATAATAAATAGCCTGTCTTAGTGTATAACACATTAATATTGCTAGTAACAATAATAATAGAAATTATGCTATTATACAATTAGGCTCTGAAGTCCCTGATTTTAAGACAGTTAAATAGCTGGAAGTCGAAGAGGTACAAAATTGCTAGGGAGTTTTCCTTCAGCCAGGATGAAATTAAACAGCTTACTTTGAGAGCTGGTTGAAACCATAAGTTTAATTAATTAATGGTTCAGTGCACGAGACTTCTGATAAAGCAGACTCTTTGTGGAAAAGGAAAAAAAAAAAAAGAACTTTTCTTTTCCAAAGAAAATTAATCAACTACTGGTTGCTTTTAATGGTTTTTGCCCCTGCTGCTTTGCCCACCCTTATCTGATCTGCTAATTAGACTACATGTCATCAAGATAGGATCAAGCCTTCTTCTAAAAGGAGTCCCTGCAGAGACTGCCTGCCTGCCTAACTTAGGCTGGAATTTTTCAAAACCGGTTAGGGAGAGTGAAGCAAAATAAAAAGAATGGAGCTCAGGAGAAATGACTGAATACGAAAGAAACATGGATTTTCAAGCAGTTCAGGTACTAAGATGTGGCTATAATTGTAGTATTTTATTAACCTTCTTACTATATAGTGAATTTTCTTTCTTTATCCTTTTTAAAGATATGAGTCTGTGTTCATTAAAGTCAATAGACAAGATTTTGTGGCCATATTTGTAAAGGTGTTCTGGCAGATAGATCCCTGTTGGAATTAGGCTCCTAGATGCTATTGGAAGTCTCACTAGGCGCTAGTCTACATCCCTAAACAGTTTTGAAATCACCACCTAATCATTTTCATTAGGTCTGTGATCAGGTTTCATCATGCGGGCTAAGGGGAAGAAAAGTCTGAATGATTTTAATAAAGCGCCGAACATACGTTATTTAGACAGCAGAAAAACACAGTGAGAGTGAAAAGAAGGAAAGAAAAATCCATGACAGTAATGCAAACTTCCTTGTGGTTCCAAATCCCCAAGTGCCATGGTTCATGAGTTCAACTGTGCTATTTACTTGAGTGAAATGTACTGAGGCTCTTTGGAACATCAGAATAATTTCATGTCCAAAATCATTCAACTTTGTTTCACTACGGTGGTGAAGAACCAGTTTAAAATCAACCTGATCCATAGAAATCCAGCACCCACTGTCAGACAGGCTTCAGTCTGCAGCAGACCCTCGTGGGCAAAGCGGTGGGTGGGGAGCAAAGGAAGGCTGAATTCTCTTTGAGCTCTGTGGTGGAGGTGATGATTCCAGCAAACTTCTCTCTTTCCTGAGCTAAAGTCTTAAGCCATTATTAAACTTAGTGAGAAATGAGTATTCAAATAGGTGCTCACGTAAGATCATAAAGAGTTGTAATGTGTGGTCAATGCATGGTCCAGTTATGTGTGTATTCTGTCTCAGACATTAGCCAACACCATAGGCCTAGGTAAGAATATAGGAACAATGCAAATATATGGTTTCATCTGAATTATCTCCTTGCCTGCAGAAATTTGCAAACCTAATAATTCTTGAACTGGAGAAAATATATTTCTGCTTAATGGCTCTTCATGGATGTTTTGTCGTTTGTTCAATTCATCTTTGAATGCTGAGCTTTCCTCTGTCTTTGGCAATCTCATCCACGGAATCACCACTGGCACTAGCTTTTTCTCTGCTGGCAAGAAACATTATGCTGCAGCCATCACAGGAGTGACCAGAGAAAGTAGGAAGGGGCTACATCATCTGCTTCACATTGGATGTTCGTGTTATATGACCTCACAGCAGCACTGTGCTTGCCACAGGTTTCTCCTGCCTATAGGTTTCTGTTACTTGGTTGCAGTCTGCACAGCCCTCTACCCCAAGAAGAGTCAAAGACAGGCCAGGATATATTCTCCAGCAGGCTGATCTTTGTGACGGCTACTGAAAAGAGATGCTCTCTAGAAGTGCTGGACTTGATCACCTCCTGGACAGATGAAATTAAAACATTATTGAAACTCCCTGGAAGGGAAGAGTAAACTTTTTTCTATTAAAATGCCTGGTCAAAGAAGTGAAAGATTCAAAGCAGGCATTATATCTGTGGCTAGAGAAGATAATTATCCTTGAGGTAGTGAGACAAAAATCATAACGATTGAAAATTCTCACCCAAGAGAACAAAACTTTTCCTATTAGGAAATCTCCTAATAGAGCCTTAAAGATTAGAAAAATCAAGTTCAAATACAGAGTAAAGATGATAATATGCTCCTCTGCACTGTTTTATTGAAAGTTTATACTGTGTGATACTGTGATTTATTAAGTCTCCCTTTTTTTCTTTAATCATGATTAAATAAAATGCCAAGAGTGGCAAGCATTTCTCTTATGCTCTTCCTCCTGTATTAAGAAACAGTACACAGATATATATATATATACATATATTTTTTTTTGGCGGGGGGGGGCAGGGGGTAGTGTGTGGATGGGGAAGGGGAGAGTCGTGTACTGTTCTAATGGTAGGGCAAAATAAACAGGAGGTGTGCAGTTTTAGTATTCTATGTGAGAACTGATCACCTTCAGAGATACAGTTTGCATATACTGGTCCTGATCTCTGCCCTTTTGTACCAATTTTGTATTTACAGCTAAAGAGTGGTGCTCTCATATTGTTGATGTCCCTTTGAGTAAACACGCTTGAACCAAATAACCTCCCAATATTGAGAAGGAACTTTTGTTTTAGTCTATATGATTTAAGTTTCTTTGTTCTATTGATGTCATCATGTCAAGTAGTATCATTTGAATTGAAAGATTATTCCTGATCAAGCCAGTTTGTCAATTTGTTCCAGTTGTTTCCCATGGCATTTCCATTATTGATCAGTCTGTGTACAGACTGATCACCAACTCTCCGTGAGAACATCCATTTAGGGGTGTTCTTGGGTTTTGTTTGCTTGTTTAATCTCACAATCTGAAACAAATATTTATCTCAGCATTAGGGTCTGAAGAGGCAATTCAATTATAATGTCTTAAAAGTTATCATCTGTCAGCTAAGGCATTTTAACATGTCCATGTTTTTAGCACTAGACATTCTGATTATTTTACTTTGCAGATGATAAGTGGCAATTTCCTGGTTGTTCTGCCACTTTGGATCATGTGGCTTAACCCCAAGAAAGGACTTTTACAGGTGATTATCAATCACCCAATTTATGAAGGCTTTAGAACCCTAAATAAAGCAGGAGGAATTGGGTGCCCTGGGAATTGATGTTTGCAGGTTTGTCTAGATCTTCACTGGCAAGCTGTGTTATTGACCTATGAAATATAGTTTCATACCTCTCTTTCTTGCATGCCTACATACCAGTACTTAGAAGGAAATAATGCAACTTGCATCTAGGCTTCCTGGATGTTTTGTTTAGACCCAGAATTTTAGAATCCTTTTAGGCAAGTCCTGTTCTTTCATGGACCCATACCAAGCTTCAGGGATTGCTAAATGTTAGACCGTCTGCAATGTGAATTAAACAATGTGGATTAGCTGCAGTTTATTCAGGTTACTACTGACCAATCTTAATGTTTGGTTGTCACGAGAAAACGGAAAAAAAAGATAATAATTTTCAGAACAGAGGTAAGTAGGAAGGAAAAATATTTACTTTCGTACTAAATAATAAAGTGGAGGTGCAATTTTCCCTCTCAAAATAAGTAGTTCCAAGCAATGCATAATAAATATGAGTCTGAGCTGCGAAAGTGATGACAGCACTGTTGAATTAATAAGGATAGTCTTTGCCTGTAAATTTGTTTCTCTCATGTTTTCGTTCTTTCACTTATAAATCACAGGATGTTTATTACATATTCTCCTGCTCCGAGCATAGGCAGCTCATCAAATACTATACATGGCATGCCCTGTGAGCTACTTGTAGTCTTTTCTGCATCTGAGGCAAAAGTCAAAAGAACTTCTGTAATTTTCTTTACATTTGACTTAGGGCTAGACATGTAACAGGGTTTCAGTAATGATGTATGATCAGACTTATGCAAACATGATGAAAAGATCTCGGTGGAATTTTCCGCAAAAATGTTTCCCTTATGGGAGCACCCTATGAAACCTATTAAGAATAAAACCAAGAGGATTCTATTGAATTTGACCTAAAGAGCTACTGTATGTAATAAAGAACAATTACTCTTTTTCTTTCCTCCTTTTTTTTTTTTTTTTAATAATCCTTCAGAAGATCATGAATAATTATATCTTTGCTAGCAAATCTCAGAGGCTGGTTTTAAAAAATCTATGTGAGAATTTCCCAGATGAATTGATTTCTGTAGGTTTGTTCAACGTGGCCATATTCTTTAGGACAGTTACTCGCTCCTTTTTCATTTGAGAAAAGAGTATTTTCACATAGGCTAGCCAAACCTGGATGTAAAAGAGCCACATACTTTCACAGTTTTGGTTCCTTCAAAAATCCCCTTCATCTCTATACTTGAAAAATCCACTCTACTATATTGTATACAAAATATTTATCAGAAAATAGCTAAGATAGCAATGGGCTACAATTTTTCTTAAATTTCTGAGGGTTTCTAGTATACCTCAAAAATCGTTTTTACTCATCCCATGTAGTTTTCTGATATAACTCTGTCTGGTCTCTTATCAGAATTTTGCTCGGTACAGTTCGAATCTGTGTGCAAGTAACAGAGACCTGTTAATTAGCGCTGTGATGGAAACTCTGTGTGGGCAAGCTGATTTGTTCAGGCGAGTTCAAGCAGCGCACCATGGCACTGCATTGTGCCATGGAAACACAGCCAGAGATCTGACTCCTGGACTGACTTCCACAGGCCACCACGTGGCCAGCAAAACTGTTTGAACTGGCACAGAACAACTTGAAAGGTATTTAACGACACCAACTCATTCTAAAATAGTTTCAGTGTGTAGAGTGGAGCCCAGGCCCAGTAGGATGAACGACTCTGTTTTACTATACAGAAGTATGTTCCTGTTCTATGCACTTCATGATACAGAAGTTTTATAGGACAAAAGGATTAGATGTTTTTGCCAATGGTTAACAGTTCTTATCTGCAAATCCAGCAGTTTAAGAAGTAGTATCTCCCTGGGGAGGAGAAAAGAGGCCTTCCTCAGGCAGTCTATCCTCAAGGGTTAGTTTCTCTCCTACCAACATTTCCTACACATTTTTCCGAACTGGTTCTATTCTATTCTATAGAACTTTTACTATTTGAAGCTTATTACTTCTCTTTGCTGACAAGGATAATTTCCATGTTTCTTTTAAACCCTGCTCTTGATACAGCCTGATGTGAATAAAACACACTTTTAGGGGACTTCTGCCAAGCTTTTCCACAGCGTAACTGGGACCTTGAGAACCCTGTATAACCATGTTCTGTGTTGGATTACTCACTTGGAAAACTTAGGTAGCTGTGGAGCTAACATTGGAGGTCTTAGAATGGACAAGCTGAATGGAAGTCAATAGAATGAGTGACATCCGGAATTAGTAACGTATTATCATTACAAGACTCAAACAATTGAGACTTAAAATATTGCTGGACTACTTGCCTCTCACTGCTATACAATGTACAAAATAGGCTATGTCTTCTTAAAGCATTTTTGTAGCCAAGGAGCATGACTGGAGACACAGATAATATTTGTCTAATGAGAAATTAAGAATTCAAGCAGACATGATCACAACAAATATATGATAGAAGGAGGACAAAATTAGTCTCAGGTGCTAGGGTTTGGTACACAATAGTGAAGCTATTTGGAAGCTATACATTAATACCTACAAAGTACATCAGAAGATACTCGTCTTTGAGCCATTGAAGGTCAGCAATCCCTCTATGAAAACAATAAAGTAGGAATACTTTGAGTTAATACTTAATATCTACTTAATATTCCATTAAATAGAACCTAAACCTTTCCTTGGCTTCCACAAAAGGAAAGTTAGGTGTAACTCAGAGAAGACTCACTGTTTTTCTCACATTTGTGAAAGCTGAGTAACTGGAAGCAGACTTGACATTTGAATAGCCTCTTTATCTAACTCCTTAAAAGACAATCGCAACTCTTGTAAACTTGAGTTGCACAAAATGAATGCAGTTAAACAAGTGTCTGGTGCCTGTCAACCCTAATCAGACAACATTGATCAGAGTCTTACACTGCACAGCACTAATTACCGTACTTATGCACCCAGTCCATGTGTCACTTGCTTCGCAGACCCTGCCTTCATATCCTTCTTTCAACCAGCTTTACACTAGAACCTCTGTCTTTCTGTAAATTGCCACCTTTTCATACTAATACCTCTTTTTTTGTATGCTCTTATGGGCCCTGACCGTGCTGATACAGAGGGAAAGTGTTCCACTTACCCTGCTGGATGCATGAGCTCAGAAAGAAATGGCTTCGAGTTAATTAGCTGTTCTGTGATAACTTCCAAAGAGTGGCAGCTTATTGGTGTAGTGCTCGTATTCTGATAGAGACATTAATCTAACCCTATTTCAAACATGCTTTGGAATAAGGGAAGACATATGAATGCAAGACCAGGGCTCACACTTTTAGGTGATCTTCGTGTGAGCCTTACACCTGAGATAAGCACACTCCACTGCTTTCAGTTACAGCTAAATTTCCTCTCTGTTGTATAAAAGCAATTGCTGTTGAGGACCCGATGAACCAAAGCTGCCTTCCTATTTGTCACTTGATTCTGTGTCAATTTGTAGCCCTTACTATGAGCATATATGTTAGAATATACGTGAGGAATCTGTACTGGCCATGAAAGCACAGGCTAGGCCAACGTACAGTCTGCTTGCTGTTCCACGGCCCGTGTATCCACATGGCCAGAGAATGATGCACAACAGCTATTTACAGGGGGTGCTTTTTGCGCAGCTCACAGCACAAATCTCTTCTGACACGTCTCCCTGACATCAGGCATCTCAACATGACTGCAGGAGGGTATGGCATATTTGGCAACAGGCAGATGGTTAAAGCAGGCCCATTTAAATGAAGGTACCTCGGTTGCACCTGGAAGTGCAAGGCAAGTTAGACAGACTTTCTCTTTTAACTAGCAGGTTTTATGCCACAGACTTGTGAAATACCTGAGACTAAGTGTGCATTTCAGCGCAATGTTCGTTGTCCTTTTGTCTAAGCCTGAAACAAGATAAGTTTATTTAAAGGAAAAAAAATCAATCTGTGAGAGAATTTTCATTCTAAAAAAGCCATCTGTTTCTGAGGTAGATGTACAGTGGAAACAAATATTCTTCTCCATCCTGCTGACACTTCTAGGAATATAAACAGTTGTTCTGTTGTCCATCAGCACTTTATTGAACCAGGGCTTCAGAGCCTGGTTCACTTTGAATTCACACTTAATGAAGCATAAGTTGTATTAATAGCAGCTATGAAATCTAGATAGTGTAACAGAAATTTCAGCTCAACACACAGTCTGACAATGGCTCGAGTAACAAAGACTGGCAAAGCCCAGTTGTGATGCACTCCAGAGATTTCAATTCAATTCCTAATGACACTGCTCATGAATCACTGCCTGCATAAGTGGAAGCCTGTTTCTGGATAAGAAAAACCCTTTACGAGAGCCAAGGGTGTTTCAACAACAGTATCAGTGAGGTACAACGCACAAATACTTTCAGAGAAGCATGTTACAGAATATAGAAGAAAAAATTCCAGCGAGTGTTAGAGGCCAGCCTGCCAGCTTAGAAAATCTATGAGAATGTTTTTAATAGTCAGCTCTCCATTTCTGAGGGTAATGGTGGGGCTTTGGTATCCTAGAAACTCTGAGGGCTTTTATTATTTGCTGGGTAGAGCAATGCAAAAGCATACAGAGAGGGATAATGTGAAGTATCCAAAGGACTCTGAGTGGAGACGATCCTCATGTGCCATAGACAGCGCTGAGCCTGAGCCAATAAAACACAAGATGAGTGTGTGGAGCATTGCGCAGATACCCAGCCTGGCTTTATACCTGAATCAGCTCAGGTACAGCAGCCTGGACTAGGCTGCATTCTGCGCTCTGCTAACACATCTGTTCTGCTTCTCAGCAGAGCAGAGAGTTAATGCACTGCATTTATTTGGCAGTGCACCTGAGCTGCTAAGCCCTTTCCAATCCAGCTGCCTTTTCATCAAGCCATCTTGGGAGCTGCTTCACCTATGGTACTGTTTATTCATAGATCAACTGCTGAAAGATAATCTGAGTTGACTATACTTGTCAAGTCAGAAAGGCCAACGAGTCGCTTACATTCTCATCTCATCGTCTGTACCAAAAGATTCAAAATACTTTACAGAGTTAACTAATCAATATCTACAGTACATTACACAAGCAAGTTATGTTGTTTCATCTAGTTATTGATCTTTGCTAGGTGCTAGGTGTCTGTGTGTTTTTTTTGTTTGTTTGTTTTCCAAAGCAAACTGATATTTATTTAAAAAAAAAAAAAAAGAAAAAAAGAAAAAGTCAGTTGTGCAAAAAACCCCAAATCTGTAATGAACATAAGGCTTTTTCTTACATAAATGTCACATAAATGCAAAGTGGTCTAAATTGTTGCACATGCTTCTTTAGTATCACTGTACTAACATGTACCAAACACCTCTCTTGCTCCATGTATAGATTTACACTGCAAGAGCAAACGCTCCCAGTGTAATTGAACATACAGTTGCTTTCCTTGGCTGTGCTGCAAGTGGTGCAATAGCAATGTTGAGGCTATCTTAGTGTTTATTCTGTGTGTTTTTGTCCAATATTAGGACACTTTCCAAGGAAGAACAGGTGCCTGTCAGTGTATATGCCTGGGTGCATATCTGTCCAGTGGGTATTGGTTCTTGTCGCACAGGGTTTCTGAAGCAGCTGGTGAATAAGGCTGATGTTCCTGTATGAGATGCTCAAATGATTGTCAGACTGCCTCTCAGAGGGTGATTATTCAATGTCTTGTGAAAACCAACCCACGCTGAAGTGCCCCAAAATGCAACCACTTCCAGAATAAATATGTAGACATGTTTCAAAATCCTAGCTAATTTCTTGCTCTGTCACCCTTGAATGAAGATAGTAGTTAGGATTGATTTCCCCAGTTATAATTATTCCACTTGGAACGGAGATATTTACAAAATAGTACAATAAATATCTGTGTCTTCACTGAAAAACAGCAAGCAAAATAACTCGTGTGTACTCTAGACTTTTGAAATAGCATAAATAAAATTGATGCTTCCTGCTTTAATAGGCTGCTTCAACATTTATTTTGGCTAAATGGCTCAGCTTTGCCTTGGCACTTACCCGAGCAGCAGAGGACTAATATTCTGCAACAAAACTCTATTCTCTGAACTAGCTCTCATAATTATTATTCTAAATGGGACTGAAACCAGCTATTTGGGACAAATGGCATTTATTTATTGTGAAAAGAAACCTAAAACCAACAATGCTACCTTTAAATTGGAGAAACATATGGGATACAGCCTTTGAACTCAAACTTCTGCTCATGCTAATTTCAGGAATTTTTACACTGCTTTCCCACTTTCAAGTCTCTCACCAGCTATATGGTTATTGTTGTCTTCTAGACATATGTACAAAAGAAAAAGAATGCTCACGGCTGGTGGTTTTAGTCTTAGTCTTAGTCTTAGATGGAAGCTCTCGTTCTTATGTTTTAACTGTCTCTGGGAGTATCATAGGTCTAATTTTAAAATAAAAATTGTCACATTCTACCAATCACTGGAATGAGGCCTTATCTGGTAGCAGGATCACCTTGTCAGAGTGAAAGCAGTCATCAGCGTTTAGATATTAATTTTAAAACAATGTACTAGAAGAAGAAGCTATGAGAACTGTGTGTTTTGGAACTCCTCTTGCTGTTCTGCCTGCACCTCACTGCTTGTTACTCTGCTTGATTTTGTCACATCAGGAGACATGTCTCACCAGAATTATATTATTTTCAATTCTTTCTTTTGTAATGCTGAGACTTGCAGTATATATTATGGAATTTAGGATCATAAGGTTAATTACCTAGATTATATGGTGGAAAGTATTTTTTTTTCTGAACTTCTGCAGCAATTTGTCTGATTTGTATATATTTATAAATCCTTTGTTGTTGTCATTGTGTGGTGTGGGGTTTTTTGTGGTTTTTTTTTTTGGTTGTTGTTTTGGTTTGGTTTTGTCTCTTTTGAGCAGACATTTCTGATTGAGGAGTTAGTAGATTTTGCTCAAGCCCCTGCTGAAAAATTTGCTGTCTCTAGGAGCTTCCCTGCTGGAAGTCACTCTTTTATTCCCTTGGTGGTCTTTCCCTCAAGCCATTTCATGCAGAAGCAGCCAGGGAAATTTTTAAAATGCCCATGCTCTTATTTCCTAGCCTTTCCCATTTTGATGAAAAACCTCAGACTGTAACTTCTTGCTTGAGGAGAGAGAGAAGAGGCAGGAAGACTGTGAATACTGCTGATCTGCTCAGGTAGCTCTCTTGAAGCTAGGAGAAAATATTTGACCATTGCTTTGGTAAGGCTGCCACAGTGAGTGCGTGTGGTAGAAGGCAGCAAACCTCGATGACTCTAGGTTTTGCTCCTAGTCTACACTCAGTGAATTTGTTGTAGTCAAACTGGAATAACTGTAAATTATAACCTCTGGACCACCTAAGCCTTTTGTTGACTGCTGTACTCTGCAGAATAATCTGCATCGTGACAGGAAGGCAGATATAAATCTGTTGGTCCTGCTTCCATTTTTGCATCTCATATGTGTAATAGTACATCCTTTGACCAACTACTGCATTTAAAAACATTGAGATCTACAAACGCTTGTCTATACGTGATCCATCAAGCTATGTCACATGAGAGCTAACTGCAAGTTTCTGTCACTTACTGTAATGCTTGCTACTCTCTTATCTTGCGCTTGATCTAGGGATGAAGACCAGATTCTAGTTTCGTGTTTCAGTGTGGTAGAGGACCGATATTTAAACATTGTCATAGTACAAGCAATAACTTACAAAGAAATGAAAAGGCCATTTGTATTGGTTAACTTGTAATTTCCAGTTTTTCTTCCTAGTGTATTCTGTGTGTGGAGCTAAGAAGAAGAAAAAAAAGCTGAACTTTTGCATATTTGTGTTAGGCAATTTGCAGCTTCCTGTATTAGGCAGGACTTAGTATAGTGTTTGATCACTTGAGATACACTTTTAGACAGACTAAACCACCATGACTTGTTGAAGGGTTTCCAAAGCCACAAAGGAAGTTCATGAAGGTTGTTAAAGATCCTACAAAGGCAATAAAGGCTTGGAATTATGAATATAATTAGATTATACATAGAAATTATTTATATTTGTGAAATTATTGCCTGTTATATCATAAGAAATAATTGTTTGCAGAAAGAGTTATAGAAACCATCAGATGTACTAGCTCATATGTTTACTGACTTTTCAGAAGCTCTTCAAGAAATCTCTAAATGAAATGAGTAACATTATGCTTTAGGTTTTAGCAGTAGCAGACAATGTTTTCTAATATTTATTTATGAATAGTCACAAAGGGAGGAAAATTTTAGGCTCTTTTTCTGGAGCTCCCATAACTTGTTTTGTTTCTTTGAATCACTGCAATTTCATTGAGATTGATTTGGTCTAGACTCAGAGGTTCAGAAAAGCACATCCTGAATTATTGATAGGTGTTACAGCTCTTAAAATTGCTAGAAACAAAACGCATGGTCAAAACCTGCAGTGACTTGCATGGCTTTTCAGGTCATTGCATAGTGCAGCTATAGTTTGTATTAAGAGACAGTGCCAGGAGTTAATGGTTACTCTGGTTGAGACTAATATGTGACACAATTTTCTTTCTTTCCTCTTTTATTTTTTCTTTTAACTGATGACACACAAAAAAGTATAAACCCATATTGCATTGAAGGATGAGAGGAGAAAAAAGACAGGCAGGAACTGGTCTCTAAGGAGAGAAGGATAATTAGATTTAAAAACTGTTTTTTTTTCTATTAAGAAAACAGGCCTTGGAGCTATGCAAACTGATGATGGGCCCAGCCTTGCTTAGGTGGTGCAGTCAGCACAGCTACTCCTAAGTAATATTTCAGACCCTCAGGAAGCTTTATTATTAAAAAGTGAACACGACCGTATTTAATCACATGTTACGCTAAGGGGAATAACCTTTCAGGAGTGCAGGAAGGATTATTTAAATACATCTTCTTGGTTCTCCTTAGGTAAAGAGGAAATGGAACTTTATACCAAAGTCAAGTTTATGTGAATTAGAGCATGAGAAATTTATGTAAAACCCACTCCTCCTGTAGGCTGTTAGCAGTGAAGATGAAATTGTGGACTAGCAGATCTCCAAAACTATGGGGCAGTACTGCTTAAAGAAGTGAGATGAGGCATTTAGTCAATAAATATAACCATAGTAACCCTTGTAAACTATTACAGCACAGAATCAGAGTAAATTAAGTTGGGAGTGATGTCTAGAGGTCATATGGTCCAACCCTTACCAGCTCCCCACCCCAAAGCCAGAGCCACCTTCAAAGTTAAATTCAACTTTAAAGTTAGTTCAGGGCCTCAAATTGTTAAGTTTTTCTTGTCTCTGTGGATGGAGTTTCCCCAACCACTCTGTGCCCCTGTTCCAGTGTTTGACCATCCTCATTGTGAATTTCTATCTAACTGCAATTCCCCTTGCTGTGACTTTCATCTGTTGCTTCTTGTCTGTTCGGTGGTGTCTCCAGAAAAAGCTTGGCCATTAGGTAGCTGGGAACAGCAATGAGATTGCTCCTCAGTTTCCACCATGGTGAGCAAATTCAGCTCTAAGCTTCTTTTTGTCTGTTTTTTACTCCAGATCCCTTACAATCTTGGTGGAGTTTCTCAGTGTTGTGTACTGGGGGACCCAAAATGGGACACTAAATTTCGGATAATACAGCCTTGTTAATGCCAGGTACAGGGAACAATCACTTCCCTCGACCCATTAGTGTGCTCTTACTGATGCAGCCAGTATGAGACCAACCAAAGGGTACCCTAGTGACTCATGTACACCTTGTCTAACTGACCCCTCCCTTGCGAGTTTTATTCCAAAAAACTGCTTTCCACCCCTTCGGCCCCCAGCCTGCACTGATGCAGGTGGATATTCTATGCCAGGTGTAGGGCTTGGTATTTGCCATTGCTACAGCTTTGTCAGCCCGTTTTCCAGTCTGCTGAGGTCCCTCTGAAAGGTAGCTCAGCCCCCTGGTGTGTCAGCTGCTCGCTCCATCCCTTTGCTGTCATTCCCGTATGATGTCTGCAATGTAAGGCAGGCTGACCATGCACACCTCTTTGTAATGCTCCTGATAGTCAGGGAAGGCAGATTGCTAACAGACGTTTCTGACAGGATGGAATATAAATGAGGTTTAGAGATTAGATTTTTCTTTTCTCTAAGACAGGAAAAAACTGTCTGGCAAACCCCCTTAGGCTATATAATACAGATATATCTTTCTGTAAACTCAAAAATTGTACACAAGCAGGAGAAGACAAAGTGTAGGTTATTTTATAGCTATTTAAGGCCAGTCTTGAAAACTGGAAACAATCACTCAGAGTATATATTTCTCTTCTTATGTATAAAATGAATTCTGTTACACAGCCTAAATAACAGCAAGTCAACAAGACGCTAAAAATGAATATCTGTCAACTGTTTATGCATCTTTAATTTGCTCTGAATGAGTCATTACATATTTCGATGAGGAAAAGGTCACGTTTAGTAAGAAGTCCTTCAGGATATTGCATATGTATGATAATGTTTTATGACATTTTGCATATACTCGACCTTCCTACATGCAGATATTTTTGATGTATATCTTAATTGTATAGACAAAGCTATTTCCAAAGTATATAGTGTATCCACTATCTCTTCCAGTCCTACCTAAAATTTATGATGTTCAGCCTTCCCAGTATTGCTGCTGAGGTACCCCAGAGCTGGCTGATGATTTGAAGGGATGGCTGAGGCTGCAGAGATTGGCTCCACTGCCTGCATGTGAGATGCAGGAAACAGGGACTTCTGCTGGCAGTCTGCAAACCTGTGACACTACTCTGTAACCACAAGACAGGATTAGGCTCATTGTCCCTTGTGTGTAGGATACAGGCAACATTTTCCCTGAGAGATTTTCCAAACTCCAGCCAGCCATGGTATGCTATGCCACTGAAATCAGGAGTGCAAAATCTGATCTTGGTTTCAGCACATGTTCTGTTCAGCACAATGCAGCGAAGGTTGAGGACAGTGATTTAGTTCAGCTTAGGCTTTGCCGTTTTGCCCACTTCTGAAGTGGGAGTTGGACCCTTCTGAAAATTCAAAAGAGCCAAATTGCATCTTAGCTGATGTTTGGTTCTCAATTCGGTGTGGCTAATTAAAGATATATGTTGAGTTTTTATTATATTGTGACTTGTAAATCATACCTTATGTGATCAGTGGAACATCTCATTAAAGAACTAGATTGAGTCTGAGGAGCTAATAGTGAGGGGAGCTCTAGACAGAGCAGAAGGCAAAAAGAAGTCAGGTGTATATGTGATGAGATCGCATGTATCGTGCAAATGTATTTCATAGGCAGATGACTCAAAATGGTGTTTTTCCCTTTGTACTATTTCACAGTTTATGTGTGTAATATGTGGTATTAGCATATTTCTCTTCATAATCTTTTATCAGACCAAAATGAAGTGTGAAAATAGATGGTCATTAAATGCGAATACCAGCAACTCTTCAAAAGGTTCCCTTTCCCTTTCTTTCCTTTCCATATTCTCAGCGGAAGGATGAAAAGTTATACAGATGCTTTAAAACTGTACTGAGGCTTTTGGCACATGGCATATTCCTCCCTAAGAGTTAGCAAAAAAGCTGATGGATATAGATCAGATATTTAACCTTTGCCACCAGAGGTGTTAGTGTTTAAGGATATTGTTCAGGAAATGAGAATATCCCAATATTTGGTGAAATAAGGATTAAAAAACATTACCTTTTATGTGAAATTCTAAAATTATATTTATTGGGCAATTCACAGAAAGTGCTGTTGTGACGACTGAAAATGAATGTGGTTCTATACGTGTAGAGATGTACAGGCCAAGTATTAAAATAACAGATCTATTTTCATTATGCATTTAATCAATCATGTGGAAAACATCAGGATATTAACAATCTTGAATTCATAAAAGACCATGCAAAGTGATATGGCTTTTATGAAATATATCACTATGCCATGGAAGGGGTTTTATCCAACTTATTCCCACTATATGTGAAGTTAGGTTTCACGTACTTTACTGTGTGTCAAAGTTTACTGTACATTTTCATAAAGAAAAGGTCTTAAAAACCAAACCAAACCAACCAACCAAAACCAGCAGGTTTGTGTCTGTTCAAAAATAATTTGCAGTTCATATTCACCTTTTTAATTGCATATAGTAATTTAATTAATCATTCCACATAAATTGTATAGATTCGCACTTTCACAAATGCATTTAGCATCTGCAACAAGATATTTGAAGATGTAGTTTGTGATTGTTTCACATATACTTTTTTTATAATAGCATCTCTCCTGGACTGAAGAGTCTGTTGCTTTGAGACACACTTAAGGGGTCACAACCATACAGATTATATTTATTTGAATCCTATCTGGCATATCTTTATTATCAACAGAAGTGGCCACAGCTACACAGAGACTGGACTGTTAAGAAACAAAGTACCAAATACAAGCCACCAAGTGCAGTTACTGCTCCTCAACAAGAACTAATGCACCTGCACCAACATGGAAGCAAATCTGGGAAATTATAAACTGTGAGTAAAAAGTTCTACACTTTTGCGGGCAGATGAAATATTGCTTTTACTGTCAAGGTATGATGAAATACGAAATAGAATTGTTCCAGCCAATTAGAGCTCAGAGCTGTTATGTTCAACATGATGCGATTATTTCCCAGCTCTTCAAAATCCCATGTTCTCAGTAACATATATTTCATAACTATATGGTTAATTCTAACCAGAAACATCTTCCATCAAACTCCAACAGTATTCAGGGTGAATGTCTGATCCATCACAACTTAAGTCATGTTTTACAGTTCAGGAATTTCTCTTTTTTCTCTCCTTTTGTGTTGCAACATCACCTTGCAAGGCTTAATCGTTTCACCACCTAGTCTATCAGACTTAAGTTGCTCTTCTTGCAATGGCTGGTGTTGGAAAGGTGGGCAGAGACAGGAAGCTCTAATGACACAGTGTTTATTAGAAAATTGAAAGGTATTTCCACTAACTTTTCTCATCCCTTGTATCAGCCAATGCCAAGGTAGTTGTCTTTCTTTGATCCTGGACCTAAACCCACTGATGGCAATTCAGCATTCCCTACAGTATTCTTTGTACAATGCTAGTTAACACCTATTAGGGACAGAGATGTACTGAGGGAAGTGTGTAGTACCCTTAAGTCAACGTCGGAATTCTTAGTGTGCCTGCTCTCCCTTCTACATTAATTCTTTTAGACAGAGCAAATGAGGAAGACGGTTTTATTTCACTCGGGTGTTAGTGATGCAGTGGATGTTTGAGCACAAGGATTTCAGTTCTGCTTTGGCTTTCAGGCACAGAAGGTTGGGGTAGAAGAAGGAAACACATCAATTGAAAGACCCAAGCTGACTTTGTACATTCCTCCTGTTTGTTTGTGTAATCAGGCTTCAGAGAAAAGAGGTTTGCTTGAGGCATGCTTGAAAATTAACCATCTAGTCATCGTGCAAGTCAGAGACCATTAATGCATTGCAAATTTGAAGTATAATTATAGGCACAGCAGTACTGAGAAAGGTTGGTACAGTTCTGTTTCTTTGCAGCAGTTAACACGTGGCTAGAAAACTTGAGTACTTGTTTTAGAAAGTAGATGCATTCTGCAAATGAGATTTGATGAGAAGCCATATATACGAATCTGTCTTAAAGCAATGTATTGGTAAGAGTTTCTGTTTAGCCTAAGTGTCCCCTTAAAAGCATTGGCAGATGAACGACAATACCCGTTTCAAATTAATGAAGACAATCTAAATTTTAACAAATGACTACTTTGTAATATTGTTTGGTTCCAATGTTTATTGGTTGGCTTTGTCAAACCATACTGACATAAAAGATGCTGCCAAATTCATATTACATCATAACTTAACCATAGATTACAGAAAAGATATTTTAAAAATCAAGTTTCAATATAAATTTTTTGTTTAATCTTTGACAACCTATGCAGTGACACAGACCAACACAGAGCACTTTAACAGAGTGAACTGACCATGATAAATTTAAGGAAATACCAGGATACTAGGTTTTCAGTTTGTGTATTAATGACATTTCATGAAAAGGTAAGAAAAGATGAGTCTGAAAGAATGAATTGGAAGGAGGAGGGTTCATAGCTTCCCTAATAAATTACCAAAGGCAACAAACTTGATAACTATCTAAAAATATTCAAAGGACATAAATCATAGTTAGACGAAATATTTAGGGTAGTGCAAAAGGATATAACTGGGACTAATGAGATAAAAATTACAAAAAGGATTATTTTAATTCATTATCAGGAAAAGCTTTCTAATGGTGAATTCTAATAGATTCTAGAATAATCTCCCAGGGGAAGGAGTAGAAGCCCCAGGCTTATGAACACTAAAGTAGGCTGAAACACCCCCACCCCTGCCTCTAACACTAGAAAATATATTCTAGGGAACAACTCTGCACTGTTAGCATAATGCTCTACCTGCACTAGTTTTCCTTTCTGTCTACTGATCTTTATTTCTAGGATTTAATGAGTCCAGCAGCAACTTCTAAACACACTGAAACGTAGATGAAACAGTTATTAGGAATCTTAGCCACAGTGTGTATTACTCTGCAAAGCAATAACACACTCTGGTATATGTTTCCATCTCTGTTGTGATGACCCTTTGAACAGAACTGCCTGTTAACCACAATCAAGTATTTACCCAAGATTCTGCTGCTGCAGTATTCACAACAGAATATAAAAAAGGCATCTTTTGAGATGCACCTCATATTTTTCACGTCAGTTTGTAGAGGATCTGAGAACGGAGGTAATAGCTTCAGCTCTCAGAAATGCCCAGAGATTATTGTTATCCTTGAAAATTTTTCTGTCTTGTGTATTTTCAAAAATCAAGATTTCTAACTATGTTGTCACTTAAGAAATTGGATCATTACAAAAAGTTTAAATAAGGGCCTTTGCAACATGGAGTAGTGTCTTTCTTGGGTGTTCCCCATTCCTTATCCAGCCTATAGAGCATGTTGGTTGTAGAAAATCTCATCACACAGTTGTGTGTGCGCAAAAGCTCTGTTTCTTACCTCAAGTTAAAATGGGTGGTAGTTGTACCATTAAATTAAAATCACTACAAGACAAAATGTTTTGGCGCAAATCACCACCAGCCTGCCTTGGCCGTAAAATATTTCCTACGTAATACAGACACCATATAGCAACGTTTGTCGTGATCTCAGTCCCTTCCCAGTTCTGCTGGAGGTAGTGAACTGTAACTAATGAAGCTGCTGCAGACAGCAGCAACCATGCTAAATAACTTAAAGTTCTAGTTTATTACTACAACCACCACCTCCATGCTGGAAACGACTATGTGATTAGTCTGTATACGTATATATGTATACACGCTTATGTGTGCATGGATACAGACACGGCCATCTCAGAACCCTCCAATATCCTATTCCTTTTTCCTTCTTGCTGATGACTGTCAGTTCTGGACATGAAAATAGCATGTTTCCATTTTCTTGCTGTTTGACACTCTAAGCTTTTCATTTTTCTTCTTTATAGAAGATGAAATTCCAGCTTTTTTTTCACATCAGCTGGAAACCTTAACTCTCTCTGTCTGTTATTCATGCATTATTCTTTTCTACCTCCCTGTTCACTCTTCCTTAAATGACAATTCAATTTTCTAAAAGAACTGACTGCAATTAATCAATTCCACATTCCAAAGAGCATGCCCAGTTAAAATGACCATCCACCTTCTCATCTATACACGTGCACATTAAGCAGACCGTAGACAAGAATTTGTCGTCGGTTTCAGTACTGGTTTGAAATCTCATTGTAGTCACTGACCAGGCCAGGATTATCTGATCAAGTCCTTGGTATCTGTTTATATATCTAGAAGATGCAGAAATAGAAAGAGAAAAAAAAAAAGAAAACCAAACCCACAGAACACATTGGGATTTTAACAATTTGATTGTTGTTTGTTTGTGGTTTGATGTGTTGTGGGGTTTTTTGTTTTGTTTTTTCTTAGGATATCCTGAAAACGTCAGCCAAAAAAATATTGATGTCTTATTATGCCTAGAGGAACCTGAAATAACTCTATATCTGGTTAGGAAGTTCAATGCCTCTGAAAACCCAAAACTGTATCCAGATTTATACAAAAGGACAGCAGTAGGGCAGCAGAAAGGCCTTTTTACTCCCACGAAATTTTCTGGTTTCTGAAGTCCCCATTTGGAAAGAGTTTCTCTTTGCATTTGGCAGGTTTTATGCACCTCACCTAGTGAAAGCTGCACTCCTCTATCATACATTGTACTTAGCTGGGAAAAAATTCTTCTGCTTTCTTGTTCTCAGCAGAGGAATAAATAGTGACAATACACGACCCTGTAGCTTCAACAGCTGATGAATGCACAATTTCCACACAAGTTAGAGTTGAAAATAGAAATGAGGGCTTTTTCTGAACTGTTTTAAATGTGTGTAATGTTTCAAGCTATTGTGTTTCTTTATAGGCAGTAACTAATGAAACCAGCCCAAAGTTCTTGACTGTAACCATTGTGTCATTGATTCTGTGAGTGTATAGGGTGCTCCACAATGGAGGGCTGTGAGTAGAGCTGCAGCAGAATTATTGAATCGTAAAATGCTCTTTGGCAGTGCTTTTCACTTAGAGGGCTCACAGTACTTTGTGAGGGATGTCAGCATCATTATTCCTATTTACAAGCAGAGAAATGGAAACTCTACGGAGTGAACCAGTCAGTACCTACTCAAAAGGCAGCAAAATGCCTTTTGGGAAGCAGAGGACCGGATTAGCAACTGTCTTTCCATCACTAGGAATGAAGTTATGGTCATGCAAAACATCCTGGATGCATTTTCTTGTGCTAAGCTTCAATAATGTGGGTTAAAATTGTTTATTATTTTAAAACCCTCTGTTAGACAGGGCTTTATGAACTGAAAGCCCTTGCTCCCCTTTCGCTGTGTTTAAGCATTGTGAATTTCTATTTTATGATCCTGTCATCTTTAGGAAAACAAAAAAAAAGGCAAAAACATCCAACCACCAAAACCGAAAACCCCAAAAGCTCATACCATGCTTGTACTTTGTTACTTGTACAAAGGTGATGAAGTACAATTACCTTCTGAGATATTGCTGGAGCAATTTTCCTGATAGATTTAGCAGGAATATTTCTTGGGACTGGGTGTGTGTAAACAGAGTATGTGTTTTACTCTGCTGTAGCTCTAGTGGTTACCCTTCTAAGCTGTCTTTATTCTTTATGCTAATAATAAAGAACCTGGAATCCAGGAGAGACTAACGAAAAAAAAAGAAAGAAAACAAAAAAAACCCAGCAAACCAAAACCAAACAACAAAACACCCTAGTGCTAAAGCAAACGGTCTGATCACTGGATACACTTTCTTTTGTTGGTTCATCTGGGACTGTCATTTCTTTCACTGGAAATATGAAACATGCAGTATAACTCTTCTTATGCCCTTTTTTTTTTCTTAAAAGGTGAAAACAAACAACAAAAACATTTTACACAAATATACAAAGATTGTACAGATCACTGTTTGCTTCTGGGTAGTGTAGAAAGTGTTTATAGTCTTATTGCAAATGTTGCCTGGTTTGGACATAAGCATGGGAGTGCTGGTTTTTGGCAATACCTAGAGCTTGGAGAGACAAGGGTGGCTGTCATTCTTCTGGCTGTTTGGAGTGGTGTTTTTATGCCATGAAGTGCGGGCAATGAGGATGTGGCATGAACAAAGCTTGTCATCTTGCTCAGCTCAGCCTGAGGAAGCAGAAATCCAATGCTATTATGTGGTTGGCAATAGTGGTTAAAACATGAAGATCATACTTATATAGCATAGCATTATGTACCATTAACAGTAATATTTTTTTGTCATTTCAAATTTGCTTTTACTTTCGCTGTCATTGACAGACTTTTTTTTTTTTTTTTTTAAATATATTTTTCTATTTCCCCCTTAGATTTGCCCAACTGGTGTATGAGAACTGCCTTACAGATACTGAGCAAAGGTCAGCAGCTACAGGAATCATCCAGAGGCGCATTAATCCCAAGGCTTATGGTCAAAGTAAGTAGTAAGTGACACTTCAAGATGAGGCTACTGCACATCCAGATTCCTCCACATATGTCCTTTTTTTTGTTGTTGTTGTTCTGTAATTTTATCAGGGCAAAACAGAGCTTGTGGGACATTTGTCTGTGATTTCCAGCTAGCCAGCACAATGACTTGCATCTGACTGGGATCCTAAAAAGCCATAAATGGCCCCATTTTAAGGGCACAGATGCTATATACCTTGATGCCAGCATTTCCAGATAAGTCTCAGAGCAACTCCAGCTGTGCAGCCTAAATCCATGCAGCTTCATAGAAAATGCTGGATAAAACAAGAGGTGTATTTTCAATCCAGATAATCTAGATAATATATTTTTATATATTTATACAGACACACATACAATATTACTTAAAATTTGTATGTATACAAAATTTTATAGTATATATATGCAATATAATTTATCAGTTTGTGTGTGTTTTTCAAAATACTGCTCACATCACTGTTATTTCTGTCTGCCAACTGTCAACATTTGTCCAAAATTTTAGTTCATGAAATTGTTATTTTTCAACACCGAGTTTTCATCAAGAAACAAATACCAAAGTGTATTTAAAACACTTTTTTACAAGCTATGATGCCTTTATTTTTCTGCCAAACTAGTTGTAGTCTTGCTGTTACCCTATTGGTTGCTTTTTAAGAGTAGTGCTGAAAGAGTAGACAGCATACATCCACAAAACAGCGACACTCCACAGAGGTGAAGCAAATTTGCTCGGCAAAGTCATGATGTCAGACACCAAGGTTTTATAGTACTTGGCTCCTTTGCCTACTGCTAAACTCCTCATAATTGTTTAGATGGAAATCGCATTTTGCTACGAGGTTTTTATTGTCATTTTCAGTAAGCATACAAAAACTGATGGGGATACACTACTATTGAGATATTTAATCTAGTCAGCATGTATGAGCTTAGGGAAGAGGTGATTTTTTTTTTTTCTTTTGAAGTCCTGGGCATGTCCTCACAATTAAATTTCCTCTCCCTAATTATCCATATGCTATTGCAAATATCCCTAATTTTGGTATTATTATGTATATTCCAGGAGCAGCTGCATGAGTCCATCCCAACAGACCTTTACCTGCTGTCACTTCGCTGAAGACTTTCAACCTCCTCTTCTGCTAAGCATGGACAGTGGTGGAGATGACCGGGGTGGTGCTGGCACCAGAACTTCCAGAAGAAGAGGAAGGGTTGTGTCCCAACCTGCGGGGATCCCACCAGGTAAAAGCACTGGAGCCGCCTCTTGGGTTACAGGTCAGGCAGAAACAAAGCAGGTGTAGGGCTCAAAAGCGGTTGTCAAAGTACCCTCTGACCAGCCCTTAACCTGGGGCTACTATGGACCCGTGGCATTATTTTCAGCTTAGGGTCAGGCAAGGACAGCTCCTGCAATGGAGAGACTGGATTTCATCCCCACTAGGGGACCTATAAACCCTCTGTCCCTTTCTGAGTCTTATTTTCTTCCTGAACGAAGGATGGTGAATGTGCTGACAGCAAGGCCAGCACCATGACACACCAGAAAGGGAAAGAAACTGCACCCTCCCACTGGGCCTTGGCCAGGCAGATCATCACCAGTTAAAAAGCAGTTGAGCCACCACTGCAGGATACTATTGACTGAACAAATAACAACTTTTAATTTTAATCAGTATTAAAGATGTCATGAACCCTAGATGTCTATCTCTAACGTAATCTAACTGGTGTCAGCCAATGCAATTGAAATAGATATTGAGCTTAATCTCAAAAAGTATGCATTTTAAGTTTTATTTGCAAAGATAAAATACCTGTGAAGGGGGTAGAAGTGAAAAAGAGATGTGAGCCTATTGATCACAAAAAGCAACTTAGGCAGTTATATTAATTCAGGTGTATCACCATCTTAAATTTGCACTTGTAGGTTTTGCAGCTTTTCCCAGCCTTAGACTAGAATTTCAAAAGTTTAAAGGCGTTCATTGATGTGATGTCACTTCAGACCTCTGGCATCAGATTCCCGATGTCATGTATTACAAGTACCTTTTCAGAGATGGTCTGGGGTGGTTTTTTTTTTTTTTTTCGGTTGCACTTGTTTATTATTACTGTAAAAAACAGCCTTTATTTGTGTGTCTTCATAGCTCAACCTCACAACAGGGCTGAGGATAAACATCACATCTTGAAGAGCCAGACACTGCAGTTGCCATTTCAGAATGTACAGCATAAACATTTTTTTTTTTTCCAGAGAAGAAAGGAGAGATATTTTGCTTTTGATTAGGGGGAAAAAGTAGGTGGGTGGGGGTGTATGTGTGCACATATATATATATATATATATATATGTACATGGTCTGGTTTGGAGCAAGTATTTTACATCAAATAATGCTTAATGGAGGAGAGGAAATATTGTTAAAATTATTTATGAAAAAGTGATTTTTCTACGTTATTCTCCTAGTAGGCTTTTGCTCCTGAAGCCATTGCTGTCAACTTCTATATAGATGTTCTAATTCTAAGCTTCATTTTGTGAAGTATCTCATTCTCACTAACATTTTGTGAAAAGGATTTTTCTGTTTATTTGAATGAAAAATGCTGCATAATGCTCTCCAAGGAGTAATCTAAAATAAGTACAGTGATAGATTTGAGTTCGCTGAGTATCTTGTTGCAAACCAAATTTTAGTGATAATACACGTGCCTGCATTACTTTGCTTAGGTTTAAAAATGTAGGTTTATTTACAGTAGAGAAAATACTTTGTTTGCTTCTTGTGTAATGTACCAGCATGACCTGAAAAGATTTGCTAAACACTACAAACTATTAGATGAAGAAATACACCGATGAACACATGAACATACAAAAGAACTAAAGGCTTGTCAGGTTGTAAATTGCTGTTTTCAAGTTGCCTTGATGTTTGTTTTTCCTGATTATTATTGTTATCACAGCAAACTTTTAAAACTGGACTTCAATTGTTTTAAATTTAATCATTTTAAATCTGAAATTGACTTTTAAATATCTACTATTTTTTTTTTTAGTAGAATGCTTTGCTGATGTGTGCTGATAATAAGCACCATGAAGAGTCTGCTTCATGTCACTAACCAAAATTAACACTAGGAAATTCTTTAAGATACTAGGATGCTAGGAAATTATATAACCTAACATTGCTGTTCAAGATATTCTGAAATTTTAAAATTAGTTTTTTATTAAACAAATTTTGGCCAATTTTAAAGTATCTATTCCTATAGGTAAATAGTATTTATGTGGGCTTGATTCTGCAAATATTCTTTATAATAATAAGTTTAATACATGTGAGAGACCAGAACAAAAAAACCCCGCAGGACTGCTCACATAAGAAAACTTTTCTATATTTCCAGTCTTAACAATTATGTGCCAACATGATTATTGGCACAATGAAAAAGAACATGAAGATCTCTAATTTTAAAATTAATTTGGAGTTCTTTTCATTTACTTTCTAGTTAAACTATAAGCTCTAGTTGTTGGCAATCTTCCCTGCAACTGTCAGATGCAGAAACTGGAATTAAAAGAACTCCCAAACCCACAATATAGTCTCTATATTCCAAGATGTCCAGGAGCTGCTAATAATTTAGTATTGAAGGAGGTGGATACACTTAATTTTGCTCAATTACTCTTTGCAATATCAACTCATGGGTGCTCAGGAAGGTCCTGTTGTTGCAAGAAAGACTGCTTGTTTCTCTGGGAGAGAGGAGAGGAGGAAGCAGCTCGTATTAAACAGCAAATTAGAAAAACAAAAGTCAGTGATGAAACTGTAAAGAAAAGGAAGTGCTTAGAAAAAAAAAAAACAACAGTCAAGCCAGTTGGCAGCATTTACTTCCATGCCATTTTCTTTTTTATGCATTAGAGCAGTTATCCTAGCAAGTGCTGCATCATTTGGTATGCAAAGTTAATAAGGGGACAAAACCCACACCACACAGACTTATCAACACATTGTACATAGCTTTGCTTTTTTTTTTTTTTTTTCTTTTTTCCTTTTTAATCAGTGTTTAAGAAAAATACGCTGTGTTACCATAACAAACTAAAGTATTCAGCCCCTTAAGAGTTTAGGTTTTGTTTTCACTTCTTTTGGTTCCAGGCAGGTTTTATTTGTTCTTGTTCTACTTTATAAAAATGTTCTCAACATTAATGGCTTCAGGAAGAGGAAATAAGGGAGAATTATGAGCACGGAAGAGAGCTGACTGTTGTGTATGTTGTCACTTTCTCTTGTGCCATTCAGAGGTGGGTAAGGATACAGAAGAAATAGGGCATAATGTTTTAAAGAATACAGTCAGACAGGACTTCCAGCTGGCAGTCACTAAAGCAAAAGGGAACATTTTCATCATGTAAAACCATTGTTTAAATCCCAACCATACATAACTATGGAATAATGGGGTCACTTATTTTCCACTACTTCAGTAAGACACCGCAGCAAGCTAATGATTTTACAAGACAGACAGTTTAAAGCATCGATTTGCTGCAAATTGCTCAATCCATAACTAATGAACAGCTCTACAGGTTTTCAGCAAATCAATCCCATTAGAATTTACGGTTTGCATAAGATCATTTTACTCAATCTGTGGAAACAGAACAATTTTTTTTTTTTTTTAACCTTCGGTAGCCCCTTCTTGTTGCTGTATTTTAAACTCCCTTAAGTTTCTGTGGGTAGGTTGGATAAAAACCTTGTCTCGAGGGTTCTGACAGCATGCCTGAAAAATACACTGTCCACTTCTACACAGGCACACATGCATCCCGTGCCAAGTCCTAGATATTTCCTTGTAGAAGACAGTTAACATCCAAGAAGGCAGGACAAGACGACAAATGGAATTCAGTCTCTGTCACCTGTAGCACTAACTCTCTGCCCTGAACTGAAGGTGGATTGTATTTACACCTATAAGAGTGTGAAGTCAAACAGCAACTGCTATTTGGACCCACACAAGTAGTTCTTCATAACAAGCTGAAATCTCTCCTGTATGAAAAAAAAAGAGCAAAAGTAAAAACCTCTGTGGACTGAGTGACAGGACTTTTGTCACGTATCTGTGGTATAGAAACGGAGAACTATGCTTGCTAACAGATCAGGTTCTAGATTACAGTATTACTGGTGATGCCAGTATGTTTGTACAGTGTTTCCTCCAGGCTTTGTAAGAAAAGGGTCAGTTCTATCATTATCAGTTACTACAACAAGATCATTTTAGGCAAAACAGTAATAAGCAAGCAGAAGTTCAATTCCTGTCAACGAATTCCTAGACTCTGAAAAAACATTGTATTGGTTGTTACAAAAGAACAATGTGGCTGGAGGGCTGTTAGTACGGGAGTGTTGAATCATCCCACTCCAACTGCTCTTGCCTGGTGACATTCTGTTTGTCTCTCTGTTGGACAATCACTTCCTCTTCCTCCTCCTCCTCCTCTTCCTCTTCACTTTCATCTGATTCAGCGCTGGTTGTGTCATCCTCTTCATCTTCTATGTCTTCTTCCTCACTCTCCTCTTCTGTCTGGTGAGGCTTTTCATATTTCTGTAGTACATTTAAAGAAGTGAAAGAGAGACAATAGAAGAAAAGTGCCTTCTTGCTAGTCAGAGGCTGTGAGGATGTCAGCAATTATTCCACATCTAGAAATGCTAACATATTGGGAAAGTCTGCTTTCCATCATTATGTGACTATTAGGCATCAAATGTGATATAATTCAGTAGCAAATATTCAAAAACTACTGTGACAAGAATGGAATGTCAATAAGCAATATCTTTGTTAGTCAAGCTGCCAAAATTTTACCCTTCAATGTCAGCTTCTTTAAACTGCTGATCATTTACCCTCCCTTTAGTGCAGTAGTATGTACATTAAAAAGTTAAAAGTAACGATATTATCTAGGGTGCTAGGATGCAGATATGGATAGCGAGGAAGTGGTATTGTACCAAACACAACTTCATCACCCTATTTAGTAATTATATACGACAACAATTATGTATTACCATGGTGTGCAGAGCTGAAAACTGAGTGTGCCTATATACCACTGTTTTGCCAAGCCTAAACAAGTCTACCCTGAAAAGGCTTTAAAGCTCACCGCTAAGCTAACAGCCCAGTCAGTAACTCCTGGTACTATCATGATATAATACATCTCAGTTACGTACCTCCATGGGGTTGACGGTAATAGTCAGAGCAGAATCATCCCAATCCATTTCGTTTTCTTTACTTCCTTCGTTGTCTGCAGAGCTGTGCTGATGAGCCGTCCGAATTCGATAGACCCCCAAGGTTATGATGAAAATGAGTATGCTCACACAGATTATGATAACGAGAGTAGCCACACTTGGAACAACTGGAATAAAAGGTGGAAAAGAGAATGGGCTTATATTTGTGGAACAAATTGCCTATAAAACGCTAAATACATTGTCTATTTTTTCCCTCAGCATCTTTTCCTTTGGACTGTGAGTCAGCACAGTAATCTGCCATGTGCCTGGGACTACAGAAAGTGCTGACAAGCGCCCACCTACTAAGGCAGAGCATACACAACATCTTATAATGAGTGTTCTAAATCATAACTAAAAAGTGAGTATGCCTACCACTTGTTCTTTAAGCCACTTTATTACAGAAGACAAGTAGTCAATCAGTGCAGAATGAATTAGTTTCAGAACAGGTGTTTTTTGCAATAAGGTTCAGTTATCTTACCTGCATGTTGTCCCCTTCTGACTACAGCTGAGGTATTAACCTCACTGTGGGAAAAAGTATATCTCAAAGCTTATATTTTCAAAGGTTTCAAACACTTTTACTGTAATTTAAATCTCAGTCTCCAAGAAATAAACATATTGCCATTCTATCTGCCTGTACTACAAACTTCCTGGGAGATTCTTGAGCATTCAAGCCATTTTTCCCCACTCTTCTGTTGCACTCTGAGAAGCATAGGAAGAAATTTCTCTGAACTACTCTTATATTAATCAGCTTCACAATTAGGTTAGTGGAGAGGTGCTGCCACTTTCTATGCATCTTTGCTACTGATGTACTGCAGTTCCAGAAGCTATAGTACTTCTGTACTCCATTTTATCACCTTGCCCTGCCTGTAAGAATGGAACTCTGAAATCAAAACAATGTTCAAGTAAAGAAGAACGAACTAGTTTGCAATAGTTCATTTTGTAAAAATTCAGTCACCTTTTAGTAAAATGTCTGTACCGTAAATTTCTAAGCATAACTGTAGCTAACTACATATCAATACCTACACTTTACATCAGCTTTACTTCTTTACATCCAGGTAAAAGGATTTCAGAATTCAGCATCTAAACAGATATATTTGCACTGGGTTTAACTTTATTGAAAAGGCTTCAGATTTGGGTATATATTTTAACTTGTATAGTCTAAAAATTAAATTTAAATATATATATGCTAATGCCCCCTGCATATGGCTAGGTGGACCTATCTTTTCTCCAAAGAGCTCCAGACTGAGCCCTGGACAGCAGCTAGCAGAAGCACTGCAGCAATTATATATTTAAAAAATAATACAAACATTTCTTCCTTCTGCTTAGAAAGGGCTGGGTGGCAATTAATATACCATAGAAATACAGATAAGCAAAGACAATGTGAGCATAAATATTATCCTTCATACCATTCAATACTAGAAACAAGACATTTTCTTAATTATGTGGGTCAGAGTACATAACCTTTAAGGAAGACTTTAAAAAATGGATACCAGTTTTTAATTACGAAGTACCTCCTTGTAAAGAATGAATTCCAGGTTACCTTCTTTCATACCTGTGCAATGATCTCTGTGAGGTTTCACAAGCTGTAACTATGGACTTCAGGGCATTATTTGTTGACCAGGATGAATCACAAAGGAAATACCGATATCCCAGAATCATTATGAGCAGTCTCTGTAAAGTCGTCACATACCTGAGTTGTGAACAGCACTTATGCTTCCCTCTGGGTGGTGGACAGATTGGAGAAATTGTGGTTCTACTATCATATGATTTACATGGTCCATGAAATTGGAGTTGGAGCTGTGTAGGATATTAACCTGGCACAAGAGAAAAATAAGAGATCAGATGCTAAAATGTGCTCTATATTCCAAGCCTGCTGGCTCCACACATTACATTGAACAATGAAGTTCATCAGCAGAAAGGAACATTATTATATAGATCTTAAAGGCCAAATTAACTTCTTTTTTATGCCAGTGAAAAATACACAGGTTAATATATTTCTCATTTCTAGCATTCAAAACGTATTCTAACATTTCTAGCTGTAGACTATGAAGTGACACAAAAAATGACTTTTTTTAAAATTTAGCTGTCTGGATAAGTAGTGATTTTTTTTTTCTCTATATTAGTCAGCTTCTAGGTGTTTCCTGAAAGGCAGCGGGCAGTTTCTCTCTGTGAACACTGACAGAGAATGTATCCAACTCATTAAGTTTAAAACCAAAGCAATAAGAGAGAATTAAAGTAGGTTTCAGTTTTCCTGCATCACTACTTTCAGAGTGACTTTCTTTGAAGCTACCATTTCCGTTCTTGTCCTACTGACACTTAGGCTATAAGAAAAAGCCCTGAAGTCCTCGTCAGGGCTGTAGAATGCCAAGGTGAAAAGAATTTTCAATACAACATAAATATGTAAAAACTTTCAGAACCAATAATTAAGTTTTGAGCTGACTGCTAAGAAGGTCCTTCTCCTTCCTGTAGTTACATGGTACCTGGTTTCTAGGCTGGATCAGCTGGTTCTTCAGAAGAGGTCCACAATTCCTGCTGAGGTGCATCAGCAGTAGTTCTCAGTCCCTGAGCAACTCTGCTGCACTGGACTTAGTTCCAGCACACATAAGCTCAAGAGTGGTATCTAAATATTCCTGTGGTGACTGACCACTTCTGCGTGGTGGATCCAAGAGAACACGACACATGAAATCCACCCTATGCGATCATTAGCTGTATACTGACTTTCCTCCTCAAGAAACTGGAAATCATGTAAATTACCAGGAATGATCTCCATCTGATGAAGAACACATTATAAAACTTATTGTAACGGAGTACTGCTTGGAAAGACTGAAAAGGTGAATGCTGCAGGAAATAAAAGTATGTCAGGTTAAGTTAAAAAATAACAAATCTAAGGAAAATAATAACGCTGTAATGTTATACTTTTGAGCAGGTGTATAAATCTTCAAAAAGTCCCGTAGGAGATTTTACGTTATGGAAAAACAATGATGATGATCTTAGTCTCCACTCTGTCTGAACAGGAGTCATTCTCTGGGCTAGTGCAGTTCAAGAGAAGGGTCATTCTCCTTACACACGCAGCAGAATAGAGAGACCCACGTTGAGGAATGCCCATAAAGGAAATCAGTGTTCAATTTGAATGGAACTTAAAATTTTTCCTCTATTTCATGATTGATACCAGAATATGTGAATCATTTTACGTAGTTTAAAGAAAACTCCGTGTTGCTGAAGATAAGACTAGTGCTTAGCCTCAGCGCTGGAAAAGAAAAATTGACTGATTGCTTACCTCCAAGTTAAATTCATTGCTGGTGTAACGTCCATTTAGCTCAGAGCACTTGACTCTGAACTTTCGGTCAAAGGCGGCAGAAGTGAACCAGTTACGATATCGAATCTGCCGAAGAACCTGTTCATAGTTGTGCATGTTGTCCACACCTGAAATGGTGGCAGAGAAGTAATAATCTCGAGGAGATACTATGCAACTAATGTGCTCTGCAGCACAGGAGAAATCAAATGTTCAGAGAAAATACAAAATTCAACAGAATGATCTGAAAGTGGCAGTGCATTAAACGTTTCCTGATAAAGCCTCCGGCTGCTACTAAATTATGTGAGAATAGTTTTTGTAAATGAATGTAGCTCCATAATGGAGAAGAACAAATGCAACAGCAAAGATTTAGTATAAATTATTTAGTAATCGAAAAAAACCGGCCAATGCGTTACCAGAGCTGTGCGGGAGCTCTGAGGAAACCCCTCTTTCCCATGTTCCACTGTGGTGGTCCACAAGAACCCCCACACTTAAAGAAAGCATCGTTGCTCTTTTCCTTATTTGGGGAGTAGCAGGAGGGATGCTGATATCAAGACAAAGCTGTGCTGTATTCCAGAGGACAAACACAGCACACCTAGAGATCAAGAATGAACGCGCTTTTTTGAGAGACAGTTTCTTCTGGAATATTTTGCAGCTACAACAGATTTCTGTCTAATTTCTTTCAAATTAGTCCTTTCATTCCAGTAATGCAAGTGTTGGTGGGAAGAAATAAGGAAAAGCAAAGTCTGTGAACGTACCATATATCGAATATCCTGCTGTGGAATTTGTGGCATCTAGATGTTTTCCTTGAAGCTCAACATGATCTAGTTCTAAACACTCTTGTTCAGGATCTAGTTCTGCGCCAATGACCAAAATATCACAGAAATCCAAGTTGTGGAGCATTTCCTCTAATACCACTGGCTTGTTGCCTGTGAACACATGGCATATACCATGAAAAAAAGATGAAAGAAACAAAGACAAATGATCACAGAACACCACAGTCATTTTATGTGCTTTGCATCAGGGCTTTCCATTTTTACAAAGATGGGTGCATTGTTTTTTGCTGATATTAAATACAGCATACTTGAAGCAAATCAAAAGAGAAGTGTCTTGCCTGTTCAAGTGCTATGATGATGAAAGCCTACAAAAATACCTAGTGAGATAGACAGATAGAAAATATATTGCTCTGTAATAAAAGGCATTCAAGAACGGTACTGGAAGTAGAAAACTGACATCTGATCCTGGAAATAAATTCATGGAGCTGATTCTGTTTTTCAATACTGTTTTGATACCAGGTTGGTATCACACATTCATTCTTTTCTTCAGGAAAACCAAACTGGAAAAATACACGTCAAACAGATCTATGCTTGGATGAGTCTCTCAGTTACTCTTTGGCCCATAAAGAATTTGCATAACAAACAACATAGTCATCTATCCAAGAACATGGTAATATCATAAATGGCAAGATCCTGTGTTGTGTGACTTGGAGAAATTGAGTTGCAAACTGATGATCCTTCAGTATGGAAAATTAAGAAAAACATTTCTATAGCTTAAAAGAGCAGCATACCAATTTAATATTTTAATTCTCTGGTCAACTTGGCACAGAGTGTCTGGCAAGACTGCTTAACCAGCTCCCCGAGGGTACCACAGACACAGAGACTGCAATCTTGGAACTTAGTGCCTGCTTTGTATATTTCATGTCAGAGGGTGGACAGGGGAGGAAGGCACAGACACGTGTCTTACGCCCTAGATTCCCAACTCCTGGTACAGTGAAGCTGGGTACCTGCAACTCAGCCAAAAATGCAACCCAACTCCAATTTGCAGAATAGGCAAATCTGAATATTGGTCCTGTGACTGGAGAATACACAGTGACTAAGTCAGCTTTCTCAGTCTTGCTATGTGCATCTCTGCTACAGTCATGATGATCGGGTTATGTACATTCCCAGTAAGTGGAAAAATAGCTATAGGGAGATATAGATCAAGCTTTATGGCTGCGTTTGCGTTTGTCAGACAATATCTAGGCTGAGAGAAACAATGATTGAAGCTTGTAATGCAGGAATTGAGACTTATAATTCAAAAATCTTTTGCAAAAGAGAATTATTCCCAAATAAAATTATTATCTATCCATTTTAACCACTGTTAGTGGAAATAAACAGAGAAGGCACACTAGGAGGTTCCTGTCTTTCAAGGAATTAAACAGTAGTTTAAGAAATGTTGCTATGTTCCTTTTCAAGGTGAGACTCAGGCTTTTGAGGTTACGAGGTGCTACAACAGGAATTAAATCAATAATTGTTATGGAAAAAAATGGAATAGAATAAATATGAACTAAGCTTGAAGGGCAGTAGTTTCAAATTCACTGAACAGTTTTGAAGATATAACATTTAGGGACATGGAGCGTCACCTATGCACCGTGTCTTAGGTGATGGATAATGATCACTCTTTTCTATGCAAGAATTAATTCTTTTACTTACTGTAATTGTATGCTGTTGAAATTATATGATACTTTCCATCCTTCAGAGGACAGATGCTGTTTCAGGCAAGTGATAAGCAGCATTATTACAGAGCATGGCTTCAGGGGATTCTTGCCTCTACGCTTGCACATCATCAGCGATTTTATCTTTTCAAGAGATGTACATCTAGTTGCTGCTTATTCTAGTCCAACAAATATTGTTTAGAATGACTCCTCAGATTACTAAGCTTTTCACTTAATTCCATACAAACATCCAAAAGGAAGATTCCTTTATAGACAATTATTTTAATCCTTATTTATATTTTTGAACCTTCACATAGTATTGAATAATTATGCACACATTGCTCAGCACTAGAATAAACCATCAACATTGAAAAAAAACCTTCGCAAATTATTATATTTACATTACGTTACTGCTGCCTAACACTGCCTAAATCAATCTGAGTGAAGTGAGTTCTTTTGTGTTGTTTGCACTATCCTTTAAAAAAATATGAGGAGTCATTTTACAGAGTAAGAGTAAGTAATAATATTTAAAAGAAATCCACAAACCTCTGTCATGTTCTTTTAAGTCCACTGGATGCTCCATTTTAGTGACTGTGCTGACAATCCTGATGTCGGGTAACAAAATAACACCTCTTTCACTTTCGAATTGTGCAGCTGGTCTAGCAAAGTGGTCCATCCCACTTATCGTAATCTTGGGCTCATTGGCCTGAAATACCATTACATGCGCGTCTATATCTGGGATAGTAATGCAGACATCTTCACCGAAACATCTGAAAAATATATTATTCATTAACTGCATGTAAGACATTGCATATCAGAGGTGTGCGGCACTTGCACTGCCCAAAACCTGCTCGATGGCTCTCAACCTTTTGTATTGTCTCAGACCAGTCTACTCCAGACTTCGATACTGCCATACGTAAGGACACGCATCTGCACGAGCTCGAACACAGGCCAGCAGTGACAGGAACAGCTCTGTTCCTCTCATCCCCTCCCCCATTCACAACTACTGAAATTATGTAGGGACAGCTTAGCGAACAGATTCATGACAAGCTCAGTCTTTAGTAAGGTCACTATGAGAATAGTATTTTGATGTTTAACTGACATTTAATGAAGTAGTGAATGGTTAAAAAAATTTTAAAAATTAATAAAGATGACAACTAACATTAAAGCTAACGTTAAATTCTCAAAGTGATATCTAATTAATATAATATGGTTTTCTTGTCATGTGTGAACAAAAGGGCCTAATTATCCATTTAAATTGGACACATCATGAGTTCATTCTGGCATCTCTCAGTATTTACTGGGGACAAAAGGGGTCTATTATTAGAGTTTTCATCTGAATCAGCACTGTGCTTTGGAAATGAATCTCCCGACAAACTCTTACCTTACTTCAACTTGGCACAAGGCTTGGCCCAGCCTTGGAGTGTGCAAACTGGGTTGCTTCCAGTGAAACTACAGCAGAAGATGCTCTCCTAACACTTGGTGTGGTCAGCACACAGCACTAGACTAAACCTAGACCTTAGTACGAACTGTACATGCAGTAGATGAGAGTTTGTAAAACTGATTTTATTTTCGCCCTAAAGATCTGCTTTCACTGCTCTACAACTTGTAACAGAGACACAGCCCAGGGGAGCCCAGCAGTGGCAGACGGCTCTTTGGTTATGTAGAACTGTAAACATTGCTGTGCTGGTTATGTCACTATTGTTGCAGAAAAGTGGAAGGACACAGGTTTCTGTGTAACACCCAACACCAGCACTTCAGTGATGAAACTCACATAAGGACACAGACCGACAAAGACTATTTCAAGCACAGCTACAAATACTGTTCTTGCATACATGTCGTCTTTTAGATGTAACAGGTCTGCTTTAAAAAGTCATGGCTCTAGCTAGAAGAAACTACAGTTCAGAAGAAACTGTAACTTTAAAAAATGCACAGTAAAATAAAAATGAAATAAGTGCAAGTACTGTTCAGTCCATACTGTATGCTCTAAACTATAAAAAGAAGTAAATTACATTAACAAGAAAAGTTTCTAAAAAGGACGTTATCAAAAGAAAACCACAACATAAATCAACATAAAAGTAAACGAAATTCATCCTTCAGGCTCAATAACATAAAAGTATGATTTAGCGATGTAATTTAGCCAAAATTATTCTTTTTACATACCCAAAGAAGAAAGTAATTCATTAAAAATATTCCTAATCTAATCAGTTCAGCTGAAGTGTAACTTACTGGACTTTAGATGAGACTTTGAGTCGTCGTACGCCTGCAGTAGGAAACTGTCTAGAGTTGATGTATGAGACCTTTCGGAGAGCTTGATTTATATTCTCAATGTCATCTCCTTCCATGACAAGGACTGACTGGGAAGGGTTGAAGTGATACTAGGGGAAATGCATATAATTAGTATTTAAGGTAGCAAGTACAGAGTACATATAGGACATTTTTTAAGGAATGTTGCACAGACTTAAGTTTAAAATCTAATTATTTAAGAAAAATTCTTAGTAGCTGTTGTTGGCTGAATCCACATAGTGTTCCCTAAAACATGTACTTGTATCAGTCATGTATTTCATATCTGAATTACTACCATTATAGTTAATTTTATAGTAAGCTAATCCTGGTTTGCTGGACTTTGCCCAGCCTTATCAATTTTGCTGATACGATTTCCGCAGCTGTAGAGTTCAAAACCTTAACTTAATGTGATCATAATTATTACTATGTGGTTTTTTTTAGGTTAAATACATCCCCCATATAAAAAATAAAATCAAAATATGGGCTTAAACCAGAGCAGCATGCAGAAACATATTTCCTGGTTTCTGTTACCCTGGGTTATCCTTCTGAGACATATTTCAATGTGAATGAACAAAATAATTATAACATTTGCTTCCTACATCTTCATTAATGTCAGACACAATAAAGGGATTCTCCTTTCTCTGTCTCATGATCAATAATGGGGTCGTGATTTAAGATGGAGCTGCTACTTACACAAAGCCAGCTGCTCATTTGAGCCAGCAAACCTTGCAAAGTCAATGGCTGTTCTTATAGCCCTGATCCTTCTCTAGTCCATTGCATTGAACACAAAACAGTCTTGCTGACCAAGACATGTTGCTACTATATTCACATAGCAAAAGATTGATCTTTATCATAATTCATCCTTATTCCATTTTTTTTTGTCTCTTATTTGGTTCAGCAAACCATCTGCATTGCAAACAGATTAACCCCCTTGATTTTGTACACCACTGTTGTCAGCACAAAACACAAAGAAAAGCACCGTTCGGTCATGTGCAGTCCCTTCCCAAAGCTGGACATTGATTAGAAGAACACGTTCTATTATTTACAGACAATGGTTGTCTACACTTCCTTACAATGAGAAAGGCTAAAAAGCAAAAGAGCAAATAGGCTGTAAAGAAGAGAATGAAGCACAGGGTTCCCTGTTGAACAGAAAACAGAGGACTGTCTTTAAAGCTTGTGCAGGAAGGTCATAACACACTGGCAGGGTATTTTTTTTAAGAAAGAGGAGGAGAACTAACATGAGTCACAGCCTGCATACGCTTCTTTTTCCTTTCTGTAAGCTAGCAGTAATAGAGAATAAAATTAGCAAAAGGAGACTCTAGCTAGCTAGTTAAGTTAATAGCTCAGCTGCCAAAACAGCTGGAATGCTGCCAAGGGGACTGGAGAAAGCCTGTCTGAGCCATTTTTGTCTTTCTCATTAAAAAAGGCTAAAAATAGCAACAGTTTAGACAGTGTTTCTGAGGGCTGTTACAGATATCTGAAAATTAGGTTGCAGGAAAAAAAAAAGTCAAACACTACTGTGTCAGAAATTACAGCTGCATTGCTCTTTCTTAGGTGGCTAAAGCACGAAGCTTCACAAGTCCAAAGTGGCCAGCAGAAACACGTCCCAACACCAGCTTGCCAACACAGAATCTGCTAAGCGCCATGTAAATAGCCACACAGAACCTATCGTCTGTGCAACTGTCACACGTGCTTGTCTGAGATCAGGTATGTCTATTTTTGACACCAGAAACCATTTCTCTTTATTAATCTACTGTTCAAGGTCAGGTGCCAACTGTTCCACTTTCATCTGAGCTTCTTTTTGTCAGCCCCAATAAGAAAACCTACCACAATTTATCTCTGACTGCTCCTTTCATTTTTGCCTCCTGCTGTTACGCTGACTGTGGAGCTTGCTAAGGAGGTGAAAATGAAAACAGTAACTTTAAGAAAACATTATAAGAATACATTATGCCTCACCTGAAAATGAAAATGTTTTGAAGTTTAGTGAAAGAAAGAAAAGGCAGAAAACAATCCCACTGCACTGCTAATACAGTAAGGAAGCCAATCACCCATGCTGGAGCAGCAGTGGGTGCTATAACAGAGATTTTTCCAAGCCCATGAAACATGATTACTCAAACGTTGTCAGGTTTCAGAAAGTTACAATATGGGAGGAATTAGTATGCTTTTAAGCACCATGGACCAAGTGTACACTGCTTTAATTCATGTAAAATCATGTATGTGTAGGCATACACACCTGCATTCCAGAAAATTCTGCTTGCTCTTTGTATGCATTGTCCTTTAAAAATAGTTTTTACTCCTAGGTGTGTAATTATGCTGGGAGAAGCAACAATGTGAAATTCTTAATGATATCCTTGGTAGGATGAAGAAAAAAATTCTTTGAGGTGTGCTGCTCATGTGTAAAAGCTAGAGCTAGCAAAATCCCTCTTTACCTTTGCACTTTCAATTTGCATTTTAACCCTTGTTTTCACAAACATATAGTTTATACTACATCACTGTAACTTATTACCTAGGCAGACATTAGAGTGTATTTCAGGTCAGTCTCCTATCTTGTACAATGAAAATATTTATCTAATAAAATGTAGTACATGACTTTCCAGTGCATGCTCTAGAGATGAGGAGTGCCAAACTCATTTTTCATCTCATAAATGTAACTACTCTTACATTTATACAGTCCTAAGATTACATTTGGCCCTTTGAAGGCAACCACGAGGCTGATGTGGCCCCCTGTGAAAATGAGCCTGACACTCCTGCTCTAGATCAAGTGTTAGAACGCCAGCCTCTTCCCCACTGAAAACACACCTGTGCAGGTTTGCAGGATGCACAGTCTGCAGCCAAAGTACCTTCCTAGTTTGATTTTGACGCCAACTCTTTTGGAAGATGGTATTATGGTTTGTGTTCCAGGAAATAGCTTAACAGTGTGTTTACACATCATGCAGGAGAACACCTGCCACCCAATAACGGTACCAGTAAAGGTGAAGTGACAATGCACCTCATATACGCATTATAGAATTTATGGTCAAGATCTTACATATGTATCCAAAACAATGGAATTTGTCTTAATGAATGCAAAGCAATCTGGCCACTATGTCAATTGAAACAGGATTTCCCTCTGTCTGTTATTCTCCAATCTTAGAAAAAGTGCTACAATATCAGTAAAGACAGTCATATGCATAATGAAGATGGATAATGATTTATATGCAAATGTCAATTATAATTTCTCTAAGTTTTTTTTAATTGTCCTCTTTTCATGTCCCATAACATTTCCCTCTTGGAACACACTTTGAATGTTTCAATACTATTGCATTGAGACTTCTTTCAGAGTTGTCTCTAGATGAAAGATATTCCACTTATGTTTTCCATTGCTTTAAAGCTACTTGAGATCAAAATTCAATAATTCTTTGGAATCATGTCTATTTCTGTAAAATTACCAAAATAAGCACAAGAACATGACCTAGCAATTCTTATGGACTCTGAAATATCAGCAGCGCGTTACTCTCTCAGCATCTAGCTTTGCAGTAACGGAAACATTTTTCTTTGCAGTGCCACAGCTCTTCTACTGTTCTGCTTTTTCTTTGCATGACTTTATGGGAAATTACATTGCTTCTGGGAGTACATTTGTACTGTGTGTACTCTACCTTGGGCTCTCCACTTCATAAATCAGCTCTAAATTTTTATCAAAGATGATGTCAGTTCATTCCTCACCTTTATTCCTTGGCCAAGACTCTCAAGAGAATTAATATCCAGACCTTCCTTGCAGGCCTGCAAACAGGAAATCACTTTCTGACTCTCAATTTTGCCTGGTCGGATAGTAAGACTGGCCAGGCTGCCATGGAAATACTGAGCAAATCTGGGCTTGGTGACTTCACCTCCTGCAAGAAAGAGAATACAATATGATTATTGATACCAATACACAAATCGCAAACCTAATAATTCACTTCATGTTTTAACACATTTAAGGAATTGATATCTGTTTTAGCCAAGTATTTTTGAGATCACATTGACTGTGATAAGTGGAGTTGCTTTGTGGGTTGTTGGGTGGTACCTAGTAGCAGTCTGTCTGTAAGATTGTCAGTGTTTCTCCAGTGCTGTATTCAGGTGTTTGTAAAGTTGTGATAACATACTCTGACACGAAAGATGGCTTCCCGAACCTGTGTCCAAGGAAGCACATCATTCTCAGTGGGTGACAATTTAGCCTGATCTCCAAGTCCTAGTCACTCTAAAATTCTTAGCTCCCAATATTAGATGAGTATAAATACATTCAACCCAACATGAAAATGGTTATTCTCTAGTATGTTAACGCACAGTGCGTAATTGTAGCTAACACTGATAGTAACACTTTTACAGAATGTTATCCACATTCTTCTAAATACTGACCTTTTCAAACAGAGATCCTCTGACCCTGAGCAAGACACCTTTCATGCCTGTGCAGCTCCATACGCAGCTGACAGGCAGCTCAGAGCCACTGACCTCACTGGGCAGCAGGAATGTGCAGTTCCCCTGTCCGAACTTGACTCAGCACTGGAACTGCCACATGCTAAGAAACAACTGAGGGAAAGGCATAAGCTACACCCAACAGCTCTTACTGCTTTAAGACACTTTGAGTTCTGACACCAAACCGGGCCTAAGCAACAGTATTTTTGAGATAATGAAGAAGGTCTAAATAGATTACACAAACCTCTGGAGCAACAATGCAGAGAATGAAGTGGAGCTCCAGTGATAACGATCTTCAGGTAATACAAGTGTCCTAAAATTTTTTCTTCTTCTAAATCTCATGGTGCAGTGAAAAAGAAAATGTTCTGTAGCACAGCACCTGCCAGTTTCTATCCAGAGGTCAGGCCATCCAGTGAGCCTGGATTGCATCAGCAACTTTCATGGGACTTTTTTGCTGTCAGGATCTTTTTGCTGTTTCTTACGAGTGAGATGCAGCTAAGATACAGCTCACCTCCACAATGACGTTATAGCATCAAGACTTCAGAGAACAGGAAAAGCTGTTACACACTGTGTTTCGCTCAGCTCTATTGATTACAACAGATTAATATGTTGTGGATGCTAATTCTTGGGGAATAGTTAAGTAATTAAGACTCAGCTGAATGATGCAACCAACAAAGGAGAACAGAACCTTCCCTGCTGTCAGTCAGGGAAGTTAGGTTGATGTCTGCAACACAAAAAAGACTGAAACAGCATCACTTATTCTTATTACAGGCATGACAAATTTTCAGAGCTACTGTTTTGTTTTGGTTTTTTTTTCCTTCCTTTAATGTAAATGTTGCAGTCACAATTACAATTGTGAGGCAACAGAGGCCATAGTGTTATTCAGAGCTTGATGATGAAATTGTATATTGCTTTTTCCATCTGACCCAGCACACATATCCTCTCCCAAAGTCTGGCAGATACAGGAGGATGAATGTTGGCTTTTTTGGCATTAATTCAATCCTCATAATGGGAAGATGGCCTCAACAGACTGTGGGAGGCATCCAGAGGAACTGTTGACATACATAATTATTCACTATAATGCTGTTCACTGCATAGTCATTGTTAAAGGAGTATGCATCACATTTTTTCACTTGCTGAAATAATAACTATTTTGTGGACCGAGATTCTATGCTGGTTCTGACCTCTTCTGCCTGAAACTTAGGGTTTTTGTTGTTTTGTTTTGTTTTTTAATTTCTCATTGGGTTGATATAAAGAGTGACAGAACTTGATTGCTATTGAATTTTACATTTGTATTGTTTTCACTTCAGAGAGATAAAGTGCTGTTTGCATTCATTTACCAATCTCCAAAGAAAAATCATGCCTTTTCGTCAAAACAAGTGACTTCATTGGCCTCGCAGATCTTCCCTTGGGCCTTTTGCCCTGTGCTAATAATGAGCAAGTAATTATCAGGACAGTCTAAGCACAATGAAGTTTTCAGTGGAAATGATGAATCAAGAGCATTTCCAAGTGAGATGCAATTCTTTTAAGAGATTATAGACTCTGCTTATACTGACCCGGATAATCAAGGAATGATGGATTATTCAGGGTCCCAACACAAAGATTAAAGTGAATCTGGAAGCAGCTGCAAGACATTCTGCCTCTGAAGTCCTCAGGTCCAAGCCCCAAAATTTATCCCATCTCTTTATTATGGCAGTTTAGGGAACTGGGTTTAATTCCCTGACAAGCAGACTGGCTGTTAAACAGGATGAAACCTAACACAGATTGCAGGAGTAGTCCCAATTAGAGACTCGAGTTTTTATACTCCCAGAGCTTCTCAGCATAAAAAAGTTTTAGTGGGTTTTTTTATATCATTCAGACAAAAATTACTCAGAAAATTACTCATCAAACATGGCACTATTTAAGTTTGTCCCTGCTGCTGGTAGATATCATACCCTGATGACCTCAGACAGACAGCTTTACGCTTTAAAGTATTATCTGGAATAAAACAAGTGCAGAGAACACTAAGGGCTACCTGGTCTTAAGTATGCATATGGTAATCTATCTCTGGTAGTCTCTCGCTTTGATCCATAGATCAAAATTATGGTATAACTTACACTGTTTAGGATATTTTTTCTCAAGAAAAACAGTCTATACTCTCTCCCAATTAAGTCAATCCATTTTTGTTATTCCCAGGGGAACTGTGGGAAATGATGACAATCATGATAAAATGTTACAATCTTATATATGTTAGAGGAGATCACAGTCCAAGTGATGTTAATGCTGCCCAGAAAACTATACTGCTATTCTCCAAATAACATTCCTATGCTGGTGCATAGTTCCCAGGGCAGAAATTCAATTAAATAAGGGACATTATCTATGCTGAATTAGTGACAGATTGGAATGCAAATTCAGCTCTGAAGAAAACACCTTCCTAAACTAACCTTCCACATATGCCTGTATTTCTGCTACAGCTAAAACTCCAGCAAACATCTGTGAAGTGCATTGAAATCTGCTCCATCTTGGTTTTGATGAGAAGAAGGGCAATTTTGAGAAAACACTGCTGTACTGACAGGAGCACCTGCACTGCTCAGAGAGGTTGTGGAGTCTCCTCTGGAGACATTCAAGCCCACCTGGACACATTCCTGTGCGATCTGCTCTGGGTCAACCTGCTTTAGCAGGTGGGTTGGACTGGATGATCTCCAGAGGTCCGTTCCAACCCCAACCATCCTGTGATTCTGTGATTCTGCTGAGTGATACTGGCTGCTGCTACATTGTCCACGGTGTATTTGGCTCTCAGGGATCTGATCCCTCTCCAGGTTTTAACTCTTAGCACTTTTCTTGCCTTGAACAATAAGTCAGTTCTCTGACTGCAACTTTGGGACTGATATGTCAGCAGAATACTTACATATAAGGTTAATACGGTTACTCCACAGAAGGGCTCCATGAAAAAAAAAATTGATCTCCAGCCTAGGCTAAGCAAAGGGGACAATGACAGGAGAATATAAAAGAAAAATAGAACTGAAAACATAGATTACTTAGAAAACAGGAATTATAGTAGCCTTCTGCTACACTCACGATACCAAAGTTTCCCTGTTGACAGGCTTCTCCTAAAGACTTTCCCCTGCACAATGTGGTCAGCTTAATTACGCTGTGAAGCTCCAGCACCCTAGAGTGGGTGGCGTTATTAGAAATAACAGCTCACAGCCATGGTGACCTACAACATAACCTTGTGACAAGTCATTAACTTGTGTCACTGCTTTCCTGCCAGGACTTTGGGAAAGATACATAAAGTAACAAGCCATTTTAGAAGGGGAAGAGTATGAACTCAAGACCTTACATTTTGAGAGAAACCTGGAGGAAGTCTGTTTGCAGGCTGTGGTACAACAGATGATTAGACTACCAAATCATATAATTTGCTCCCTTCTTCTGGGTGCCTTTGCTACAGAATATATCCCATAAAGGGACCACAGTAGGAACCTACAAACCTTGGTTTAAGGGAAGAAATTTCTCACTCTGTGAAAGGGTTCGTTTGCTATGTCCTCAGATAAACTGAATCAAAAATAATGAACTCGGAGGAGACCTTACTAGGGTAACTCGCAGAAAGTGCAGCTCCAGGATGAGCCAACCTTAATTTGTTTGTACCGCTTAGGAGAATGAAACAGGATTGCAAAAGCTAAAAGGGAGAATAAGAACAATTCTGTGGTTGATCAGGAAGTCTGATTCTATTCTTGTTCTGATGCAGATTTTTTTAAGTGACCTGAGGAAAAATCACCTGCCCTCTTGATGCTGCACTTTGTCCTCACAGAATAAGAGTAATTCTACTTCCTTGCTACAGAACTGTGTTACCTCTTTATTGTTTGGAAAGCTCTCAAGGATCTTGATCTGGAAGGGCAAAGCTAAAGTGTTTTACTTGCTACAGAGAAGAGAGAAGAATTGAGAGCCAGAGTTGAGCCTTGGGGAGGTCACTACTATCCCGATGGACCATGTCGACTTCTAACATCCGTTCAGGGAGGTAAGGGTTCAGAGACAGTGCCAGGGTCACACTTCCCACACGTTGTCATTGGTGTCTCTTTTGTTCTGGGAAGCGCACATACAAGGAAGTCAATTTTGTCCTTGAGAAATAGTAATTTTGCCTCAAAATCTCTTTCACCATTAGAGACAGAACAGCACTTTGGGCCTAAATAACACCACCTACATCAAAATCACACCCTTGACAATCATCTGCGAGACCACTGGTGTGAACAAAAAAGGCCTTTTAAAGAAGTTAAAATTGAGTTATATCTTTAATTCTAAGTATGTGCAGAGAAAGCTGTCAAACTTTACCAGGGTACATAAATGTCTAATTTCAGGAACAGCTGTACTAGGACTTCAAACAGCTCATTTCTGCCCTCAGTTACTTCATTAAGAGACCAGTTTGCTTAGCTCTGTAGGCAGTGTTATTACCTTTTTCCAGGCCTAGTGCCGCTGAAATCACAGCTAAGAAGTCAGTTAGGATTTGCCTATCTCTACACTAGAGATAGGCTGCAACAGGTTAAGAACTTTATGTCTCCAGCTGCTATTGCTCTTGGGTCACATGTAACTGAATAAACACAAACAGTTTAGCCTAAAGATAATGCTTTAACTCCCATGCCCAAATAAACTACCCCTCTCTAAAGTATAGCAGTATTAAACATAAACAACACGAAAGGAAAAACAACTCTGTGCTAACCATTGTGGTAGGACCTAAATCAACGAGATAGCTCTGCCTAGATTTTCCGTTTAGTGAGCTCTCTGAAAAAAGAACCAAAGTTTTTAAAGTAAAAAAGGAAGACTATACTAGAGTGAAATCCAGAATTCCTTATGTTAAGTAGAGAAAAAATCACATTGATTATGGCAGGACAAACGCAAAAAAGATTTTTTTTATACAACTTTCCTCACGCCCGATGTGTCATTAAAGCTGAAAACTATCCTCTAGGCTTGGTTTTAGGTAACTGAGTGGTTGCCTGGGTTCAGTAAACTTTATCCAGTGTCTGACAGGCCCCAGGAAAATTCTGTCCTCCTCTTCCTCTTCCCTTCTCTCAACTCTAAAGCCTGGCTCTCTGCTCTTTCAGCCATCTTCACTCTCTGCTTGTTTCCAGGCTGCCATCTACACCCTGGGACCCTAATGTCTGCCTCCAATACCTTCTTGCCCCCTAGAAAAGACTCTGCTCTTCAGGAAAAGGGTAAATTTCCTCCTTTTAGGAGAGTCCTAGCATTCAACTCACATTATTTGAAGAAATACTGAATAAAATCAGGAACAAACAAGTCAGGCATGCTTTCTACACTGCCAAGCCAAGGGTAATAACATAGGAGAGACTTGCCCATTACAATTGGAATGCTCATGTCAAAACACAACAACAACAACAAAGTGAAAAAAAAAAAGAGGCAAATGGTTTGATGCAAATGGGATAGAGAGCACACCATAAGGTAAAGTTTATATTTATCATGTAAGCCTGAGAGACTGCCCATTTGGTTTGTTTTCATGTTAGATTCAGGAGAACAGCACCAAACTTCAACTGCTCTTATATTTCACTTGAATAGGTGAAGGCAGAAATGAAAACAAACCTAACTTTTCATAATAGATGCTATAAACAAGGCTATAAAAGTCATGGAACAGTTACTCTGAAATTTAAATATTAATAATAGGAAATCTTGATCTCAAAGCAAATTATTTTTCTGTGCTCAAGACCCCTGCATGACTTAGCTCTGAGAAAGACAAGAAGGAGGTGCAAGCACGGTACTTGCTGTGTAACCTCCAGACAAGTACCAGTGTAAGTGACGACAAGACCAGGGCTGAAAGAGTCACTTCTCTCATAACCTGGAGGATTCTTGGATTCCTAGAGAAACAGCTGAAAAATTCCCAGTTTCCAGATCAGAAATGAAAATTGTCTGGAGTAGCAGATTTTCCTATCAGTGCTAACAGTGTAAATCACAATTATTTTTGTTCTTGATTTTTGCTTTGCTCTCTAAATACAATCTTCCTGCTCCCCACCAGTTCTTCAGCTGCCCTGCAGTCATGATGACTTACTTTTTGCTGCGAGCAAATCAGAATTGGAACGGTAACGAAAAAAGAGAGTTATTTCTCCTGGTTCATTTAGTTGTCTGAGTTGAGATTGTTTTTCAAATAATTTGACTTTGATAAATGGATACTGTGTACTCAGAACTATAAAATGGTTTAGTAAAGACAGAAAAAAAAGTCGTGTCCTTTCTGAAGGAAGAGGTTAGAGCTTGTGTTCCTATTCTGCCAGTGCTTTGATGAAAATGGGAGGAAATAGGCTGAGCAAACCAGAGCTAGAAACTCCTCATATCCTCTTAACAATGATCCCCCTGAATGGCTTATGACACCAAAATCACTGCCTACTTTTACTAAAATCATAGATGGTTGTAAAACAGTCTTCTAAAGCTTTGAAAATATAAAGGTTTAGACTATTCTTACTTGCCAAAATGTATTGTCTTAAGTAGACCCAGTCAATAGTTTCACTGAAATTATTTATAGTAAAATTATTTGTTTCTAGATTCATGTTTTCTTTAAATATATGGATTCTGAAAATGAACATTTTGAATAGATTGGTTTTATATGTTGAATAATTACAATTTGACAGACTGAAATAGAGTTCTGAATCTTATTAACAAACTGACCTTCCACACCATTCATTTAAAAGAGCTTGAGGTGATCAAAACAATCTTATAAAAAGATACACTTTGCCAAAAGTGATACCTTGAAATCTTGTTTCATGTAGCATTAAAAATTCTTCTTTTTGCCTGACACATGACAATTTAGCAGAATCTTTAGCACACTATCTTAGCTAAATCTTAACATTTTAATGAGATGGAAAATTTGTTTCAGTTTTTGATGAGCTCTAGTGGTAGAGAGTGACAAAACCACCAGATATGAATGAAGTTACGGGGCAGAAGCAATACAAATAATGCACAAAAATATTTATGGAGAAGAATCTAGCAATAAACATGAAGTAAGAGATTAAAATAAAATTTCTTTAGCACAGCTACTGAGAAATGTTGATTCTTCAGAAGGCTACACTCCATGATTATTCACAGTCCCTGTGTCATTTGCTCATGTGTGGAAAGAACTGAATTTACTCCATTCAGGAATTACATCTGCATTTGTTAGCTCTGGAACTTTGATTTAAAAATACTGCACCAAAACTACACAAGAAAACAAACAAACAAAAACAAAATTAAAAGAAAATTCACGTAAATCAAATTGGTATCTGTCAACTATTGGTCCTAGGAAGCTACTGGCTAAACCACAGTTCTGGTTTCTGAAGAGTCTGATAGGTATTTCACCAGGCAGTTTTAGCTAAATAAGGAACAACTTGCCCTTAGAGCACCAACACCCTATAATAGAACGAAGTGTATTCTGTTATGTATTTAACATCGATGAAAAATTTTAATACACCTAAAGTTCATCCTACAGAGATGGAAGCCCACACATGCAAATACCACTCAGACAAGAATCAGTGTATACTTGTACAAATATATGGGATTAGTGTCATGCTCATTAGGTATCATACTTATCTCAGTGATCAATATTCAAAATTTATCAAATCTTGTTTTTAGGATTAGTATGATGTTATTCTGCATGTTGTCATCAAAGTAAAGATTGGATCTTGGTGTTCATAATCCAACAGCTGGATTTGCTTCAAATATTATTTACACTGAACAGCTCTGCCATGCATAAGATGTCCAGATTTTGCAGATAACGCATTGTAAATGAGCAGAGATCAAACTGGCAAACAAGGTAATAACAGAGAAAGTGAGCCAACATCAAAGAGTGGGGAAGAAACACAATCTGTGTGAAAGCATTTTTTCTTAATTATACCGTTTGCTTCACTTCATATTTTGTCTTAAGTGAAAACAAAACACAGTAAATAGAAAATCAACATGGAAGGTTACTGGAGACAACTTTGCAGGAGCCGATGAGCTAAAAAAGAAGAATGCTTCAGTGGTAAGGCAGGAACCAGAAAAAGAAACAGTGGCATAAGTACCAGACAAAAGAATGAGGAGAGCAGGATTATAGAGGGTACAAACAAGAAAAAAACGAATAATTAAGGAAAGACCCATACAGGTATGGCTCTGGGGTTGTCTTAGTCTCACACCTGGTCTTTAACAGGGTGAACTGATTAAATTAGTGGAATTACTGATGATACAGATCCAATTTGAGGAGTGCAGGATCAGGCCATGAGTTGTTGAAGAAATTTGAGGCAGAGACTGAAAGATGATAGCTGGAGCTCTTCAGAGTAATATTTAGATAGTTTGTGTTTTAGAACAACAGAAACAATTAAAATAAGTGAAAACGAAAAATAAAGTAGACAGTCATTCACACGGAATACACAAACTGTATTCCACACTTCTTTAGATGATGGGCATGCAAAGCCTGTCAATGTCATTTTATCCTTGGACTTGATTGTTAACTCCGGATTTACTTCTAATTTTATATCATCAAACTTTTAGTAATTTATTTACTATACAATCAGCGAGACAAATTAGATTATTTTTGGTCTGAATCGATACTTCTACTGTCTACTATTAGCTGTCGTATTACCTTGCCAACAAGCCCCAACAGTCAGCTGCATGGCTATGTGGGAGGGGTGGATAGGCCAGTCATTGGTCACGAGGTAAGGTTCATATGTTGTTCCATCCATGTACAGAGTAACAACAGGAAACTCCACATTGACAACGTAGTAATGCCATTCTTTATCACAAATCTGAAAGACAGAATGCAAGAGAAAAATATTAATTAGCACTTCTTGGCAGGTGACTACTTTTATATGCCATGTATTTTTAAATGGTATTGTTTCCAAATTCCAATCATAGAAGAAAGTAACATTATTGCAATTTATACAGCTCTACAATTAAAGTGTAACACAATGTTGATAAATATTAATGGTACACATGCTGAATATATTTGATAAATAGAGCCATCTTAAGACACACTCTTTGAAAACAAGACATGGATAAAATAGAAACATCAGACAATTTGGTATTTGCTCTATATTTTGACAGTTGTTAATACATAGTATTAGTTCCTTAATGTCTATATTGACTTTTGAGAATGCAAAACTGATGCATACTTGGGATATATCAGCATAGTTACTGGGGATCCCTGTTAGTTCCAAATTAAGAAAATACATAGCACTTAGTCACGAGATTTATGAGTTATTATCAATGAGTTGATTCAATTGTCATTATTAACTTATTACACATACATCAACTTTGAAAAGCAACAGCCACAGTTATATTGTACTTTCAAGATGACAACATGAGTGTCAAATCTCATGAATTTCTGAGCTGGACAAGCTGGGATTACTGCAAGATGGTCAAATTCCATTTTAGTTCAGAAAGGCAGAGCCAGCTGAATCAGCACCTCTGAGGACAGAAGCCCAGTGTGTAAATACCAATGCCTGCCCCACTCTTTTTTCTTTCATTTTATCTTTCAGATTTAAAAGTTCAAAAGAATAAATCACAGCAAATTGGTGGATGGGTAGGCTGCTTTTAAAAATAAGGCAATTGTTACAATCATGCTACTTTCAATTCTGTAGAGATACTTGTTTTGATGTATTAAGAAATAGAAGTGCTTGAATGCAGATATCCTTGCTGTTTCATAGAGGCAAGCAGAAAAGTGATGTTCAAACATAACACTTTGTCCTTGGCCAGGTTAAGTGCTATCTGCTGCAATATCTGCCCTTTGAAAGCAAAAGCTAATGTTTTGTTCCAGAAAACATTTCAACAAGGACTTAATCACTTCTATTTCAAACGGATACATTTATTACTGCAGACATCATAGCTCCACAGCAAGAGATAAATGCAGCAAGGGGCTGCTAGAGCTTTCCTTTTGTAAGCAGTAGACAGCACAAATGTTTTCTGAAGGTTAAATGAAGTGAAACCAAAATTGAAAGTAAATAAATTGGAAGACTGAAAACTTCATTGAACAAACAGCCATCACGAATAGTATTTTGCAGTCCTCCCTTTCAAGGAAAAACAGCTTGCCAAGTTTCCTGACCCAGTCATTAGAATTTGATGCATCACAGCTGCATGTGTCAGACATTTTATATAAAACAAAATGAATGATGTGCCCATGTTTGGGAGACCTTACATGACAAAAACTACAGGCCTTAGTACTTGACACTTTTCAGAGAACTATCCCAGTGTGTTTCTGTTTTGCAACCCTAACCTGCATCACTTGGGATGCGCCAAGTGCTATTAAACGAGTGAGCAATCCTTCTTGTATTTATTCAAAGCACGAGCACTTTAATATAGCAAACCCAAACATTTTGGGATGTCATACACACAAAGACCATGATAATGTGTAGCTAGTCTGATTTCTCTGTTGACTGACCAAAAGTGAAGTTACATAAATTCCACAATTCAAGACTCTAGCAACTGGGCTCCAGTGCTTCCAAAAAATGCAGATGTCCAATTGCACATATCCACACTAGACAAAGTACATACAAACCTCTATTTTTGCTGATACATAAAGACATCAAATTCTATTTTAAAGGAAATTTAGGCACTTAAAATCTCAGCTTGGTGTTTCCTTAGATTTCAAAAGCACCCAAGTAAGTCAGGTGCTTAATTGTCATACAATTTCAATACAGCTTAGGTACACAGACACATGTATATTCCAGCAAAAGATCTTTAAGTATCTGTACTGGGTTCCAGTGTAAAAAAAATATTCTACAAGGAAGGAATAAAATTATTTTAAAACTTTGGAATATGTCCCAGTCACTCAGCAGCAGGTACAATTTCATGCCTTGCCATTTCACAGGGAACAAGATAATGAATTAAAGAATTGTGGATTGTAGTTTGCTATGCCATCATTCCAGACACCTTCTTTACCTTCTTAAATAGGAAGCCAATTTTTTCCCTGCATGCATTCCACAGTGGCAACAGAATGTCATACGGTTGAAGTGAAGCCATGAAAATAAAATTATAAAATATACTAGTTTGGCAAATAAAGGAATTTTAATCATCTCAAATAGGAACTTTATTTAAAAACACCTGATTTATAATGCTATCCTAATGACATAAAATTACAGATGAGTAAGCTTGGCTTTCAAAGAGTGCTGGATGGCTAAGTTGGTCTAATCACTCTATCCTGTCAGTCTGCCTCTAAAATGTATTAATCAAATCACAGTGAATTCACCAGCTTGAAGTCTTAGTGATGACTACAAGCCATTTCACTGGAATATGCTTTTATGAAATAGATGAAAACAGACTCAATATAAATCCTATTAAGTAAGTTTCCCAAGTCATCTTCCCAAGCTCTAAGCATCTTCTGATGAAGAATGTCAGACATTTTTCTGGTTTATATCGGAATGCTTAGGAACAGATTGAAACCAAAGTATTTTGGTCTGAGAAGCACATGATGCTTAGAAACAGACATTGTTGGTCTGCAAAATGTTTCTTTTTACAGCTTTGTACATAGAGGCTAGGCATGCACACATGAGAAAACGCACTTTACAGCTTGTAGCTGTCCTTTAGCTTAGGTCAGCTGAGGCATACTCCTGCAAAATGGATCATTCACCTCTTTGGCCAGATACACAAAGAGAACTTGTACTTTGAGAAGTGTCCCAGTGCCTCAGCTCAACACTGAGGAGCCATGTGTATTCGCAGCCCTCTTGACTAGTTTCCTGAAAGCTCCTTTAGTGCTCTTCCAAATCAGCTTCACACTTTTGGAAAAGCTATACCCAGGCGGAGGCAGAACAAATCCTGGCTAAGCAAGGCTACTTCGAAAACTTGCTCTCCCCTACCGCACAGACATTGGTGCTTCCTTTGTTCCACTCTGCTTCCCTAATGCCAGCTTCACAACACTTCTGTTAATTGCTGACTAACGCAAGCTGGAAGGCTCACAAGGACAGAACTGCTTTGCGAAATAGATTTTTAAAATTCCCTTTTAGAAATAAACCACTCAAAATCCTAAATTCTCAGTGGAAAAAAACAAACCAAAACAAATTATTGCTTTTCATGAGTCATATTTCATTTTAAACATACTTCAGATATAAAAGAGAAAATTATAAATAAAAAAAAGGTGACGGTACAAACTTTAACAATTTCATCTGAAAATGCTAAAATGCTTTCAACCTAACTGGAGCGCTCTTTTTCATCTTTTCTTGTGATTTGGCTAGTATCAGCAAGTGGTCAACACTTCAAGTTAAGCTAAGTTTTATTTTCTGAAATAATTTTCCAAGTACTTGCAAGCAGGAACAGAGGAATTTATCCTCTAGGTCACCCCCTCAATTCTTCTATCCCTCTGATACACAGCCCTCCCATCTGTATTTCAGATACTGTTTTTCCAGTACCTCAATCACTCTCATGTAAATTAAGCATAATTCCAGTCTTATTAACTGACACAAATTTAAATAGTTGCACATGAGAAAAATTACATACTATCTTCTGAAAAAAAATTAAAAATCCTAAAGTAGGTGGGAATGTTGGAGGTGGTGTTTTGGTTCTCATGCCCAAAGGTGAAATGGCAAAGGGAACATTAATGGGGCCATAGCTGTCTTCAGAGGGACACTCTGTGTATTTGGGCTGAGGAAGAGACTGACTACTGATAGCGAGTTATGTGCTAAAAACTTGAAAATATGGTGGTTAGCTAAGAAGAGTGTAGCAGTCATTGCAAATAGCTGAGCTGGTGAGGCCAAGCGGACCAATACTTTCATTTCTGTCACAGACTAGAGGTGTTTAAAATCTGCTAACACAGAACCTAACTTTTGGAAAGTGAATAAAAATACACACAGAAATCACAAAGGTGTTCAAAACACCTCCTCTCTTCTGCTTTTTACGGAAAAAAAATCTACGTATGATTTCCATTAAACATTAATGTTGAATGAATTAAATCACTTCTACAATTGCATTTTTATCAACAGAGGTGACTCAAATTGAAAAAGAATGTGCACTGCTGTTTGTTCAACCTAACCTTACAGAATATAAATCATTCTGCCTGAACTGATGCGCATCTGCTGAAATGTCACTCCAAGAGGTACTGGCCTTCACACAACCGAAACTTTCTCAGACCATGGAACACTTCAGTAGCAGTCTGTTATTCATCACAGTTTAATTCTGTGTCCTCTCAATAAATCTACTTGCTGTTGTTTGGCAGTATTTCAATAAGTAAAACATTTAGGCCTCTCTGTAATCAAGACTATAGCGGAGAAGACTATTATATTCATTTATAGCGAAACAGGATCATTAACGAAGGAAGAACCACATTCACATCAGGAATACCCAAGCAGCTAGAATACTAATGCTTACCTCTGCTTGCAAGGAGGTCAGGAACACACTCGGGATTATAAATTGCATATTTTCATAAAGTAGCATAATAGAAAATTAGTCATGCTTAATATGTTTCTGTACAAAAATGTCCTCTCCAATGGTTGTACATGTCTAGAAAAATGCAAAGTCTAAAGAAGATAAAGGCACTGTTTCCACTAATAAAGAGTTGCAGTGCACCGTTTCGTCATAAAAAGGTTGAATTATTACCACACTTATTAATTAATAGCTAATATGAATAATTATTATGCATTTATTAACAGCAAATCTTTCTCTTTGGATGTACGTTTATTATATTTATAAATCTGCAAGTCTTCCAGCAAACAAAATATTTACCTCAAATCCCTTGCATGCTCCTGCACAGAACGTGTACAGTGCTTATACAAAAACCCTAACAATGGAATAGTTTCCTTATTTACAAGCACGTCTCCATAGAGCTGAGGGAGGTCATCATTGTGAAAGCTTTGTAAACAAGCAGAGGCAATTCAGGCTCTGCATTTTTATCTCACTTCACCACAGATGACAACAAATGCAGGGAATCTTCCTTTGATCTTATGCTTAAAGGCATTGGCATTATCCACTCAGTCACAGCACCCACATCCAACCTCTGCCCCTTCCAAAAGCAGCCACATGCTTTGCAAATCTGCCTCAAAGTGTGGGGGCTCCCTTTACCCTTGTTCAGAGTACACAACACTGATGATATTTGGAGGGGGATAGGGATATTAATTTTGGTTTTAAAAATACAATGCTTTTGTTTCCATCTCCAAAAGAATCCTTTCTGAAAGAGCTTCGTAGAAATTTACAGATTTGGGCATTGTTCTTTTCTGTGGTGATACTAACTCATTAAATGGTTCCAATATACTTTGATTTTTTACATATTGGGCATATCAAAGTATTTTGTTACGTATTTTTGACATTTTTATAGCACTAAGAGAAAGCACTGTAATGCATACAAGCAGGGAGCTCAAAGGCAACAGACTTACAGGTTCTCAAAAACCATTTCACTACACCTTTGATAGGGACCCAAGGAATTCTGCCTCTGTAAGAAAGCAAGCCTGAAAAGGTAATTGTTTGGAAAGATTTGGCAGTGGATTTCAAGTAAAAATGTAAAAGTTACATGTATTTGCAATTTTTAAAAGAAAAATATACATTTACATATGCAAAAAAAAAAAACCAACAAACTTCTTAAGAGTTTCAGGCAGTGTAGTCATGACGCACAAGGTTGATGAATTCTGGAGGAAGGCAATCCAAAGGTGAGCACAGAAAAGGCTTCTCCTGTCCCACTCTGGGGTTTGTGAAACGCTGTTCTGAGCAATAAGAACTTTAAAGATGTTGTTGAATGAGCTTTTATCTGTTACTTTAGAAACTCATTTAGTATTTTAATTGTTTTCCTAGTGTCAGTACTCATCCATAGACTTCTTCAATTCAGCATGTTAGTTTAAAAAAATAAAAGAATATACCTTAGGTAATTCCTTTTGCTGTAAGTCTACTGCTCTCTTTTGATTTTTTTCCAATAAATCATTGCATTAAATTACAGTAGCTGAGCTACCTGCAAAAGCTGATTAAGTGACATAGGGAAAGAAGTTACACAGTCAACTTATCTTTTTCTCATTGTCTAGAAGCACCTTATGATTCCGTGTTTGTTTTGTTTGTTTGTTTTTAATTATCTCATCACCACCAAAACCAAAGGATATACTGCTAAAAATGTCCTAGAGTATGTAAGTCAGTATTCAGAATGAGCTTACTTCATTAGATAGTTGGGTTATCTAGTGCATTTTTGTTTTCCAGTATAATGAACAAAAATATATTTCTGCTGTACATATGCAGGCTTCATAGTAAAAATTTTCTTTTTGTGCGAATCAAGAGATATGCACTTCAAGTTGGCTTTGTGCTACAGTATAATCTGCCAACGTGTTCATTTTGGGAAAGAGGTATTGAAAATAAACGAAAGCAAACTGCTAACACAGACTAATCAAATTGATCCAGTAATATAAATTATTATGTCTTGTAGCAATATTTATTCTACCTCAATAATAGGTTCTGTGCACTAGGACAGATATTTGCAACATTGTTGGCTTTACTTAAGCATTGCTGAAACTGAAAAGGATTAAAACATTTATGGCAAAGGGTCGGTATATTCTTGACCACTAAGTGGAGCTGTGTGAATATGTCCCCAATATCTCCACAACCTCTTCAGAAAACTTAAAATATTTAAGCTCTAAAATATTCATATTATGTACTGGATATTTAAAAAATATCTTTGAGTTTCTCTTTCTACATTTATCTTTTAGCAGTTCCCTCACAGGACACTTTTTTTTCCCCTGTTTGTAAAATCAATATGCCCTGCCACTGAAGTGGCAATAAATACAGTACATATGTAGTAATTGAGGCAGGCTAGAAGAAAAATACACTGTGTATGGGAAAATAAGGACTCAATATACTCCCACCAGTTAAATTAACAGGTGATACATTGAAAAGTGTCATCACAATCTACAAGTTCAGTGGTTTTTTACAGAAAAATACTGTTGCACACTTCCACAGTCTGAACCTTAGCCTGCATTGCCCTGCTCGAATTTGATCACAAAGTCTCTCTGAGCAAGGTGCTGAATTCTGACAGCTGATAGCAGGCAGTAAAGGAAAAGAAAAACAAAACTAAGCTAAAACTCCAAACAAACAAAAAACTCAACCCAACCAACCAAACCCCAACACCAGATTGCTTTGCTCTAGACCAGCTCTTTTACACTTGTGAGACTAGAGCATCTCCACTTTTCCATTTGTTAGCAGTAGTGGTTGTTACACGGAGTAATTTGTACTCCTTTGTGAGAAAGCTTTTCCATAGCCACTATCTGTATCAGAACTTTGATGTCTCTAGTAAATATGCTGATGTTACTTCAGCTTCATATAGGGGAAAAGCATTTGGAATATTAAATAAACACTCCTCTATATCTCCCTGTTAAATTTATTTCTTTTAAAACTACCTTTCAAAGACCTTAAATCGGTCTCTCTTCTGATCAGTGCATTTTATTGCCATGTAATTCTGCACTTGTAAAGGAATGTGTATGATGAGTCCTAGAATAAAGGAGATGGAACAATTGTACAAATTAATTCCTTCTTTCTGGCACCTCAACTAAGTATCAGAAGAACATTAACCAGAGAAGGAAGTAAAAGAGAGGCTTCCCTGCTCCTTATGCAACTCCTAAGCTTCCTCACAGGACTTTCAGTGAAGAAACTAGAAACACAGCTTGTATTCCCTACCTCTGGTTTCATGCACAAAAGGAAGAGAAACCTCTTGGGATTCTATTAAGGTGGGCAAGAGCCACAGGAATCTCATTCTGAAGGCTCTACTGACCGGGGAGCAAGTCCAAGCTCCTAAATGAGGTACCAGTTACACGCCCACAGACAAACTGTGAAACCCTGACAACAATGGTCCTACAGTTCTCTTCAGATATCAATATATCGACACCTTATTTAGGAAGCAAAGCAAAGCAGAAGACATTTTCCATGACAGCATATCTTGAAACAGAGGAACTGGAGGTGAAGGATTGGGAGGCACTTCTTTGCCCTTATAATGTCACTAATTGAAAAGATAATGTAGTTTATTGCTGATTGTTTTAAAATCACATTTTATATAGCTTACAAAAATAGCATCTCAATATAAACAACTCAATACAATGTACTGAGTACAAAACTAACAGGTTTTCTCATGTACCTTTCTCAAGTAAACGCTGTACGCAAATAAGCACATATATAATAACAGTCCTTCCAAACTGATATTTTCAACTGTTTACTCACTGTCTAGTCAATGTTTTCTCCTTCTGCTCCATGTTTATACAATTTAGATATTTACTTTCACTTAAAAAAAAATAAATCACAGACTGTTTAGGAAACAACCCTAAGATTTGTTTGGTATTCTTAAGAAAATATAAATAGAATATGTTATTAGAACACTTTGAGTTCTGCTATTTATGATGCACTGTGGTTTATTTAACATGTCAAACAGTAAAGTGTGGATGGCCATTAAATCATTCAGAAAATCTGATGAGGGAAGTACCATCTTTTAACAATTTTTTGCTCTTGAGAAATACCCCAATCACATTAATTGGTCCAAAAATAATTCCTGGAAATACATGTATATAGCATGCTTGCCAAGTATACTTTATAGTAACTTATGTCCCCATAGGAAACGCCTTGTTGCATGTTATCAGAAATGCCTATTTATGTTGTAGTGACAACTAAAAGCAATCCTTTCTCTCTCTCCTCAGCCCTTTCCCCTCCATGTACATTTGAGTAAGTGCAGAAGGAAGAGCAAGCACCTAAAAGAGGTGAGTCTGCTTTCAGTACCAGACTTAGAGATGTAAGGCATGTTTTGATCTTTGTTTTTCCTGAGATTAAAAAACCCCTGTCTCTTGCAGAGCTCTGTAGTGTATTTTATTTTGGGGCAGACTGACACAGCAAATGTCTTTCATCTCAAAGGAGGTGGTGAACAAAGGCACTGCAGTAACCCTGTGGCAACTGGGGCAAATGTTTTATTATTGTAATTTAGTTTTAATCTGATTTGTGTATCATCCTCAGTTTAAAAGAGCTAAATATATATACGACACTGAGTTTTTCAGGGTTTATTATCTGTTTTTGTCTAAACTACCTGCCCCATATGCTATCGAGAGAATGTTAATTGTAGCACTGACCTCTTTGCTAGATAGATTCTCTTAGTCTCCCTTGTGCTGGTGGCATTCTGCCAGGCAGAGTACATCACTGACTTCCATCACCATATTCTGTGCCCTCTTTTGTAATCACAACATCTACTCTATTACTCCATCATTTAATGAGGCCAACTTTATTCCAACCACATATGACATTTGAGTCATCTGCAAATCAGCCTTCAGAGTATAAAAACTGAAAGGAATTCAAAAAAATCTAATGGTAAATCTCTATTCATTAACTGTAGGAAAAGAAGGGAGGGGAAAAAAATAATCAGACTTCTCTTAGCTTCTCATTTCGCGGTCCCCTGATAAGATCTTGCACGATATTACTGCTGGCCCATTTCCATCAGAAACCAGGCTACTCTGAAATGTATCTGGCTATTCATCCTTCTTCTGCCTTACACTTAGAAGAGACTAGGCTACTCCGTACTGTGTATAAAGACGTTTACATTACTGTAGGATTGAGAGTGGAGTGGGTGGGGAAGGATGTGTAAAAATAATTCAATAGTTCCATAGTTTCTAGCTTTTAGTTGTGCATATATACATGTATAATATATATAAATGTGCATATGTACACAGACAGACTTTGTTTTTTATTACAACCTAGAGTGATGCAAATTTGAAAACAGGTTTGCAGAACACTTATGGATTTCCAATGTTTTAAAATATAGAGGGAACATTGTTTTCAAAAATTCAACGTTATAATCATTTAAATGAATAAACCCCAAACAGCTCATATCAATGTGAATATTTTCTTAGATCAATTCATCGTATTCCACCAGTTGTGAGTCTCTTATTCTAGTTGTAAAGACTTCAGGGTATTTTCACAGCTTGTATCAGAACAAATAGATTTTAAAACTGCTAAAAAAAGAGAAATTATCAGAGCATACAAAGATTTAGAAAAACTTTTCAGAAATGAAATATTTAATAACTGAGTTGGACTGAAATTGAAACTGAACTATTAAATTGAAAATAGCTAAGAGAAAACCGATAACTGTAGACTATATTATTAAATAAAACTACTATTGATATTCCTTCAGCTACCTTGTAACAAAGTCTTGGTACTGAATATAAGGTAAAATAGTTGTATAAACCGTTACAACAATGTCATAAAGAAATAGTCACCTGATTAGAAAGTAGCATGTTGATTATTTTTCATCAGTAAGAAATTTTTCCTGTTCATTAAACTCTCACTCTCCAGTTGTCTCTCCCTCACGTAAATAAGCCTAACGAACATTATTTGAAGATGGTGTTCTGAATCCGGCAACCCCTCTTTCCAAACTTTCTAGGCTGTGGGTGGTCTCTAAATGAGAGTACATATAATGGGTGCAGAAGTGCTACCCTGTTTCAGAAGCAATATTCCCTTCTAAATAGGCTGTCAGAAACTGATGCCCAATGAAGGAGGCAGCACTGATTTCAGCAGAAGTTAGAAAGCCAGGAGGTGTGTAGACGAGTTAAAGAAACATTTAACAACTTCCTCAACTGTTGTTTAAATAATAATAATTAAAAAAGCTCTCCATTTTGGCTGGTCTTTGTTCTTACAGTACTCATTGCCTTTAACAGAAAGCTTTACTGAGCACTAAGTCATACTGGTAAGTGTTAATTTACTTTTTTTTTTCCATATTAATTAAGATAACTTGATCATGAGCTAACAAGGGGCAGAAACGTACTCTGACGTACAGTCAAAGAGCACTTAGTAGTCCAAATGTTTGCCAGAAATTACTGATATAAAAGGAGTATTACATAACTGTTATTTTCAGTCCTCTTAAGGAAGAAGAGTCTACTAGATATCAGAAAATGTTCATTGTACAAAAAAAAAGCCCACAGTCTTCAGAATTTCTTCTTAGTATTTTATAAAATATTCCTTTAGCAATGGATGAATCTTAAAAATTTCATTAAGAGAAATACAGTTCTTTCATAAATTCAATATTTTCTGTGTGCATTCTACACAGAAGTTGTTTCCGAAATAAAATAAAACACAACATGGCAGAAAATTAAAACAAAAGAATCCCCAGTAAGTACTCAGGATTAGCTCTGCACATCAGTAGCACAAGCAGCTGTGAGTGCAAAGTCAGTTTTGTAGGATAATTATGCATGCTGGCTTTTCCTTCTGACTAGTTTTCCAACTGTTACACTGCACAAATTTGAGGCTTATACAGCATTCACTTGAGGTTTTATGCCTGATATTCCTGAAATCACAAAACTTCTGTAAATCTCAAAAGAAACTCAAAATTTGTCCATAGGTCACAAGATTACTGAGTCTCTTAAAATCCTGGGTCCTTACTAAACCAAAAGATTTTTCTTTAAAAATACTCAGATTAATATTTTTGAATTGCACATTCATTCATCAACAGAGTACCAGGAAATGAAAAGGTGAATAAACTATAAATATATATATATAAGTGTTTATCAGAAGCAGATAAACTCTGTTGCCCACACCTAAACTTGGCAATTTCTGCTTAGCTTTTCACACTCATTCAACCATAACCAATTATGACCAATTACGTGCTTTCCAACCTCTCTGATTGAGTGATGACATTTTTGACTTGTACACTTTATAGCTCCTTCTCTCTTGTCTTTATGGATTATAAAAATAAATACACAGGCCACAAACCACCTGGGGGGCTAGAGGAAGGGACAGTGATTTCATTTATCTGCTTTAGGTGTTGAAGTTGGGTGTACATTTTAAGTGTCTTCTCTTCATAATACAGGTAGCTAAATCCTCTGTAGAATCAACAGAAAAGAGTATAGTACTTGAAGACTTTCAAAGACACATCCAGTCTCCTCAGGCTTCACCAACAGAAAATCTTCTAAAGCTCATTTAGTGACATGAGGCAGTTAAAACGGAGGTCCAAATCTAGTGTCTTGCACTAGACTGAGGTGACCCCAACCTGATCTCACCTCTTGAAAACAAGCACATAGTATGATTGAAAAAAATGCATTTACCATCTGTTTACATTCATTATGCAATAACAAAAGTTCAATCTCAAGAATTAATGTAGCTGTATACAGCATGAAACCATTACAAAATTTTGCAAACATGTTTCAGCAAAATGGAAAAAATAAAGCTTTGCATTATCTAAGTATACCATATGCAGCCCAAACAACAACAGAACCTTTCTCAGCTTCTCACTCTAACATAGTGCTTATCACAAATTTTCAAACTAGACAAGTGTTAGTCAAATGCCAAAAGATAGCTTAGCTGTGGTGCTCCCATAGTTGTAGCATTACTACTGGGAAAATTCACATAATGCTTTGAGTTTAGAAAAGGCTACGAGGTCTATGCATCATTAGACAGGAACTCTACATATACTATGCAAACCTAAATATACACTAACAGTATGAGACCATGTAACAATTCCTCTGCAATTCCTGCTCAAAAATACACCAAATGTGCAGATAGAGTCCTGGCAAATAACTTAAGGAAAAAACATATTTTGTGTATTTCAGGAGAAAATATTAATGGATACCATTAAACTTAGGAGAACTAGGACCGATTTGAAACACTATGAATGTTTTTACTAAGACTCATAAATCTGTATTAAAACCAAACAATTTGTAAGATGAACACTTACCAAATTTTAAATATTGTTCACATTATTGGCTTTTAGCTAATTTGTGGTGCTAAGTCAGTAATAAAAAATGAACCACAAAACTCATTGCTACCCTATATGTCCATGCTTTACAATTACAACTTCCTTCACATCAGTAATACAAGCTACAGTCTAAAATTAATTTTAACAAGTGCTTAAATAATACTACGACAAGAATGAGGAATGCTAACCTCATGTTGTTTTCAAATAAGCCATCAGCTTCCCTTTTGCCCCTTTATAATTATATGGAAAAGTTTTAAGTACACTTAAGAAATCAGTATTGGCACAAGAAGAATTTACTCTTTGTAAAATTCTGTTTGGCCGGTGGAAGCTCCTCCTATTACCAAAGCCAGAAGATAATCCAGAAAAGCAATCTATGTAGCTTTTTTTTTTTTTTAAACAAAGATTAACATTTGATCAGTTCCTGTACATGTAATATTTATGGATGAAAATTATTATAATATCCCAGTTCTATTAACATGGGAACTTAAATTATGCTTGTTGACAATTTTATGCAAAAGATCATCTGGCCCATTCATACCTTTTTAGCAGACAAACTAAAAGTAGCACTGGACACAGTCACTGCTTCCCAAATGCTTCCCATTTTAAAGAGGACAGTTATGCTGATGATCTTTGTAAGGTGCTCTGAGATCTATCAGATAATATGGTGGTTACTGCTATTTATTTGCAGGCCATGCTAACATTCCACTAATGAGTTACCTGCACGTATAAAAGAAAAAGTAAAACTATTAAGGATAATACGAATAACTTTACTTTGGAAATGCAGCATGGCCAATGTCAGCACAGATTTGCCCTTTGAAATCTACTGCTGTGCAAAGCAGGGAAAGAAAGGGAAGAAAGAGGCATTATACCTCCCACCGTGAAATGCTGCAGCTTGTCAGGCTCAATAAAATATTTCCTTAGTCCTATCAGGGTGGGAAACTGCTTCTTTCTAAATGGAAAGAATGATCAATATTCTGAGATGAATGCACTTTCTACCTAATAATGAAACATGATAACATTTTTTAAAATCAAGCTGAATCAACCCTTTTACCTAACTGAATCTGATGAACAAAAGGAACAACAAAAATCTTACCCAGAATAAACATTACAAGCTTAATTTTCTGCCTCCAACTTTAAAGAGCTTATATGATTTGTTTGCTTATTTACATGCCAGATATTGATCTACTCTATGATTTGTCAGTATAAATCTTCTGTTAAACATCTCTTTAAATTACAGAAACTTCTATAAATGTTATACATACAAATGTCTATATATGTGATCAGATATTAAAAAATGCAAAGTCTTAGGGAGATAATGTCTTTGAGAATTACTCACAAACTGAACATCATTATCACTTAACAAATAAGAATAACATTAAGGAAAAAATATGAAAAACACCAGATCCTTTGACCTCTTGCCTAACTGAAATATCCCAAATACTTCATTTGTTTCATAGTTTGAGACATGAAATCTGCTTGACACTCTTTTATTGAAGTTTTCAATTAAATTTTTGAATTTTGACTATTAATGCTTTTGAAAACAGGAAACCTTTTTTTCCAAAAGGTACACATTATGATCCTGAACACATCAATGAGAAGAGACTAAGTAGATTAGGAATAATGTTTTCATGTACCTTGAGGCCCACATTGTGTTAGTCTTACATTCTTACATTATTAATGACCTTTCTAAAATTGACGTACAATCAAAATTGAAAAGAAGTGTGTGCTTTCGAGCAAACTATCCTTGAAGATAGTTAAAATGAGCTTTTGGTCTGCGAGTTTATTCCCACCTCAATACAGCATACGCAGAACTCCCACTTTATTTCACTTATGAGGCCTCATCATTCATTTTTGAATCTTCTGTGGAATTTATACCACTTTATCTGATCTCCGGAATCTGCCTTCTGCTCAGATGATACATGCAGGGATTCTGCCTGTTAGATATTTCTATTAAGAGATTTGCAATGAACTTGGTTTTTTTCCACTCTTCAGAGGGTTCAGTAATGTGTATAGTCTGCAAATGGAGTTCTGGTCATAAACTGAATGAAAAACACATTTAATGAGCCTCCTGAAACATGTATTATTTGCTAAAAGACCAAAAAATACTTTTCAGTATGCTAATAATAATTAAGAAAAAAAAGATTGAGTGTTAATACAAAACAAGCCCTCCTACCTCTGCAATTACTTTTCAAATATTAATCTACTGGGTTTTTTTAAGTTTGCTTTCTAAAAAACTGGCTGAAATACTAATAGTCAAATGTTAAAGGTTACGTTTAAGTCAGGCATCTTGACTGCCTGCTGTTCCAAGGACTGAGATTTCTGGCCATACTCCTGAAGGGTATTCAGTATCTGAGTATTTTTTTTTCCTCTCTGAGCATAAGGAGGTTGCACTAAGAAAAAGGAGGTTGTCACTGTTCAAAATAGGATGATATATCCTTCCCTTGCTGTTGGTGTCTGAACAAATATAATGCTTGTTTCAGTCAGTTATTTAGACATGTTATGAAGGTGCAGAGAGTGTGATTAACGCAAACTAGACTCCAGAGACAAAGCAAACTGGCTAGTTATGGCGTGTTTGATTTTGACGGGAAGCACTTGGGCTCAGCTCTGAAAACCAGGTTCTGAAGACACCTCCTCTCTCCTCCCTCTCACACATTCCCACCTACACGCATCACTCACTTCGTTAAACCAAAGCACTCAAGTCCCCTTCATCTACTCAAGTCCCACAGGAAGTCCTATGTGCTATTTCTCATTCATGAAATAAATATCCAGTCTTGATACCTCAGTTCTTGCCTAGCACCAGGAAAATAACACAATTCCTGGCTATTCTGTACACAGAAGAAAGCCCACCAGAGTACCCCCTGGGCTAATGACCTCTCTGCTGCTGAAAATGGTACCGCTGGCTTTTTGAAGCAAATCCCTCTTCAAAGGCTTGCTATCTCTGAAGGAAGTGTTGACACTGCTTGCAAGGGTTGCTTTAAACTTACTCAGCAAAGGAAGACAGAGCTGACACAGGCATTAAACACCCTTTGACAATTTCCACACTTTGGGAAGGTGATTTACTTGAAAGATATTTGCCGTGTTGAAGGTGAACAGTGCAAATCAGAGATAAAAGAATTCCTGCTCTTACACAACCCTCACATATCCCCGGAGAATCACTTAGCGTTATTCAGATGGGAGCCCACTACTATAGTAATTTTGAATATCGCTGTAGTCTGAGATGGAGGTAGCTATAAGTGCAGAAAGGTATGTAGGAAATAGATGCTCCTTCCCCATACACATTGTCGTATTTACTTCAGTTCCAGCAGGTAATTAGCACATAATGCAGAGAAACACAAATGCTATTTTGTCTTTATTGCAGATAAAAGGTGGCAATGAATCATATTTGGCTACCTTAATTTCTGTAAAGTGAAGAATGGTTGTATATCCACTCTTCTGTATTTATATTCAAAGATAAGCCAGGAAATCATACAACCCAAATATTATGCACACTCTCTTTACTGAAATGGTAACTGCTGGGCCTTTAATTACATAGCTGGTACTTTGCAGATGGGCTGATTATATGTTATATACCATACAGAGGTAATTAGGTATCAGCTATATTTGTGACACTGCCAGAGAATGTTATTTAGTCAGCATGTAGCTTTCTTCAGTACTAATCACAATCATGTTCTTAGTGATTTTATGGGAGGAAACAAGTCAGGATTGAGGGCCTGCATCCCAGAATAGTTCTGGGTGGATGTTAGAGACATGAAATAAATAGACTGTGGGAGGAAAATTTCAATATCAGTGTTACGCAAACCCTAAAATTTTGATGGATATCATTAAACTAATTATCTAAAAGTTCAAGCATCTATTCACAGTTGAGCTGGCTGAAATTTTCCCTGTGAAACACCGTTTTACTGCTTGGAAAATGGCTGCTGGATTACAGACATCTTCCTAAAGTAAAATTACTATTGCTAGAAATGGGACAATTGGTTCTTCAGAAAACAAACAAGCAAAAAACCCCCACAGCTGGAAAATACATGTTTTTATGTTTGCCAAAAGGTGGGAAAAATGGTTTAGGTGTTTTCAAAATTGTATATCACTTTTTTTAAAGAAAAAAAAATAGGAAAATAAAATCTTAATATTGAGGACAGAAGTCCAATATGCTCCCTTAAAGTATTTTATAACAGACCCAAACCAATTCATATGGAATGGTTACAAAAGCAGGTATTTCCTCTTAACATTCCTAGAACCTTTGGCAGAGCCAGAAGGTAATTTGGGATGAAAACTCTGTCCCTCACAGCAGAATTCTGAAAGTAAAATGTCCCTCAGAATGAAACTACCCATCTGACACTTCTTTTTTATTTCTTCAATACCAAAAAAGAACTAAGTGCCTATTTATCTGCAGCTCTGCTCCTCATTTCATTGCGATGCTACCAATAACAACTTCACAATTAAGAGAAGGAATGGCAGATACTAACTTATTCCATTTTACTCAGGTACCTGAGAAGTACAGTTTGCTTTCCCCAAAATTATATAATGTGATTCTTCAGTAAAAAGTCATTCTTTGGAAACAAAGCACAGACTTTTGTATGTCAGCATCAACCTCTCTCCTCTCCACTTTCTGTAGTAAATTTCTCCTTCTTCCTATCTCTGGTCATCCTTTTCCTCCCTTGTCTCTTCACCGCATCCCTCAGCATCTTCCAGTAGCTTTTTCATTTTCTTGTTTTCCTTGCAAGAACTAAATCTCTATCTGTATTTCTCTCTTCTATGATTCAGAGATCCTCATATTCAACACATCCTGCTGCTTCTCTGCTACTTTTCTCCCTTCCAATACTCTCAGTCAGACCCAGGAGCCAGCGTTATGCTTTTTGAAAGGTACTGCTCCTCATGGAGAGGATTAGATTGAATTTGCATTGCTTCTTTTGTGAAGCATTCACCAGTTCCTGATGGACAACACCATTTTAGTGATTGCTGCTACATTCCATTCAGTGACTGGACTCATTTGTGCCCTATTCAAATATAGTATGCTGAACCAAAAAAATAATTTATAAAACAGATTAACCATGCATAGGGATAAAGAAAAAACAGGGCTATGAAGTGGTCATGCGCCAATAATATTACATATTAAAATGTAATTGACCACACAGAGGTAAGCCAAATCAATAGTAAAAGTAACTCAGGTCAGTAATTTTCCTGTACACTGTAAAGGGATCATCCATCTTATATACCAAGATGCCCCAAAGATTTCTGATTTAGCCTATCCGTTGCTATCAAGACCATAAATCCCATAAACCATGATAAATGTAGATAACTCCAGAAAACAAGGTCCACAAGATCCAATTCCAATCTTAGATACAGAACTTCCATCACTCCTTATACACTACAGCTATGAAAATAGGGAATTTTGCACGTATGAGAGACATTTTCAGTTGTATGACCTTTTATTTTCCTTCTAAACAATGAAACTGAGACCAGAATTAGGTTTATGTATGAACAGCGTGACATATAGGTAGATTGCAGTCAGTAACTGAAATATATTTGAAATACTAATGAACAAGATCCATGAATCTCACAATTTACATGTTTCTCAGAATTTATTTTACTTGCCCAAGGCTAGTGAATGCTCTGCTTGGTCTGCATTAATATCCGGTGTTGCACCACCAAGCCTGAGCTACTTTATACCATTGCACAGGAAATATGCAAAATCGTGTTCCTTCTGAAACCTGATTTCTATGCTGCAAACAAAAATTATGTGAGATGGCTGAGTTTTTTGATAATTTTGCACAGAAAACTTTATGGAAATAAAGTTCACATAAAAATGCCTCCCTTTCCCTTTTACTCAGATAAGTAGCAGACTTACAGATATTAACGGGTGGCAAATGTAACCATTACTATAAAATAAGACTTGCTTTTTAAAAAATAATCAGGTTTGCCTTTTATGAAAAAATAATTAAAAACCCCAATAATATATGTGAAATACATATTTTGATATGTAGCCCTGTATTTCTTGTCTATCTGTAACCCGGAAATGTGTAGAGGAGATCTTTATCTCCTTTTGAGATTTGTTTTTTTTTTCTCTCTAATATTTAATCTTACTCTTAAAGTATGACAAAGCATCTTCTGAATCATAACCTTTAAGTACTATTTTTCCACTTAACAGTTTTTATCCTCTCACATTTTAGCTCTACAAGAAGAGATTCTGAAGCTCCTGAAAGGGCTTGTATATCACCATTCCTCATGGTGACTAAGCGTGTCAGAGGGGTGTGAAGACAGGATGCACTTACTGTGAGAAACCACATTTACACTATAGCTGTCATACCCAAATCACAGCTGAAAGCATAGCCAACTTCTTATCGGAGAAAAGGCAATTCTTTGGGGCAGCCAACTACCAAAGCGGATCCATGAGAGCATCCTGCAGTGTGGGGCTGCGTGCAAGCACACAAAGAGCACAGGGAGCACGCATCCATCCGTCCCTTGGGACACAGGAATGGTTCATTTTTGGGTAGCATTCCTGTTGCTGTTCAGGTTAAGAGGACAGCATACCTGACTGTACAAATTAATAATGTACTTCAAATTTAGAGTACAGCATATTGAAAAAATTACAGAAAAGCAACATTTGTATTTCTTCTGTCTACTAAAACAGACTTGCATTCCGATTTTGATGTTATGGGTATAAGACACCATTAATGCATGAAGTCAATGCAGGTTTCATCCTCTCTTACTCTAGACAATCTTCATTCCCAATGCATAGAAATACATATGATACATCAATAGATTGTGTGGATAATTCAGTGTAGTAAAACTTTCGTTTAGTTGTCTGAGCTGATAATTAAATAACTGAAATTTGGAAATTATAACAATAAAATCGAACTTTAAAAATTTTTCTATGTTCTCTTATACTTCAAAATATAACTGTGAAAAAAAAACTCGTATGCCTTCAGCTCAGATACAGATAATCTGCAACTGACTACTCAGCACTCATCTGTCCTATTAAATTACTATTTCAGCTTACAATAAATAATTATTGTAAGATGCTCTTAAACTGTAAGTACCTGAATATTTCCGCTGCTAGCAGAGGGATGATGAAATTGGAAACTAATAGACAGGATTTTTGAAGACATGAAATTCAAGGGTGATGTTTTTTCACAGAAGTTGTATCAATTGCAGTCAGACAGATAAACTCTTTTTCATACAAAAGCTTAAAAGTAGCACTTCTGCAACTTGGAACTCAGACATTTCTAGCAGAACCCAATATACTTAGTGTGCAAATTTCACAAAATATTGCTTTGTTGATATTTTCTTTCAAATTTTCAAGCAAATGTTACTTCATTTAAAACAAACAAAATTTAGGAATTAAAGTAGGATTAAGGTACTGAAGCCTACGTAATTTTAAAGGATAAAGGGTTTTTTGGTGGATGACTCTAATGTGCCTTAGTCCACATATGTATCAGGAACTGATTCATTGGCTTGAAGGACTGCAAAAAGGTTTTCAAATGTGGAGAAGATGGCTAGTCCCCCAGCTGTTGAGGTCATGAGGAAACAGGCACCTACCTAAAAGTTTTTTGGCATTTCTGATTAAAAAGTTTAAGAGCATTTAAGAAATCAGAGGGTTACTTAATTTCCTGAGCCTTTATGAAAAGCTGTGTGGTGAACAACTCAACAGGCTTTACTCTTCTCCTGAAAGCTTCCAAGGCAAGTAATTCAAGACCTTGCAGAAAACCCTCTCTTGTAAGACTCTACCAGTCTAAATACAATTCCATACTCCAAGCTATTGCTATGTGTAACACAAAACTGAAAGGTGGGGAGAGGAGCATGGTTGTGTTTTAATTAGCTGGTGTTTAATGTAGGTGCAGATTTTTTTCTGGGCTGACTCTTGATGCCTAAATTCCTAAACAAAACAAACTGCTTAACATGTATGAAAATTGCAATCAACACTTCAAGTTAGAACAGCTTTTATATGTAAGCATGTGGACAGTTTAATTAAAACCACTGTAACTGCTTAAATACTTAAAGAGAAGTCCCTAGGTAGACAGTATGCCAGCTCAGGGGCGTGTATTTCTGAAATCAAACCACAATTAGTTTACTTCATCTAGAAAGTGACAGTCAAGGAATAGAAGAACAGCACTGCTGGAATCTAAGTATGACATTCAGAAAGGTCTCCTATAGCAGTTAGTTGAAGGAAAGTGGAAGTTTCCTGTTACCTCTGCATACAAAGTAGTATGGTCTTCTATCACATACACACTAGAGTCAGATTAATAAAAGTATTTTCTGTTTGATTTGTAATACACTTAACTGTGATCCCTATTCGTCTTCTATTTACTTTAGCTGAGCTCTGGGTGATAAGTTACTGCAAGAATCTTCATTAAATCAGCCACATTCAGTTAAATATTCAGAACACGGAAAATGAAGACTGAATTTGAAATCAGGGTTTCTGTGGTGGCCACAAAGCACTACAGCAAACCCTCACTTGGGAGTGTGTCCAGATCCAATGATGTCAGCAGAGACTCCTCAGTGAGACAGAGCTTGGGGCCACTTATGCAAAGAATAAAAAAATGCCATGCAGGCTGGGTATCCCATTACAACAGCCACAGTAAATTGCTCTGAACAAATTTGAGTCCACAGGTTAATTCGTGTAAACAAATTGAAAGGGAAAAGGCTGGATTTGTAATAAAACAGTCATTGTAAGCTTGGAAAACAACTTAGACCCTGAATTCTGACTAACTGCTTGAAAAAACGCAGTGAAATTCTTTAGCTTCTTGAATACCATTAATCGTCCATTTGGAAGAACACTAGCTCAGGGCTTAGAAGATCTGTGTGCTACTAGCCTGCAGCTTTTAGTGTAGTTTTGAGCAGGCATGAGTAAATTAGGAACTTAACTGGCTGCTGTGAGGACACTTTAAAACTTGGAAGGTATGCTATAATATGAAACTTTGTGCAACAGATATGTCATAGTGATGTTTCGTTTTGGAAATTTACTAGCTGATGTAGGATTTTTATGACTTTAATATGCAAATGCTAAAAAAAACCCTAATACGAATACAAATATTACAGCTACCAATAATAACACTAAAGCATGACAGTAATTTTTTGAAATTCTGATTCAATACAGTTGCAATTTTTAACTTAAGGTTGCACTTAGAAACTTACAGTTTCACTGGAAAACAATTTCTGCTAATGGAAAATTCAAATGAGGATCCTGCTTTTGCCTGCCTAGGCAGCTTCTGCAGGGTTCATTTCCTGCTTACAAAGAATTTGTGACTTTAAATTAAAAAAAGCTTTTCAGACATGAAATTATTCCTAAGGATTTCCATTTTCTAGCCAGGACTAATAATACTACTAAACTATAAATGGATTCACAGTTATTTGTAACATCATCAGGGCTGAGATACTGGTTAATGTTAAATTTTGAAGTAATCCTGGCTCTGTCACGCTCTGGCAAAGCTCACAGATCCAAGCACATTTTGAAGACTTCATTTCTAATTGGTGGCATTGAATTAAAAAACTTCACAGTTATCCTGACCTTATTTAAAAGCTGCTGACATTCCCTTTATTATTACAGAGCATCTATTTGTTGGGTGAGAAAGCAAAGATTTAGATTCTCAGACAGTGCAGTAGCAGTTGCATTGAGAAGAACAGGGCAGATTCACACTAGTGGAGGCATGGGTTTATAAACTTTGCAGATGCTTAACGCAGCCCTCAAGATTTTTTTCCTTTCTGCAGCAAATAAGCCCACTAAGTTCATAATAGATCAATACAGCCAATAGATACCAATTCTCCTGAAAGTCTGGTGAATACAGAAAGTGGTTTTTAAATCTATGTCTTAAGACAGTCAATATCTTAAAAAAAAGTAGAGCTCTTTGTGAAAAGTGAAATTGATCTTTCTTCAAAATCATGTAAATCATAAACATTTGGTTTACCCACCACAGCCATTCCTAATACATCCCAAGAGTTCTGTAAATAAGAAAATTGGTCTTGACGATCTAGGGAGGTGGTATAATGAGAACTGACAAATCCATACTAAAGTTAAATGTCTCCTAGAGTCTTAAGTGTGGAGTTGTTAATATGGTCACTTCAACATGGCAAATTACTGATATAAGTTTCATCAAGCTATTAGCAACCCTAATAATATATTTTTAAAATATTAGGTATTAATTAGAGTCACACATAAGAAGGCTGGAAGGAATTTTAAGAGGACATATAAAGTCCATCTCACTCTGCCAAGACTGCACCAAGTACATCCACGACAATCTGAATAATAAATACAGGAAAATAAAATTTAATGGGTAAAATATAAAAAGTGAAGATCAGTAGATCAAGTTCTAGTTCCATTCTAATGCACATTTCAGTAGCAAAGCATGTGATTTCTGTAAGCTTCAGTTTCCTGGTCTAATAACAAATTTGATTTATGGACAACAATACAATAGGAAGATTTCTATTCAGTTTGATAAGCATGGTAGACTGAGTTCACTGGAATCTGACCATATTGTGATTTATCATTTTATCTAATTTCCCAGAATTCCACATTATTATTATTGTGGTCTTCTGTAACCAGCAGCTGTTCTTGAACAGTGCAAATGACTCCCTCTTGCCATTAATTCTGCTTTGGGTATTGGCCAGAAAAGTTTTCCCTGTAAGACCATGCTATTTCCTACCATCTACCAACCTCAATTCCATAAGAAAAGACTCCATCAACCTCAGGGAAACGCACTCCTGGAGGTGTCTTCCGCACAGTCACCAACCTGCAATGTAACCACCCGCACACCCTGTGGCCTAATGGGCTTCAATAATCAATGATGAGCTTCATGAAAAAATTCTCTGTCACATACAGCAGTCCCACAGCACAGCGAAAAAAATCCTGGAACAATTATTTTTTCTTGTCTTATTTGGTGCAAGATAATAAATGCTTCCAAATAATAATCTTGCTATATAATGTATATTCACCCTTGCATTGTGACAACGCTGCAGTGAAGCCCAAGAGTTTGCAAACTAGTTTTCACACAGGCTATGAGCTGCTTCTGTAGCCTTGAACCTCATAATGTGTAATACTTATTTTCACAGTAGGTCTCAAAAATATGGATGGCTTAATTACAGCTTTAAATAACAAAATTGCTTAATCATACCGACAAGATAGAACACCTGAAAGCCCTGATTATGTACTGTAGCTGCAGCATGTCTTTGTGCTGTCATGCTGTAAATTCAATGTGTCTTAGTAAATTAGATCTATAGTTTGTTCATGATGAAATAATTCTATTATAATGCACCTTTCTTTTTGCTAAATTGCATCATGGAAGCATGTCAGTTCAGTAACACTTGATGACTATAGTTAGGCAGCACTCTATGTTTATTTTTTAACTGTATAACTAGAAAGCTGCTCAGTTCTGCATTTTTATGTAGTTGTTCATCATGTCCTTAAACACAGGCATTTCTAAGTTTTGCTATTGCCAAGAGGTTATCCAGATGTGCAAAGTAAGTAAACGGAAAAACATCACCAAGCTTTCTTCCTGAACTGCAGACATCCAGAAACCATGGCTCCAAGACTGGAATAAACAGCTCACACACATAGGTAAATGAACCCATATTTATTCATAACACACACTGTTTATCTCCTAACCTATATTTGGAAGGATAAAGATGTCAGTCCTGCATTTCTGAAATACATCAAACACTGCCTGAATGCTCCAAAGCCAACCTGCTTTTCTTGAAAGATAAACACAGAGGCCCTAGGAAATTGCCCAACAGATCTTGCTCTTCAGCAACATTTTCAAAACACTTTGTGCATGTTTGATGCAAACTCTGGTGGCGCAACTGATAAATCTGGGACAGTGTAAAATATAAATATTAAAACCAGCCAACAAATAAGAAAACAAATGTGACTATTCACCTTCACATGCGTAGCTTGATTGGGAATTTCTGTTCTAGGCTTTATATTTCTAGAGTTCCCAGAGTACTGTAGAAACAAGGCAAGTTAACAGACACCTGAATCCAGCTTTTTTAGTCATATTAATAACTCAACACTGAGATATTCTCTATGTAAGAAATTAAATTGATTTGAGGGCCTTCCCACAGTAAGCTTCAAGAACACCATACTTCCCATTAATTCATGGTGCTGTAGCTAGTTTGGAATACTTTTTCATTTCTTACAGAATTTCTTTCCTGGTGTTTTGTTTGTCTGTTTGTTGTTTTGGGGTTTTTTTGGTTTCGCAGGGTCTGTAGGGCTTGCTGCTTGCAACTGCCCTAACTGGTAATGAGCTTAACTACACACGTGAATAACAGTTTCTTGTGTAAGTAAGAGGTGAAAGAGGACAAATAATAAGTACTATTTTTAGAGGAGTCAACCTAGCTCATCTTAGGTCTTTGGGAACAGTAGGCCAGCACGAACTAGTCTGAAAATCCTATACCATATAATAAAACTGTCACAGCCAGAAAAATAAGAAAACTGCAACATGCAGAATACAAATACACAGAAATATGTCTAAATAATTTAAGTAAATGCAAACAGATGAATTCTAAACTATTTTCTGCAAGCAGCTCAGTTGCTTCTTAAGGTTTATAGAAGTTTTACGGAAGCACGGAGCAGTCACTGCATGTCACACTGGGCTGGGCTGCAGAAATCAGAAATGCACAAAACCAGGCCAATTTATAGGGAATACTACTTCAGACCTAGCCCAAAGGAATTTTTATATGTCATAAAGCAAGTTCTTGACAACCACTGTGATTTCTTTGTCAAGATTTTGTTATTAGCAGTGATTCTGCAGTGGCATTAAAAATATATATGAAACAAGCTTCTTTTGACTGGAGTCTCAGAGAGTATTATTGACATTTATCAGCACTGCTGACTCATCCTTGTGCTAGCAAAAGCTGTTTTGAAGCAAGATGCTGAATAAAAATTCACAAAAATAGCATTTAAAGATGGAAACTGGTAAATAAATTGTGCCAGAACAGACAAGACTATAAGACACTTAGGGTGCTGTGGATGCTGCAAAGACTTTTAAAGTCCTGAAATTATTTCATCTCCACTGCAACAAGATTAATTTATCATTTCTGTCTTACTGGCTCTGTAGGAAAACGCCTAACTTACTTCTTTTCGTAATTTTATTAAATATGTATGCATAAAGCAGTGCAGGTTTGCATATCAATTTGTAAAATAAATGATTAAGAGCATAAGAAACGCTTTGGGGCTTCAAGTAAAAATGAACAACTAGATGCCACTGTAAAAAAAAAAAAAAAAAAGCTGACTTTCAGTTGGGCATCACATTGGGAAGTGTAGGACTAACAAGCCTAAGGTCTTTTATCTAGAGGTGAAACACAATGCACAGAGAAGATGAAAGCTTGTGCCGTCCTATCCCCTCCATGTACCCCCTTAACCCTCCAGGACTGACAATGCTAAGTGCTTTTCTATAAATACTCACTCATTTTCTTTCTTTCTGAGCCTCTCAAGAAGGAGGCCACTAGGGCTTTCATAATGTGAATGATTGTCTTCTCAAAACTAAAACACACCAATTTCTAAAACTCCAGCACATAAGAACTTTCACTCATAAATGCTGTAATTTAATGGAAATAGCTAATTTAACTAAGAAAAGGTGCAGATACCAAATCCCTTTCATTTTGTCCTCTTATCATGTAACATACATTTCTTCAAAAGTCAGTTCCTGCTCTACTATGTCCCTGCACAGTAGCATATTTTAAAAAGTAAATGGAAATGAAGGGCTTGATTGGACAAGACTGTTTTCTAGAGGTGGAAGACTCTATTGTGTGTGGTCAATGAAGTGGTTAAATGCAAATAGAGGCCTTGCCTCTATCCTTCATCATCTATGTGCATGCACAAAGATAAAATGCATCATGCTCAGATTTATCTAAACCTCTCTCTCTATTTCCTCTTATGAAAATAATTGTCAGGGCTTTTCCACAATGAAAAGCACTGCAGGCTTATCTTGGTTTATTCAAAGCAATTTGTCTCATCTTAGAAAAGAAACAATAACTTTCTGCATATTTATCTATTTTTTGCTGACTTAGAATGGCTCCAGATCATGCAGTGTATTCCCTGTTTTTTAAGAGGATCAATACCAATTTTGCCTGTGGGCTAGAAGACTATTTTCAGGATGATAACATTGGTATAAAGCAGAAAATAATCTCCCATTGTGAATAACAACAAGTACATGAAAAAAAATCTTTATCCCTGGCTAAGATCCCTTCTCCATCTCAAAAAATGTTCCTATTCTGTTGATTTAGGGAAAGGAAAAATATCTCTTGACTTGACTATCCTCAATATTAGTATGAGAAATGTAATGTCTTTGATGAATGGAGCATGAAATACGCTGTGCACTGTCCTATTTAATGTTATGTTTTCCACCATCACCAAAGGCTTTAATGCCTTGATTCATTATTCAAACTACTGTTTTGATTTGGTTCTGTGTGGACTATAGTAAACAGCAGTTAAACTGCATAGAAATAGAGGGAGAGAGTTCTCACTATATTAACCAGAAATGGGGAACACACAAGAATTGTCACTACGTATAGCAGAAATTCGAAGATCAAAAGAATATTTTCCTGTAGATGACAATGAGAGGAAGGGACCTTAATTTGAACCTTTACAACAGAGTTGCTAACGGAGCTCCCGTAAGTGCTTTTGGAAATGTCTTTGCATTGACAGAAAAAGAAGTGAGAAGACTAGACTACAAAACTTTTTGTAATATGTGCTCAGGTTTAAAGAGCGTCTTATAGTTAAGTGTGAGAAGATAAATGATTAAAAAGTTGACAAACACATCAAGATACTCACCTGAAACCTTTGCGTGGGATACTCAGAAAAAGGATTATGGTTTTGAAACAAAGAAAACACCTGCACTTCCAAGGAAATGGGAATAAGTAAAAGGAAGGAACAACCTCTAATCAGGCAGCTATTGCAGATGTTTGGGAAAACCATGCAGGTTTTATTACCGAGCAGGCATGACAGACTTGACACTGATTCTCTTTAACATGGTTCTTACAAAATCTTTTCTTCCAGATTACTACTAATAGATTCTCTCACTACTAAGACAGGTAATTTCCAAAAGGATGAAAGTGGGAGAAAAAAACAAAGTACACCAAATTATTTTTTTCCCATGTTTCTTATAATTAACAAGGATACCTTCAGTTCAAAGTTTGTTACCTCTGATTATTAGCCCTTTTTGCAGACATACTCACGTGTTAGCAGTTCAATACTAAAGGCACATATGCCTAGGGTTATGGCACTCTCAGGTCATGCATCCTCAGCACAATAAGGAAAAAATTAGCTCAGCAGAGTCCATCAATTTTATTGTAACAAATAGGGCTAAATACACTGAAAGCCATACTGAAAATAAATCCCAAGGCCAATGGACTCACTTAAAGACACAACCTTGCCAGAGCTAACTTGGGAGCCACTGTGGGGAGGTTTCAGATGCTTGCTGTGCATAGCAGTTACGATGGCTGTGCTCCATGGCGAGGCTTCAGATGCACTGCTCAGGCGTGGCTGTATAAAATGTTACAGGACTCCTTTTATTCCACCAAGAATGGAGCCTGCAACTAAGATGTGTGCCACCCACCACAGAAACAAGATCTAGAGAAGTAATTAAATTTGGAATGACAATAAGCTCACTTTCCTAGTCAGTGCCTTGAAAAGAATGAGTAGCCATGTGGACTACGTAGAGCCCAAAGCAGCTGGTATAATAAATTTTACTACTCTGAAATAAGAATAATAAATTATTTCACTAGTTTATACTTCACCTTATTCCAAGGTCACTGGATTCCTTGCAGCAAAAACAAGCTATGGATTGTTATCACAATCATAAAGCAAGCTCAGCAATAAAGTACTCTGCCACATTTTACTCCACTATGGCTGTGCTTGGTACCAACCTTTGAATTGTCTTCCAGAATCATGTATGCGATGCTGTCTACACCATCCTGGGTCACCGTGCAGACAGTGAGAACTGTACAACACTTAGACACAGCTTAAAAGCCCAAAGAAGCTGAGGATCTGCTACTACAGAATAAGCAATTCTGAAGGTGAGATTTACAGAGCTATTTCAGTATCTAAACACGCAACGGTCTAAGGTAGACCGTTCTAGGTAGATAGTTGGAAGCTGGTGTAATTACTTTGAAGTGAAAATTTCTGTCTTGTCTTCAAAACCATACAAGTTCCTTCCCAGCTTATTATTCACATTTGTTTTATTTTCAGTTTCTTTTAATTTACTCTACCATATGCCAGATAAAGCATGAAAGAAGAGGTAAAGAAGCAATCATTACCAGGTTGCTTTATGACAAAGCCTAAAACAGTATCACCACGATAATATAAATTAATCATCATGGAAGTCCAGTGACACAATCCGTGACAAACTTTATTTACACTTTAATCTTAAATTATTTTTCAGCTAGAAAGAGCAGTTGAAAATACACAGTGGAAATCAATTGGCAGTAGCTGAAGCAAAGGAAATAAATGATGAAACCTAAAAATTATTTTCTGACTCTAGTTTCCATCACCTAGGCATTTTCAATAGTAGTTAGAAAGGTGCTCCCTTCAGCATTCAACTGCAACTCAACTTCTCTGTAGTGCTACAACTTGGGAGCATATTTTAGACTACATAAATCAGTACTGGCAGACAATGAAGTATACACTTTAGAACCAAACAGTAGAAATTAAAAGAGTTAATGTGTCAAGCACTGCTCTGGACTGCCTTTAGTATAGGTTCTTGCCGAGGTGGCCTCAACAAACTAACTTCTCTCCAGAAGCGTAACTCTGGGTACAACCAACTGAATCTCAAAATATCTCCAAGGAGATATTAAATGTCAGCTGAAGATGTGAGAAGTTGTCTGCTTGTGATATTCCCCTAGGATTATTCATTTCAGACAAAATCTGTAGATGTGCCCAAGGTATTCTTTATCCCTTGTTAGAGAAAAAAAAATAGCACTTAACTAGTTACATGCACACACTCTTAGCATGTTGATTTGAAACAATGCACCCTCAAATTCACATCGATTTCCCAAATCAGACCATCCAGAGGTGGATTTCTGAGATGAACAGCATTTTTTGCAAGGAAATAATACTGTCAAAATAGAAATATAAAGAGTACATGTTGCTCATCAATACCACAGATACTAATCAAATTCCAGTGCAAGGGTAATCACACATAAAAATTTGCTTGATATGAAAAAAACAATAATACAGGATAGAGTGTCTTTTTTGTGATATAAGAAAAAAAATGGAAAGATGTTAGCATTCCTGTACTTACCAGTTGATGCCATTTTTCCTGTCTATTTTTAAAAAGTATGGAAATGATGTGGAGAAAGTAGAATAAGAATAAAGTAATTGTAGATGGTAACAGAGATAAAGAAGTTTTTTCACACAATCAAATACATCCCCTGTCAATGGAAAATTATCTTTGACAGTACATTTTTTGAGTATTTTGTCATGGCTAAGTTACAAGAGTTACACACAGATTTCATTTTTTGAGAGGAAATTGGCCCTTTCTCACTGTAAGGGTATAGAAAAGAAGTTGATTGCATTCAAAGTCAAAATACTTTACATAAACTTTGTATTATCATTAATTTAGATGCTTAGTATATATCTTAGAAATACAAATCCATCTTCAGCACTCAGAACAGCATTATCTGAGGTGACATCAGTTACTCATGACTTGTAATTTTCAATATGATTAAATGTAAATGTATCCCTTTCTAGACACTAAGATTTCACATCAAGTACAGCAGAAACTGACTCCAAACTGGTTAATGGAAATGAAAGCAAGTGCTATGATCATCACGTAGTTTCTTACCACATTCATCTGATAATCATGACAGATATCATCTTTTTATATGCATCTCAAAGGTGAATTAGGAAAGTAACCATTCCAATATCTAGATCTTCACTATCATAGTTTGGACTCAAAGACATGAAGAAACTTGCTTTGAGAAAATACTACTTTGTTGAAGTCTGTCTTCTTTGATCCAAATGATCCTTATCCTGCTTAGAATTAATAAGTCTGTGAAAGGCAACTTTTATCTCTTTAATAATAATTTCCTGGTGATATACTCTTCATAATAAGGAGAAATTACACACAGCACAGCAGATGAAAGTAAAAGTCCGCAGATTAGATTTACCATCTATTACTAATGCCTTTCTGTGTGTCAGCACGCTCTTTATTGAAAAGGTTTCCATCACTTCCATTGTGCTGATAAAGTAGATTTTTTTTTAATGATAAATGGAAAACTTTTAGGGAACTATATGCAATATCATGTCTCTATCCCCTGCCGAAGAATATAAACCTCTACTTACTGTTTAAAATGACCCAATTAAAAAACCTACTGTATAAAATGACTCAACCAAGTTAACTCATTTATCTTTTTTGATGTGGATCCCAATTAGAGGATGTGAGAAGTTTTTAAAACAGTTACAAGTTGCAACATAATTGCAATAGACTTCCGATTTCCCAAAGCAATTATGCTAGGATTTAGGTTGTTCTGTATGATTTCTAAAGGGGATGGAAAGGATGATGGGTTGCAGATAAGAGAAAACCACAGGTACCTGATCCAGTTTCCAGTGAAACTCCGCAGGACGAAAGGTGTCAGCCTGATCGAAGTCTTTGCGCAACAGAAACACTAATCGGCAATTGTGCACGTACAGGGCGTAGTGGTGTCGGTTCATCTCTTAAAGGAAGAACAAATAAAACAGTGATCTGAACTGTCCTCAACACTCTTGTTTGTGTGAATGTGTTTGAAAGCAATATACATGTAAAAGACAAAAAAAAAAAACCAAGTAAAAAACTCCAAGAGAATTGACTTTTCTCAATATCACAGATCATTGTTTCTCAGGGAAGCCACATATGGTAGGCATCTTCCTGAATTACACTGTAGCAGTTTTGTTTATGGAAGCATGATGTCCAAACTAATAAATAAAATCCAAATCAATATTTAATCTAACTAGCTTCAATGAAGAATTAGAACTCATTTTCCCAATCTAAGTAATAAATATATATATATATATCAACCAACTCCTATTCATTCCTACAGATGTGTTCACAGAGATTATCCAAGAGGAGAGCCAGTACTTGAAATTCAGTTAGACATCCATCCCTTCAGTAAGTTACCAAGTCAACAGTGCTTAGAGTGGCATCATCCCAGGTTAGCCACTCTTTCTTCAGACCAAATCAATGAGGAGAGAAGGTAACACTCTGCTAACTTTGTTATGCCCTTTGTCAAACATTTGTTCAATACACAGACTCACCTGTCTTGTCAGAGTTGCAGAGAATAGTCTCTTTCTCAGCTCTTAATCCTGGACTAGGACCATGTTTCATCCACAGAGTGATGGTGAATTGATCAGTCAAATTCTTTGGGACTATTCCATCTGGGATTTTGGCTCCTTGCTTTCCATCAAATTTAAAAATCATGTCATTGTTATCCATAAGAAGCCCAGCTGTCCAGTTAGTTGTTGCACTGGGAGATGGTAACAGGTCAATGGCACCTGAGGAAGCTCCTGCAAATGATATATAATGAATAACATGATAAGAGACTAATGAAAAAGCTGTGAAGATTAATTTAATATAGGCCAGGAGTTTGAGTCACACTTTTTAGATTATTTTTACTACCCAAATAGTCCTACTAGCTTCACTGTCAAATCACATACACATTATGTAATACTGACCATAGTAAGCCAGTAAGAATTATTAAATGTATTGCATAGACTACAGAAAATATTTTAAAGTTATCTTTCTTGAAGCTTCTCATTGTTTTCTAAAATTCATTAATGACATTTCTTCAGTTATTTCAATAAATGCTAAGACTAAAACCAAATTCTCTACATCCAGCTGGGAATCTTTACATCTTCCCTCCCTGACAGCATGGAGATATATGGTATGTGGGGAAGACGTGTTGCAAAATAGAGTACAGTGGGGAAGAATGTAGGACAAGTCTCCCTATGTCCAGTGGGTTTTGACAATAACAGTATGGTTGTCTGTATGTACAGAGTATTTACCCTAAACCAGATAATATCACTTTAATGCTGGCTGTTAGAAATACATAATAATTGGAACTGCATGTGTTCTTGTCTAATGATAGATCTAAGACTTTTAAGTGGTACTCACAATTCACATTAGCCACCCCACGCCACCTAAAACTGAATAATTAGCAAAGTGGTCCCCAGCTACACAGTATTTGTTTGTTAGAATTAATTGGAAAAAAAGAACAACCCAGAAATGGAAAACACTGGTGCCAAGATCTGATAAAATAGCACAATTGTTTACAGTTCTGTGTTCTCTTGCAGGTTAACAATTGTCAGACAGCTTTAAAAACATGTAATGAGCTACCCAGAGCCTTTAATCAGCTGGCGAAAGAGAGCATTTAGTGGAAAGTGTGCTTGCCAGAGTAAAAAGGACAAACAATCTTTGTATTCTTATTGATGCTTTGTCAAGTAGGAATATCGTGAACAAACCACAACTGAATAAAAAATCCCAAACTAGTAAGACATCTCACCCTCCTCCAGCATCCAAGGAGATAAAAAAGAGATGCCAACTCTCTGCAGGAGTGTAGAATTTAGGACAAGAACGTGTGGAGTTGTATCCTGTGGATTTTTTAAAAAGTATCATAGTAATGATATGAAAATACTCATATAATTCAGTGGCTGAGTTTCTTAGACAATTCTCCAAAACTTATTACTGTAAAATGAGGTTATTTTAAAGTGATAGTAATATCAAGCCTAACACCTACACATTTAAAATTCCAGCACAAAGTGCATTTAATTTATAAATTCTAATTCAGGATATTATGCCACCCTGCATTGCTTAATACACAGACGTTATCAACATGAATACATCAAACTCAATTTGTCCAGATGGCACAATTTGTGATAAACTTTTTATTTTCTAATTAAAGCCACTAAAAAATAAAATTACTCTCACAGAACACACGTAAAATCATAATTTTCTCTAATCAATTTCCTTTTGTGTTAATTTTTATGGTAATTTTTTAACTTACAGAAGGAATAGAAATTGCTTGCACCATGGTGTAAGTGAAATTCCTTTTGAATGCTTTAAATACGCTTTTAAATGGGCACATGCTTATATTGGGTTTATTATGGGCTCAAAGAAAAAGCTTCATTCCTCACTATCCACTCTGGCCATAAAAATTTAGAAAGATCTATTTTTCCACTAGAATGAATTTATAGGAAAACTCCAAAATGGAAGTCTGTCATATTGCTTAGATATGTTGGATGAGACCCCCAAGGATCATCAAGTCCAACTCCTGCCCCTGCATAGGACAACCCGAAAATTCACAGCACGTGTCTGAGGGCGTTGTGCAATTGCTTCTTGAATACTGTTTAACTGCTTGTTAAACCTGGATTCAGCAAGGTGCTTAAGTAAACTACCTTATTTTTCCAACTTAATGTCAGGCTTGTGTAAGAGCACTTGGGTACCAAGCTCAACAAGTTCTACCTTATCTATCTTTTTATGGAGATTTATGGGTTACTCTGGAGCCTCATCCTGTTAGTGTGTATTAATCCTGCCCTGAGAACAACTATTGGATTATGTGCTTTGGAGATTTATTTGGAAGAAATCATATTGTTTCAATCTTAATAAATCCAACCAGCATCCCAAGCTGCTCAGCCATGTACATACACAGACCTGGAGCAACATGAAGAGGATGTATCTGGAGGTCACCCCAGAAGAGCCTTATCATGCTACTGGATCAGTGCTCTTCCAAAACGTAGGGGCTTATGCCCTTCTAAAATGCTTCCAGAATAATGCAGGAGCCACTGCATCAAGGACAGTTTTGGACCAAGACCCCTGAAGTAGTCCTTGCATATTCAAGTGCTCCTTTTCACAAGCAACTTAGAGAGCTGGCCCCACCTTCTCTCCCACCCTTCAGGTTCCTACTGCAAATTTGTGCCACGTTAAGCACATACTGCTGCTGCTTGCTGAACTGGATCAGGCTGTTAGCTTAGCTGGAACCAAACCACCCAAATAAAACCAAGCCCAAACTGAGCCTCCTGCAAAGCTACACAACCCAGGATACAGGAGAGAGAGCAGGATCTACCATCTTAGCTAGAGCATGGCCTTAAATCTGATACTCAGTGTTTCCTTATTTCAGTTTCCCATCTGCCACATGCAAGAATTAGGAAGCCCATTATTTTCTATTTTATCTAAATTTAGAGGGAAAGAAGAAAGCACCATAGTCACGTTTCCACCATATTCTAGGCCACTTAATTGATTTTTTTTTTCTTTTTTTAAGTGAGATTTATTCTGGATATGTTTTTGCAGTCCAACTGTATCTTTTATACATCCTTTTTATTATTGTTAGATGGCAAGGTGAAAAAATGCTTACTAAAATGCTTTGAGGCACAACACTAATAGTTCCTTGACTTTAAAATGACTGAAGTGTAATTTAATCATCTAAACTGCCCACTTGACTGCCAAAGTGAGTACAAATCATTGGGTTATTGAAAGGCAGACCTCAGCCATCAGTCATATAAAAAAATATTAATGCACTGTCCTTAGCATCTGAATTCTCTAGATTTCAAAACAGATAAGTAAAGGAATGAGCACAGGATTTATAAACTGGGCCCTTAATTATAAAGAAACTTGCATTTTATATGGCACAGATGAATGTCTGTGATTGCTCAGTTCTGCACTCTCTGCAATTGCACAATGCTTTTCTGGTAGAAAAAAAAATCAGGGTTTTCTTCCTTTTCAAATAATTTATTCAACCATCAGATAGAATAAGGTAATTTCTGGGAGAAAACTGATTTCCAGTAATAATTTAACCTGCATTCATAAGAGTTCACTCTATGTTGAGGATGGTAACAAATACTAAATACCAAAGCATAAGCTAGTCCAAATGCAATTCTGATGTAAAGTTCATTTTCATTCACAACCCTTTTATCGAAGTCCTATTACAAGTTTCTACCTTATCTATCATTCTCTATGAAAATATGGAGACCTTGGACAAAAAAAAAAATGTTCTTTCAGCAGTGACAATTTTTACCCCCATTTACGTATACTTTTTACATTCTATCTGTTTTCTCAAGTGCTTTCTATTCTGTTCCTTGATAGATGTGCTGAGTAAAAACTGGAAGTTCAGCAGTTACGTTAGTACATCTGTCCATCTGTTCAAAGCCTGCCTGCAACTACTACAATGGTGTTGGCAGACTTGCTGAAATGTTTTTGATCATTCTGCTTTTCAGCAGTTTAGGCCTACACATGGTGCAGGTGACAGGTTAAGATTGGACTAGTATTGAGGAACATCTATTTTATTCAGGAGAAAAAGAAAAAGACCTGAAATTCTCTTTTCTGCTGCTTAAGTGTCAACAGGTAAGGTGGTCAAGCCACACTTTGTGAACAGAACCCTTTTGTACAACCTTCCTCAACTAAAGAATTTTAAACCAGCAGAAGGTATGCATTTTCGGTGCTACACTTAAACGGATAATATTGTTGGTTATGGTTGCTATTAGTGTTTTATGTCAAGGTAATAATTTGGTGGTATAGATCTTGTACGTAGTGATCTCTTCTGAATGATTGTGCCAGTATTTTATGCCAGTATTTTATGAAATCAAGACTTCAATAGGTCACAAACCCTTGTTCAACCTCTCATTTGTAATGTCATTAACATGATGAAAATACATACTGTTGGCAGATGGGTTTTCTCCTGCTTTTCTAAGACCCCAGTCAGTCAGATAAAGACACAGGATTAAAATGATTGCTTCTGTAATCTCAACTAAGCAATTTTGAGGTTGAAAATGTTCAGATTTTAGTACTCCCACTCACCTTTACGTCACTTTCCCAATTTGCACAGGTAATTGGTAATCGTAACTGCAAACTACTTTTCCCTGGGATTTGGCTCTCCAGTTTTAATCATTTAGTAACGCTGAAAATTTTCATTTAACAAACTATTTCTTAAAGGTTAGTGTATTGATCTTAACATATCTGCAAGCCTGTTGTGCGGTTATCAAAGCAAATGTAATCCATACAACAGAGCGCCACAAACGAAAACCCACGCATTTAAATGGAAAAGAAAAAAAGTATATTTGCTACTATAGCTCAGACAGGAGCCAGGTAAACAGATGTTTTGGAGATGAGATTCAATGTCCCACACCATCAGGGCTTCAGATGAGGGCTCTAAGGTGACACAACTTCAGAGGAGGAAGAGAGAGAGCGGATCTCAAAAGGCAAAAGATATGTGGCTTTTGCTTTGCCAGACACAGAATCTTAAAGCCATGAAAATACAGTAGTGTCCTCAAGTATTTAATTTACTTTTCAAAATGAATTTGTATCTTTTAGGCCAAGTTTTCAAAAGGCAGGAAAAGTGAAAAAAAATCGGGAAACCTTTCTCTACCAGGATACCCATTGTCTGAAATTTGTTTCTTAAATATTTTTGCTCAAACAATTGCCCCAAATGCTCCTTTACATTTTGTTTGTTTTTACTCCGGCACAGTTCTTAGGAGAGGAACAGAGAGCTGAGTCAGGAAGACTGAAACACAAGATGGAGACTCAATTCTCATCAAATCCTACGATCTTCCTATGATGGCAAATCTATGGGATCTCACTATACTGTCATGCCAGATTAGTAGCAGAGGGAAGAAAAAGTGAGAAAGAGGTGAAATAAGGAAAGAGAGAATATAGAAGAGAAAATATAGAGAAGGGAAGGTGAACAGGAGAGAAAAAAGTTAAAGTAGGGAGAAGTTATGAAAATAGCGAAAACAAATGGCAAAAAGAATGGAGCACCAGTCAGCTATAACCACTCCTTTCATTTTCATTGCTATGATTCAAAATGAACTAGCTGAGTAAATCCACACAGTGCATGCTTACAGGTGACAAGAAATGAGTGCTTTATCTGGAAAAATTGTGTTATATTAACTGAAAGTGATATCCATACCACATAATTTCTGCAGAGATTTTTCTGAGTATGTTTCACGATCACAACCCTTTCCAATGTAATTGGTCTGTAATTCAATGGTCGTATGTATTGAGGAAACTGGTCCGTCACATGTTTCTAGATGAATGCTGGGAAACAAAGGTATGCTGCCAGAACCAGGCTTGTATTGAATCCGTTTGTTCCAGTCTAGAAAAACAAACAAACAAAGCACAAACAGAAAAAAAAAAAACAAACAAACAACAAAAAGATCCAAGAGTGATTACAAAAGGGAAGGGATTTATAAAAATCTTAAATGACATATTGTTCTGAAAGGCCACAAAGTCAGAAGTAAAAGTTTGAACTTTGCATCAAGAAATCATTGTCCTCAAAAACTGGGTTTTGCCCCTCTTTGTAAAAGAATGTCAGGTTCAATTAACTAATGACTTCTGCTAGAGTCACACGAGCACATGGTATAAACATATCCTGACAAGAAGTGCTAATTGGTGTCAGTCTGGATCTCCAGTGCTGGTGTCCCTGTGACAGACTACAAGCTTGCTCTACAGGGCTGAGGCTGTCAGCTGCACTGAATTGGGTCAGATTTCACCATTTTGTGATACAGAATAAATATCTCCAAAGATCAGGCTACATCAGTCTCATTGGACTGTGACCGAATGCTAATATAACACATCTGTAGTGCCACTTCTTGTCTTCAGTTGTCTTACTAATTTAGTGAAGTATTAATGACAGAAAGTTACAGCTGAAAGGACTACTCACACTTTCAGCCAGATCTTACGCATCTGTGGTTTTGCTCATGCAGATGTCCCACAGCCCACAACACTTACACTATCACCTGTCTTAGGCAGCCACCTGGACATGCCATACATACCACTATGCTTCTCAACTGAAGCATTTCATTTTTAAATCAAATTAATTATGATGTTTGCAACCTTCTTCAGAGAAAACTGAAGCAAGCAGCATTAATGAAAAACGTGTATTTCAGCTATCTTTATAGTTCGTATTTTCATAGAATGCTTTGGTTTGGCAGGGACCGTCAAAGATCACGTAGTCCAACCCCTCTCCCATAGCCAGGGGCATCTTTCCCTAGAAGGGGTTGCTCAAAGCCCCATCCAGTCTGACCTTGAAGACTTCCCGGGATGAGACAACCACACCTTTTCTGGACAACTGTTCCAGAATCTCCCTGTCCTTGTAGTAAAGAATTCATTCTTTAAGTCTAATTCAAATATACCCTCTTTCACTTTAAAACTGCTAATTCTTGTTCTGTCACTACAGGCCTCAGTAAAAGGTTTCTCTGTCTTTCTTATAAGCCCACTGTAAGTACTGAAATGCCACAGTGAGGTTTCCCCAGAGCCTTCTCTCCTCCAGGCTGAACACCCCCAGCTCTCCAGCCCTTTGGCCATTTCTGTGGCTTCCTCTGGACCTGCTCTAACAGGTTCATATCTTTCTCATATGTTTTAACCAACTCCAGCCAAATTACCACACAACATAAATAAGAATTCCACATTAACATAGAGATACAAATAGTTAACTACTTTGAAGTCACAAAACCATTCAACTCTGCTACCTAATGTCTACATCTATGTATCTGTAGCATTTGTCAAAAGAAATATTCTTACATACATAGCTGCAGTGTTGCTGCCTTTTTTTAGTCGTAGGTAAAAGAGTACTCCAGAAATGGAAAAATTCTAGGTCACTCAATGAAATCTTTTAAAGCAAATGGACAGAGACATTCTTTCTAAATAGCAGTGGAAGGAGAAGCAATAAATATATATATATATGAATTTAGCAGGTGGAGGAGTTTGGTCTTTCAACAGACCTCATTTTCAGAAAGCTTGAAAGAAGGTGCACTCTCCCACAATTTTAAACTGGATAAAAAATTTACAAGAAAATCTGAAGCAGACAGTTTGAAATGCAGAGCAATCATTAGTCCAGATTCCAGACAAAGGAGACAGGATGCTGGCAGTCACTGGTCTACATTTCAAAATTCTCAGGTTTTCTTCATAACTTCTAATCCCAATGGTAATCAAGTAGCATTTTGTTCCCAAGAGGAAGCTGAGACTTCATGGAGCATTCTGAAAGTATGTTTAGTATCTATTTTTACTAAAATATTTCAGACTTGCACATCACTGACTAAAGGACAACTATGACTACTTTATTGCCTGTGCACACATCAGCTGAGTTGCTGTTTTAGTAGTAATTTTCAGTTAATAATATTCAGCTACTTCTTTCCATATTTAGTTAGATTTGATCTGCAGGATTGCATAATTTGTCTGCAACTGTCGACTTAAACAGTTCCCTTAGAATTTCAAGTATCATATAAGGTACATCATTATAATAACAGATTTCTGTTCCCTATCCATTCCAGAAACCTAAGGGTAACATTTATCCAATCAAACAAGACCAGCAAATTCTTTCAGGTGCTCCAGGTAAAAATAAAATAATTTGCTGTTTCGTATACATGCTAGTAATATATGAATTATTGATCTTTATAGTCTCTTATTCACCAGTTAAAACATTATATTCCTCTACCTGGAAGGAAAAATAGAGTTTCATAAGTACCTGAAATACTTCTGACTATCTCAGCAGCTTTCAGGTTTCAGCCACATTTTCATTTCTCAGCTATATCAAATTAACTGGCACTCGTGCAAAATACTCATTAGTGTATGTGAGATGTGACCGAATTATTAACTGTAAAATATCTGCAACTGCACGGTCACCTCCAGTTACATGAAGAATGTCTTATAAAAACCACACTATATAAAATGCCAAGGAAGAATAATGTGAGACCTCTGTTTCTGCCACATGAACGTCCCTTGGATGGGAAGAGGTGTTTCATTTCACAGTATTACCCTTCAACTTGGCAAAAAATGGTAATTTGTACCTAGAGATCATAAACCCTGATCATCCTAAATCACCTGCATTTATCTCAGCTCTAAATTGTAAAACATCAACTAGACTTGTACTAGTGTATTTGTACCTTGGTCCCCTGCAGATATTTAAAAACTGTATCTCTTAAAATATATATCTGTATCTAACTCATGTCTAGGGCTCTGCAAGCAGTCAAAAGTCAGACAATCCCACCTGCACTGGTAGGTTGCACTGGATTAGATAAACTCAACCCACATGCTTCCTCCTTTGCCACAAACTGACATGCGATATCAGCACATTACAGTGGAGACTAAGAAAAGTAATCTCTGCCACCCCAGTAGCAGGGGAAGACTAATCCCACAGGAAAAGCTTGAATAAAACTAGCCCTGCTTAGCACTGCAGAAGACAGCTTTTGTTTGGATTTTTTTTATTAAACAGGCTTTTGCTTGCTACTTGTAGTACAAAGCTCTTCCAGACAATACAAGACAGCTCCAGCTGGATTAGACTTACAACATAACAACATCAGAGTGTAAACATCACAATGTCAAGTTTGTGGTTCAGGTGTCATCAATTATAAAACAGCTATGTCAACTTGGATCTCAGTCTCTGAGGTGCTCAAACTATTGCAAGATCAAAATAGATCAAACTTCAGTGGCAGTTTGAACCTTTAAAAGTAAATCCCAATGTACTAAATATTTTTTTCTTTTAACAGGAGGATAATGTAATGACTTTCCTTGATCTCTACACGTAACAGTTTTGTACATGACTCATTTTCCTTGTGATCCATGGATTATCAATATATTTTCACTAATTTCTAATGCTTGATGACGCTAAGAATGATTTAATCTGATTTTTCCCTTGAAGGGGTATGGCACATGTGCAGAGGAGGTATGACCTGATTCATGTCTCCTCCTACATGTGTGTGGCTTTGAACTTTAATCCCACCTCATGACATTAAAAATCATGACAAGGTAATTAAAATTAAAGACATTTTAACACAACTCGTACTATGCCAGTGAAATGAAAACCTTCCTTCATGCTGGAGTGAAGATGTGCATCCTGGCAGCTAAATGTGAGATAAAATTTATGTAGTGCTATTAGTGGGTCCCTGCAGCATCTCTACATAATAACGGGAACATAAAGTTCCCAGAGCAATGTAATTGGTAGATCTGTTTCCTCTACAGCATCTTCGCATCTGTCCTATCTATGGAGGCTGGATATTGGCTAAAGGCTATTCTGCTTCTTTTATTTGTTTTATACTTACATACTTCACAGCTTTGCCGAAATATTTTTATTAAATATTTTCCTCTCTATTAATTTGAAAAAATGAAACAATCTAAAATAAATAAAAATATCACTATACACAAAGCATTTCAAACAAGATCAGAAATATCTCTGTAGTTTCACCAAAAATACATGTATTTTCATGATTTATGAAACTCCTTGTATCTTAAAAGCAGCAGTCAGACAGCACTGGATGCTGACCAATGATATTTGGAAGAACAGTGCACTGTCCTCACAAAACAACAATTTTCTTTCAACACCAAGTATTTACTGGAAAATGCACATTTCCAGAATATCATACGTTGCAGTCACCTCAATAAATAACCTGCTGTACAGTTCAGCATTCTCCACAGGCAAAAGATCAATGGCCATAAGACATTTCCAAAATGTCCATGCTTGGGTACTTGCATTTCTACTTTGAGTTAAAGATACAGGGTATTTTTAGCAAAACAGAGAGAGTGTAACAGTTCCTGCATATGTTCTCTTGGGCAGCACTCTCTCTAAACAAAACAAAACCAAACCCCAAGACACACAAAGCAATCTACCTGTTCTGCTCCCCCATTTCCTGATTAACCCTCTATTTTTAAATTAACATACATATGTGTATACTATCCATATGTACCTACATATATATATAAATACATACATATGTATGCATGCATACATAAAATATGAATGTTTCTAACCAACATGGCAAAATAATATTTAAAGTTCTGTTCATTTATGTTTAAGGGAAAAATGGTTGTTTCACATCCAGCACCACTAATCATGTAACAAAACCAACCAACCAATGCCAGAGCCCTGGAACAGGCTCTGGGAGATGTGGAGTCTCCTTCTCTGGAGACATTCAAACTGCCTGGGCACATTGCTGTGCGACCTGCTCTGGGTCAACCTGCTTTAGCAGGTGGGTTGGACGGGATGGTCTCCAGAGGTCCCTTCCAACCCCCACCATTCTGTGATTCTGTGGAAACTAATAAATTTTTTTAGGTTTGACAGCTAATCTACAAGCTAGTAACATACAAATGACAGGACTCCTAAATCTCATGCCACATAAAAATTTAAGCACGTTAAATATGATAAGTGATTTGTTAAAGAAATGATAATCAGAAAGTTTGACCCAGTTAAAGCCTCTCCATAGCACAGACTAACTTCCAAAGCCCAGCTAAGGTGCCGTGGTTTGCTAAGAAATTTGAATGCAGATGTCATAAAGAAACATCCATATACACCTCTTCTTTCTATGGCATGCTGATAGTTTAAAAACCAACAAAAATAGAGACTGAAATTTGGACTACTGCAGGATAGTGGTAAAGTCTGCTGTTGCAGGAGTTAGTGCACCATAACGGAACAGCAGCTGTGCCCGAACTAGTGACACTGAATAATCCAGACGAGTTACAAAGCCCCAAGCCCTAATGGTGCCTAATTATGCAAAACAAAAATACCTAAAAAATAGGAAACAACAGCATAGGTTTAACTATTATTTGTTGTAGGTTTGTGTTTGAATGGTAGTAGGTATTTCCTGCAACAAACTGGATGTCAGAGCCCCAAGTGCACTAATAAGCCCTAATGAGCCTCCATAAGCCTCTCCTGGGGCCTCTATTCACACCCATGGGCCAGGAGCTCTATTTAAGCTCAGCCCCGGTACTTCAGTCCTGGCCTGACCTATGATGCTGTAGGAGTGCTGGTCTCTAGCTCAGCCACAGCTCTGGCTATAGGGTCCTTTTATCCAGAAGTCAACCCACAGACTGGCCTCATCACTATGGACGTGCTCAGTGACATGATCATAACTTTCATCTATGGATCAACTTCCTGGGACCTGCCTCCTCACCAAGAACATGCCTGAGGATCTCAGCTCTTGGCTGAACCTGGTCCCCACCTCTGGGTCTGTTCTGCTCATGTCAGTTGGGTGACAGGTTGGCTCTTGGTAATGAAGGCTCTGGCCAGCTCTGTTACTACACTTGACTCCTGGCTTGCCTTCCTTTTGGGAGTAGTCCTTCTCTTGGTACTCCTTGACATCACATTTAGACATGGTTAGAGACTTGTAATGTTTTCAGAAGAACAAACAAACACAAAAAGATATTGTTATGGGAAGAAGCAGGTTCCCAGTTATCCTGGAGAACAAGGGCTGTGACTACTGTTTGGATCCTGGTGTTCCAATGGAACCACCGACCATCAGCTGCATCTGAGAGGTAAGAAATTTCTCAGTGAAATGATAATTGCCCCAGTGAAGCTCATGGAGATCTTGCAATGAAAATTTAAAAAAAGGAAAGATGGTTTTGTAGTTGTAAATGCAGAAAGATGAACAAAGGAGTGAACTTCCATATAGGTATATGGAAATAAGTATCCAGTTAAATAGGTCTAAAATGAATGTTTTCTTGCATGAGTTAAGATGGAAAAGACAAGTTTTAGTATTTCAATTGTAACATAATACAGAATTGCCTAAAGAGAGGGCAATAATGGGTTACTCTGAAAAGGTAAAGTTTGTGGTACACAGGGAAGAACTAGTAAAGATCCTTGTGAGTCTGCCTTTGGATTGTTATTTGATATTTCCATTAACGGTCTTGATGCAAAGCCAGGACTGCGTTAATCACTTCTGCTAGTGACAAAATTGGAAGGCAATTCTACATTGGAAGTCGATACAGAAAGAGGATATCCCATGTACAGAACAAGATGACCTTGAGAACTGGTGGTGTAGAAATATTGCTTGGTAGTAACGATACGAAGTGCCAGCGCATGCTTGGGGATCCGGCAAGCTGGTGAGTCATCACTGAAAAATGACACCTGGAAAAAATGCTGATTCCATGAAGTCAATAACAGCATGTCCATGAGCCACCAGTCTGATATAGCCAGGCAAAAGAAAGGTAGTCCTGGAATATATAAAGAACTGTGTTTCCAGTAAGAGGCTATGGTAAAAAGAAATGCAATAACACCTTATCTGGAGTGTTCAGGAAAGATATATTTAGCTGTAATACATACACAGAATTTGCTGAGGAGAGAGCTTGTCTTAAAATTTAGATTGAATCAGGTATGACTGCATTGTCTAAATATGGCTGGTAGCCAAACAAAAGAATGTTGCTGAGACAAGAACATAAATGAGTATGAGTTTATGCAAACTTTGAGCTCAAAAATTAAAAGTACTCAGATGTTCAATTTATTTTCAAATGTCTGAAATTGGTATTTAAACAGTGGGTATTCTACCAAAATGGTGCCATTCAAATTAATAGCTGAATGTAAGCATTTTGTTATGATTACCTTATTTTAAGGATGTATGGCTAACACAGGCACAGCAGCTCCAAGACTAGGCTGGCATAAAAGCTCCTTGCTTTGCAATAAATTTCATTCTTAAAAATATGGCTAAATATCTTACAGCTAAGACAACACAAGCATTGCATTTAAAACTGCTGGGTATGTGCACAAGAAGAATAGAAAATGACTTATAGTTATTGCAGAAAATATTTGGGCCTTTAAAATTATTCCTGAAGAATAGGAATATTATTTTCATAAGCAAGGTTTCTGTACTTGACCACCCTCCTCGAAATACCCAATTGCTTTAGTAATCATATTGTTCCATGTTAAAAGCACTGACAGCTCAAAAGCAAATACAGTTTTGGTTTTCCTCTGTAATTGGATTTTATTAGAAAGCTCCTATGAATACCAGTCTAAAATCACCCAGCATCTACTGCAAATAGCATCTATGAAGTATGTTCACTCAGAAGGAATCTAAAATCACTCAGCTGCTAAAAGAGAAGGTCCTGCCCTGCTCTGAACAAAAGAAAGATTACGTTTCAGCTGATCTGACCTGTACACGGCCTCTGAATGACATTAAAGAGGTGATAAGAATGTGCCTTTTTGTGGTAGCAAAGCTCTAGGTCACCTTAGTGAGACCTACAGGCCCTAAAAGAGAAGTAGCATGCAGTATCTTTGATACATTAACTTATTAAATATTTTTATAGTCTATTAGGTAAATAAACAAAGATAAGCTTTTATTTCAAAACTGTTTTTAAGCAAACACTAAGCGGAAAGTAATTGAATTTTTAAGGATTTTTTTTTTTTTAAGATGAATTTTTAAGGAAATTCTACTTTATATTGCTCCCTCAGGTAATTAGATTAAGTGAGTACATGGGTTCATAGGACTTGAAGATAAGGTTAGGAAATCTTTCAGGCTGGATGCTGTGAAATCCTGTTTTCTAATCAGAGGCTGAAGTTTCTCTTAAACTGAAGATTAGTGAGCATTGCTTATGCAAGGGCCATATTAAATTTGGCAGGAAAAAAAAAGTCCTATTTGGTCAAGGAGACCATGTGATTTTTAATTTTTGGATTGTTGTCTTTGCTACATACTTATCTCCCCAAGAAACACATTCAACCTTCCCTGTTTGTTTTGGAAAAGGCTGAGTCCCCTGATACTTCACTGGGGTATTCAGCTGATTGGTTTAGAGGAGCTTTTGTGTTTTATGCCTTAATAACCGCTTCCTGCCTGAAATAAATTGCATTTCAGGGAACAACCTGACTTTTGGTTTAGTTGTCAAAAGTGGAGCAGACCTCTAGCAGTCTTAAAAGATATTTTAAGTTTTTGAGGACATTATTCTACCCTTCATTTTTTGAGGCTAAACTCCTATTTATTTTCTTCCCATGGAGCACCAGAGAGTTTGGTACAGGAGTAATTGTTTTCAACTTTCTGCTATCTTGCATCTTTCAGTACATTGTTTAATGTTTCCATTTGTTATCCCACTAGTGAGGACAGTAACTTCTTTGTTTTTATGAAGACTGTTCCTAAAAGTAGCAGAAATAAGAAAAAAACAATATTATGGTACCATAAATGAGCTACAGAAAACACAGTGTAGATTAAAGGTTTGTGACACTTTCTTATTTCACCTCATGTTTTTTAATGAAAATACTGTATGGATAATTAGTACTGTGTTGCCAGAAGTCTGTCTACCCTGCTTTGAATAAGGCAGAAGTAACTTTACAGAAGTCAATTAAACATTAAAACTACTGTAGTGAAAAGAACCACAGTGGACGTGAACCAACAGGAAAGAGCGCAGCATCTGCTCTGTGTCCACAGAACTGCAGCGAAGGCCAAGTCCTGGAGGAAGGGACAGAACCCCAGGGAACATGCTGAACATTACAGGGGTTTTCTGAGTATGGAAAACCACTACTTGTGTTTAAAGAAAAAAAAAAAAAAGAAATAACTTCAACTGCAAATCTACCAATTATGGTGTCAAATACTGTCACCTAGCTTTTCTTTATAGTGTTGTCTCTTTACTTACCTGGCAGTAACTGACCACTGAAAATCATGGAGATTAACACACAGCATGAAGAGAATTTCTAGAATAGCTGTAGAAGTCAGTTGACAAAACTTGCTAATGAGACTTTCCAATTAAATTAACTGATTAGGAATTAATTCAGTTAATTGATTTACATTTTTAGCTTGCTTAGGGTACTAATAACACTCTAGAGTGGTCTTCTCAGAATGGTTTGATGTCAGTTTGGGTCAAGTTTGTTTCTAAAGTATCTTCTTAATAGAGTAGAAGCTTGTTTTTTCCTGAAAACATCTGGGTGGGAATGCTTCCTGACTGTATATTAACGTCCATCTTCAGAGAGCAGGGAAGTAGCTCTGAGATTTAATGAAGACTTAAATGCTAATAGCCCAAGGGAATACTGTTTAAATGATAGCACCTTGGCTTGTTAGGTCTTACTTGCTCTGCTATACTTGTCAGTCACGTGGGGTTGGCCTCTAGAAACAGGAATCATTTTGTACACTGTTTTACATAAATCTATTCTTCCCTGTCCCACCCCTGCGCAATGGAGGTTATTTGAAAGGCATCTGCATTGAAATTTAATGCACTGAAATTTTTAACACTGAATGTGCATTAGACTACTACAATGTCTATTCACAATAGTTACTGAAAGAACTGAACAATATTACAGATTACTAAAAGCCAGTAACTTTTAAGAAATAACTGCCAATGCTATAAATAGAAATTCAAAGTATTTATTTATTCAAGCTAACACTGAAGAACAAGAAAAAAAGTCATGTTGTATTTCAGTAACTTCTATGTTATAACCAAAGGCTTAGAATATTCATATTTTCTGTCAAGCAAAACATCATTGTATCTCTCTTATTCGTCCAATCTTTTCAAATATAACATTACTTCAAAGAAGATGGAGCATAACTGCTGGCTGGCTCTTCGTGCGGAGGTCACAGAGTGACAGACACAGGGTAGAAAAACACTATAAATATCCTCCATTCCCAGTCTCCAGATTTCCTCTTTAAGTAGGTTTTGCTTATTTGATTTTTTTTTTTTTCCCCAGCAACAGTTAATTTTTATAGATATTGGCTCAAAGTGGAAAACAACATCTATATGATTATCTTCACCTTTAAAAATAAGTAAGCACAAAAAAAATAACTAAGAGAAATGTAGGCATTTCAGGAAGTATTATGTTGCAGCTCATTTTCAAATTGTAATTAATGACTTAGTATTTAAGAACTAAAGTCATATCTAACCAATTGATTAGCTAAATACCTGGTACCCTGAGTAGGCAAACACCATGCACTTGCACTTTGTGCCCTGTGACCTGCAGACACAGCAAGGAGGGGAAGCAGCCACCTGTCTGACAGAGGGAACGGTACCATTCCACAAGGATGGCAGGGAACATGCTAGAGCAGAACATAATCAGCTATTTCATATTTTTACCTTGCAAGCTGCTTTAAACTTTCCTATGTACCACATTCTCTTTCTAAAAACTGTTGCTTTATATCTGCTATTTTCTCTATTTTCTCGCCATTGCACTAAAAATAACAAGCTGGCAGTCTCTCCTATTAAATACCTAGTGTTAACCAAACCATCAGCCACATACAGCTTTGACTTGTAGAGCAGAAGAAAAGAAATTTTGCATGCATGAAATAAAGCTGAATTCCAGCTTTTCATTAAAAACTTAAATACCTTGTAAACATTTTATGTAATCTAAGATGAACAAAGCATCAAAAAAAATCCCAAACCTGACCAAAAAAACCTCCCAAAGACCTTATTTGAGGCTGTTTCTATTCATTTTATTGGCTACCTGGTATCTATAGTCAACTCACGGGACCAACAATGGCCATCTGTCTTATAATTAATGCTTGAACTATGAGATAAGTATGACAACGCTGGATGATATAAACACACCGTAAGTAAGGTATCTTTGCAAAAAATATTCAGTCAATAAAATTTCTAAATGGAAATAATGTGGAGATTAAAAAAATCAACAATTGCACCTATTTTAATACAAATTCCAAGCTAATTAATTATTTAATTTGAGATGACTCCATAAAATGGAACAGAAAAATATCTACAATGTAAAAAGACCATATTGGTTTTATAGAATAAATCTTGTGGTTTTGAACAATAGGATCAGAAAATGTGGCAACAGTTCATAGGTATTCTATAATTTTAATAAAAATGCTCTTCAAGGTAGTTGGGTGGGTGGGAAACTAGTACATCCCTGAAAAATTAAGATGTGTCCTCCAAGTGAGGACTGTGAAATAGAATCATGATATTGCACACATTTCATTACAAGGGCCTCAAGACCAGGGCTTCTCATTTTACAAATAAAACCTTTTTTCTTTCTAAATGTCAGTCTGCAAATTTGCCTTCAAGTACAAGAGCCGAACTGTTTTTTTCCTTCTCAGTCTCTTCGAAAAATTACAATTATGAACGACATGTTAGTCCTGAATGACATCTGCATAATATGGCTACATTCAGTTGGTTTGTCCCTAATCCAGCCCTCATTTTCATCTTAATTCCTTATAATTTGTGGCATATCTATATTCCTAGTACATTGCTGGCTGGGTTTTTCTCCATTTTTAGACAAAGTAGACTGTAGATCCTTACAATATTTTTAGAAAACAAATTCCTACTGAAATGTCTTGAGACAAATACAGTAATCAGGATAAAAAAATGCCTTTCACTCCCACTGCCAGTTGACCATGCTTTGACTCATGCCTGCACGCATGTGAAAGCCAATCCTGTCCCTGGAACAAGATAATCTGAGCAACTCTGGCACACATGGGAAAACTACCTTGCCACGGTGGCTTCAAAAGTTCTATTTAAAGGAGTAGTAGGAGAAAGGCAAATAATTTTTAATTTTAATGTTCTTTGTTCCAATCAGAGAAGAAACACAGCAAAAGTAAACAAGTATGGAATTATTATTCACTTTTTTAACAGGCTTGAAATGAAGTAAGCATAGGAAATAGCAACAGTTTTCTATACCACTGCAATAGGCACCCTAATTTCCTTACAGTGCTGTGGAGGGAAAATATAGAAGAAAAGAGATTTCAACAAAAAAATAAAACATATAAACTATTAAACCTTACCTTGCCAGCCTGGTTTGCACACTGGTTTGACATTAACTCGTACTAAGACATCTTCGGTTGCATGTTTTTGCCCACAGTCAAAGGCTGTGACCATTATCTCATACTGGTGCTGATTATCATAGTTCAGTTTCTCTGTGTTTCTGATGTTACCTATAGATTCAAAAGAAGATAACATTCAGAAATTACTTCTTGGCTAAGCATATACAGACTATAATATTTAGGTCCTGTTTGTGACCAGAAAGCTCTCTGAAACACATGGGACATGCACAGGTAGGACAGTTACAGAGAATGAGAGGTATTTTCTTTCAATACGACAGATAAATAGTGAAATTCTTAGGCAAATATAAGATGCTAGTGATATGATATGGGCATCTTGAAATGTAAAGTATGAGTAGGTGCAATCTCATTTTCTACATCTTCTCGTAATACAATCCTTTAACAAAGCATCCACATTCCTGAGATCTACTGCTGACCATCTCCCCAGCCCAACAGCCATGACAGGATTTGTATCTATATCGGAATTCTCTAATTTTCTGCCTGTGATCCCTGAGAAAGGAAGGCAGAAAATGCATTAAAAAGTTCTGCTGGCATTACAACAGATCAGTGCACCGCCGTTTAGTTTTTCTGTTACCTGAAAAAAGCCTACACAATATTGATACAGCTCACTTGATGATATGGGTTCTGTGCTAAGAAGACAACTAAACTAAGCCGCATGCAAAAGTCTCTTAAAACATATTGTGTCTTATACCTTTAGTCCCAATTCTTTGCACAACAAAGCATAAATTTATCCTTTGCCTTTACACAGCTGTATTTTATGACAGAGAGTTCATTATCTTCCAAGTTAGGCTTGTTGTATACAAGAGTCAATGTTATTAGTGTTACAGTTTCATAACACAATGTAATTTTTTTCACGAAAAAATTACATATCAAGTGTCAAAGTTGCCAAACATACATAGGAAGCTCTATGTTCGATATCTTTAGACACCTAACTACGAAGATCTACAAGAACTACACCAGAGCTGAATGCTGCTTCCTGGGCCAGTGCTGGGTGCCTTACACAGTTTGGTGAAGGGAAGGAGACTGTGCACTGCTACAGTATGGAGAGTTCTCTCTCCCTTTCTCCACATGTTCCCCAATGTGTAATACAGTTTTTTTAGGGTAACAAAATGCTCCCCGGATTGATCTAGATACAAGAACTAAATTTTGCCAAAAAGATAATGATCTGCCAAAAGAAAAAAGCTGGTGGAATAGCATGTTCATCTTTCTAAAGGCCTGTGTTTGTGATTTGTTTCATAGGCTGGTAGTGAAAACAAAAAATAAATACCACCTGGGACCGATATGAAATTCCACACTTATGTTACTGAAAAGCAAAAACAAACAAACAAAATCCAAAACACCTAACTTGCAAAACACACAAGAACCTAGATTTGCTTCTCACGATGGTAAAAAAAACCCCTATAAACAAAATCCTAATTAGCACAGAATTAACAGACAATCCCAGGCATCTCATACACCTATTTTAATCATCCTACAGGTAACAAAACTGGGCACAATGCCAAAGAGTTTGTACCAGAGTAAGTTTATAGCAGTTGGCACACAGAGACATTCTCAGCAACGAAATGTGTTGGAACTAAACAACATATTTCTGTCACAAGATAAAAGTGCAGCCATCTATTTTAACTCTGTCTCTAATCCCAGTGGGTTTGAGCAATTACCATTATCTAAAAAAAATGCAAATTAGACTGCAATTACTGTTGATTGTGGCAGCACTGTGCTTTTAGTGAATAAATAGATCAAAAAATATTAATTGAATTCATGACCAAGAAACTGCAAGTATTACAACCTTCTACCAATTATTCAATGCAGGCTTTAAAGTCACATTTAAATCAATGGTTTTCTCATTGCCTTTGCTGAAAAGCAGGTCCCAGGCACACGAGGACAAAGAGGTAACCAAAGATTCCTGACACTTCACATCCTTTTGATCATGCCTCTGACTGTAAGAAACCCGTGATCACTCATGAGCCAGCTGTGCTGTGTGATAGGAGCCGAAAAGGCATAAGCAATAGGAATGTCTGCTCTGTATCACGCTAATCTCAGTGTTTTATTTATCTGTGGTGTCTGTCATAAAGCTGGTATGAAATAATTGAACCACCTGTGAATCATGTAAGTATCCAACCCCATACTGGCAAGTCACATAAAGCTCTGGGAAAACTCTGGTTTCATACAGAAACACAGAAAACTTCCTTTTATGACAACAGAGGAAATCTCACAACTAGGAAAAAAAAAAAAAAATCCATTGAGAAGAAAAGCTTCTAGGGAACTGCACACAAACATCTTTTTCCAAATGCCCCTTTCCTGTAAAAAATCCTTTGTGCAATTGCTCTGGCAAAAGATTACTGTGCCAGCTGACCTCATTTATTTAAACACAAATGTACTCATCATGATTATACCTCCTATGTAGTATGCTTACCTCCCAATGTATTATTAACAAGACAGCTTTTTTCCCCAATGTCATTTACAACTTATTGATGCCAACAAGTTATTATCTTTCGATGCTCAGCTGTGCATTGTACAAGAACTGCACAAATAAAGATGAATAATTTTTGACTAGGGGAAAAGATTTTATAAAACATCCCAACATGAAAATGGCTGCTCAGAGAAAACAGCAGCTCCATGCATGTATTCAATTTCCAATTTGGCCAAAAATCAGATTTGACTTCCAAAGAGTATCCTTCTTCTACACAAAACATGGATTAAATGCTTCTGTTAGGAAAGATAAACCGGAGCATTGCTGGGGGTGCACACAGGGTGCTTGTTCTGGGGAAACAAGTTCTGTGAGAACAGGAATTTCCATTTTGAGCTTCTGCACAACTGCGCACACGTGAATATCAATAACAAGGACTCTTATCTACAAAGCGATGCCAATATGGAACTGCTGAAGTACTTGAAAAACAACTCTACTACTTTGTATTGTCTGAAGCAAGCAGAGAATAGGAGGGAGGATCTTCGACACATTCTTAATGCAGCCCAGCCACCTCTCCCAAACTCAGTGTCAAGTTCTGTGCTTCTCCCTGGTGAGAACTTGACTGGGAAAAGCAGGAAGCTGACAGACAGGGCTACCGAGGTTCAAAATTGCTGCATACAGAAAACTTAATATGGTCCATTATTTTTCCTACAATAGTACATACATTAGAAAAACAACTAAAATCTGCTCCAGGAGCACCACAAATGGGTAGATCTGTGGACCCATGCCCTGAAAGTTCTAACAATCAATAAACATATCCAGAATATTGTTAATTGTACACTTAGACTCTCCTTCAGAAAGTTCAGAAGAATGGGACAAGCTACAAATCAGTGAATCAACCCTAGTAGGTAGGGTGACATGCTGCATTAGGAAATGCCATCAGTTGGATGAGAAACTACATCTGACACAATTAAGAGAATGGACTGAGTGGCAGAAATATATTGCTTATCTGAAACTGGAGTTTTTCTTTCCACAATAAATTATGGTGGCACATTCTGACCAAATCTTACATTAAAGAGAGAGAATTTCCCAGTGTAATAGCTCCTTCATTCTCAGAGATGAGAACAGGATTACTCTCTTGAGTTAAAACTCAAGCCAAGTTACTGGTTAGTACCAATAGGTAATTTATCTATAGAAATTACTACTACCTGTCCAGAACTTACAATTACTCCTTCTCCACACTCACCGTTTCTGTCAATGGCAAAAGGAACATCAGTTGTGACAATTTCGTAATTGCAGATCTGGCTATACTGTGGAGAACAGTCCTCGTCTATAGCTTCTACCTGCAGTATGCTGTCATAGATCTTCCCTTCTGTCACGGTGGCCTTATACACGCTCTCCTTGAACACTGGCGAAAACTCATTGACATCCTTTACCTGGATATGGACCACTGCCCTAAAATAGGTAAAGACAGACATCAAAGAGAAAAATTAATTTATCATGACACAACACTAACAGTTTGTTTTCAAAACACTTGAAAACACTAACAAAACGTTATCTAGAAAACTATGTACACATCACGCTAAAATATTATTGAATTTCTATGTTTATTTTGCCCTACTTAATATCTTAATGCGGCATTAGGTAAAAACGTGCTGCCACAACTTGTAGGTAGAGGGCTTCATGGTGCTCCCTATTAAAATTGGTCTGCCTCTTAAAATGGACCCCAGCAGAAAGTCAATGTTATTATTACAGTTTAAAATGGGTTAATAAGAAAAAAAAAAAAAAGGAAGAGAGGAAGAAAATTACAGTAACCTTACATATTCACTACTTAAAAATGGTCAATTTATGAATATTCTTTAATATTAAATAAGCCGCTCACCTTCTGCTGATTATAATTATTTAATGCTTTGATTAGTTACAACATTGCATGTGTAAACCTTTGAGGGTCAAATGTAACAGGCCTTTTTAGTATATAATAAGCAAACTCCAAAGGCCTTCCTTTGAAAGAATTTGCTATCTGGTTTGATAGGCAAGGTAACAGAGGGACAGAGAAGTGAAGAGACTTTCTAGATCAATGGCAGAGCCAGAAGTAAAGGTTGGGACCCCAGGCAGCCCAGCTTAGTGCGTGGTTTACTATACAAACCGCTGTGTGAAAGTGTAACAAAGCCTGATCCCGATGGGCCAGATTTCATTTGGTCAGGATTAGACCAAAATTTTCCACAAGTGGAATGTTCTAGCTTGTTACTGACATGTGAGGGAAAAACAATAAAATTTAATAATATGAAGCAAAACCTGTTTCTGTGACTTGATGGTTATTTGATGTATAGGCTTCCTTCTAAATGTCCTGAAAAAGTTCAGCATGCATTATAGAGCTAATTAAATTTTTAATTGTAATTTGTCCTGGATAGGCAAAAGGAAGAATGATTACTATTAATCATTTATTTAAATAGCTCTCAGCAAAACGAACAATTTGTACAGCAGTTATACATCTACACAAGAATTAAATTCATCTTTAATGACAAATGGTCTGAAGCTTCGTTTCATGAATTGAAGGGGGAAAAAAGGCACTATGCCACTTAAGCTTATGCAGGAAATTGGCTCCATACTAAAAAGTACAACCTACTAACCTTCAATATCCCCTCTTTCAGAGGATTTGAATTCCTCTGAGACTTGCTGTCCAAAAGCTGAGGTCAGAAACACACCGTGCAAAGACAACACTGCTGCAGCTTATATACATAGTAAAAAACAAAAGGTGATTTTTCTTTTCTTACCATTTTAAATGAGATTAACAGAGAGAAAATCTATTTAGAATTTGTAATCACCAATTAAATGCTGGCATCCATGTCCTGGATGATCTGCTTAGTCACTGTATTTAACATGAAAGCAAGAATGGGAAAACAAACTAAAACAGAGATGCTGAGATTAATGAAAAAATACTGAGATGCATTTCTCCACTTAAACAGGGATCCTATTAAAAGTTTCAATGAAACTACTGCAGAATGGGTCAAATTGCAGGAGGCAGGAAAGAAAATATATTTTCCAAAAGGAAAAAGGAATAAAAAGTGGATGGACTATTGCAACAATGGTTCATCTTATTTGCTTTCTATGTTACCACTATATAAAAAAGTACCCTTCAATCTGATATATACTGTAGAGTAAATGTATACCAAAGCAAGAAAGAATTTATCTTCATTTTCACCCACTTGTGAGATTTCTTCCAGTTTGTTCCACCTGGTCCAGATCCACAGTCATAGGCCTGGATGATGAACGTATATTCCTTCTGCAGTTCACAGTCAATAGGACTTTTTGCTCGAAGACGACCTTCTCCAGATGTCTTGTTTAGCACAACAGCTTCAAAGGGCATTTCTTGTCCATGGATTTTAAAAGCACAGATTTCACCTGTGAGGAATAGTATAAAACAATCATAATCAGGGAGGTCTGAGTCTTATGCACTAGAGTGACACTGAAGAAGTAGCATTCATTTGTTTTACACACGCTCTTATAGAGAAGGGAAGTACAGGCTGAGGCAGCAGTTTACCATACATCCAAAAGGGCCACGGACCACGTGCTTGTACCGTGTGATGTGCTGAGCACAGCTCTGGTCACGTACTTCCCTCCTCCTCTATCACTACTAAATAGGTTCTTAAAGCCCTAGAGTCTATTCCCTAGATATGGCACTAACATCAACATTGACCTAAACTATTTTTGAGCTAAATTAAGAACACTGTATTTAGTTAAAGAAAATAGCAGAGAGAAAAATAGATAATTTCTTAGACGTGGTCTTTTCTAACTGCTGTCACTCCTTCCTTGAGCCACTTGAGCTGCCAGGTGGTAGCAGATGTTCAGATTCTTGCCGTTTATTTTCCCAACAGTAAAAAAACCCTAATGATGCAGAACATGGGCACATTCAAAATATATCTTGCTTTATTTACAAACATATGTCATCTTTGGAGCAGAAGCCGTTGAAGGAACACAGACAAGTGTCCCTTTTGGACATCTCGGTCACCCACCGACATTCACACTCTCATACATGAATGCCTTCTTGGCAGCAACTCACTCTGCCTCCAAACTGCCTCCTAATATAATAGATCTGTAGTTTCTCTCAGAGGAATACTATATAACAAAACAGATGATATACCAAGGACTAACAAAATTGATTTGGACACAAAAGACAACATAAAAAAACCCAATCTTACGAGAATAGGAGTCTGGAAGGGGGAAAAAAACCCCGTAGTTTCTGGTGATTCATTTTTTTATCCTTCATACTGATGGCAAGGATATGCACACTGAATTCATTTTTGCCACGTCAGAATCCAACTTTAAAAATGAAATATTTATGCAAAGAGCAATGTGGCTTAAATATTTTTATGACACATTAAACACATGCTCTTTTATGAGCAAGCCAGTCTTGGGACATGCATTATAGATTCAAAGCTGTATCCCACTCACATAATCCTTTTCCATTTATTTCCAATTTACAGTTGTAGCCATTTGGAAATCTCCTTGCCAATCATATCCGAGTCAACTGCCATATACTAAACTAACTGTAAATCTATGACCTCCAATTCAAGCCTGGCTCCTCACTCTCTTTTTCTAGAATATATTGTTTATTTTTAGAGAAAAAGAGTATACAGTGACTCTCTAAAAGTGTTAATAATTCCTGTTATGTGTAGGAAAGAAAAAATGTGAAGGAGGTGTGTGTGGGGAGGGTGGGGATTAGGTACACTTGGTATTAATACCAGGTCTTTAGGATATTCTCTCTACCACCACGTAAGTTTCCCTTGATTATAATGGGAGCTGAAGGTGAGCTCAGCTATATACACCGACATTTAGGCAGATGAATCCCACACTTAACAATTATAATCAAGCCTATGAATGTCTTTCCAGGATCTGCACACAGTTGTTTTAGTAATTACAAGGCACTGGGAAAATACATTAAGTATTTGGACATTGCTCCAACCGCTCCCTCAAGTGGCATGGGAGGGTGGTGTGGCTTCCCAAGACAGACGCAAGTTGTGGTCTTTTCCAGGCTCTCATTCACCCTCAATGAGCTCAAATACTTGGGCTGTGGAAGAAGGAATAGATTTTACCATGACAATCAGACTCCAAAAAGACAAATACTGCGCATATTCCTAAAAGTAGGCTCCGCAATGTTTATGAACTGTTGCATAGGAAACAAAGCATAAGATTAAGAGGGGGCTGAAGTGAAGCCGTTTGTTCAGCTTTGATTGTGGACACTGATCACTGAGTTTGTATCTCAAGTTGTCACACACACCTTTGAAAAAAATTATAATTTCCTTGCAACTTCAAAATGAAACATGAATCTAACATGATATTGTGGTTTTCAGTTTTATTTTAACTAAATATGAAAATAACAGTGTAAATATGGGCAGTCTAATGGAAAAAATACTATTTGTGTTCTATAGTAGTGGCCTCCATAGTTTCTTAACAAGAAAGTTTTCCTCAGTTGCACAATTCATCAACAAAAATAATAACTTCAGTGGTTTGTGTTTATTATTTTATTGATCCACTGTTTGACTGTAAACATTATGGAATTTGCAGACATCCAGGCCTCCTGTTCTTAAAGAACCAGAAATAGCTCAGGGCAGTTCTCTCAGTCTTAGTCTAAACATTGATCATTTTTTCCTCTCCAAATGCAGAGGCCTGATGGAAAGCAATCACAGAAGCAGCACTTGTTCTAATTAGCTCTCAGCAAATATTTTAGAAGTCTCTGTATCCTGGTTCTATGCTAGATACTCCAGCTTTATATATAACTCAATTTTGTCTTTTATATCTCCATTTGCCAAAGATAAAATAATGACAGCTGCATGGATATGGGGAGATATTTGTAAACACACTGCAAAAAAAACCACCTAGACTTCCAGATTCTGGCTATAGAAAGCTACTTATATGAAAACAACTGTGTATGTTTTTAAAAACTAGGTAAGATTTTTTTCAGAAGAAGGATTCTACCACTGTTTCCAAATAAATGATTTAACACTGTTGAAAAATGAAAATACAGAGGAATCATAATGATTCTAAACAGGTACCTTAACGGCTATATTGGAAACGAAAACAGTTGTAAGAGCTGTAACACAGCAGAAAATTAAATAAGGTTCAACATTATACTGCGACACACACATATGTACAGATACATAGAGCTACTAATAATAGGCATTACCAATACTGTCTTTAAAATATGCTATTTTACATTATTACATGGAGCTACAGCGATTTATTTAAACCCAGCCAAGCTAACCCCAGACCCACCTACCTGATACAAACAGGAATTGTGCCAAGCTTATGTTATTTGCTGGGTTCTTAGATACATATTGTCATGCAACTCATTTGAGGAACAGGAGATGGGGACTCTCTCTTATTCAGCCTCACAATTTAAGTTGCAGAGCAAACACATTCAGGACATTGGCACCACCCATTTCCCTTCTCCATTGTAAGGGTAAAATAAATAAAGGGCAAAACAAAAATATTGTTTTCCTCTCAACAGACACCACAGCAAAATATCAAGCTTTGTTCTTAATTTCATTTGAATGGATTTGAACAGGTGCATATGGGATGATTCAGGGATCATAAAAATTGGGGTGGCAGTGAGCCAATAAAATAGGGATAAGTTGGTGATACCACATAAAGGTAGAAGCACACCTATGAAATCCTATAGCAATTGCACCCAGGGTAGAGGCAAAATATCTCTTCTCCCAGGGCAGGATGTATATTCTGAGGGTTTCCAGTTGCTTCCTGTCAAATCTTCTGATTGCAGGGTTTAACTTCACTAAGAGTTGCATAATTTTAATCCATATTTTAATTAAATTCTGGACATGATGTTTTTTCTTCTAATCATTCAGGCTAGCACTAGCCATTAGCACATATTAATTTTGAAGCCTGCATTATTTTAAGTTGCGAGCTCTGGTAGAGATCCATAGGTTACTACTGCAGGCATAATAATCATATAATTTCCTCTGTAAAAATTATAATAGCCTGAAAAAAAGCTATTGACAGTTTATTGTTTCTGAAATATAACCAGACAATCTTCCCACTGTTTAAACATTCCTAAAGACAATGTTTCATATTATGCAACATTTACATGCATGATTTAGTGATTATAAACCTTAATCAACCAAATTTTATTGCAAATTACTGCTTTTTATATAAAAAATAAAACTCATGCTCCTTTCAGTAGAAAAAAAAATCCCCAATGTTACTCCTTTAACAACTACACAGAATTATTCATTTGAAGTCAATTTCAGAAGTTATTAAAAAAAATTGCATGCTTATTTTGTCTTTCACAGCTACCTCTGTGTTTTCTTCAGCTTTCATTAGACCAAGAATACAGAAGACTTCAAATGAAAAGCTGGGATCTCTGACATTTAGTTATTTTCATCAATAGTTAATAAAAGGCAATGGTTGCATGTCAATCAGCAATCACTAAGAGGTTTCATTTGGTTGTATGAAATTCAAGAAGGCTCAGTGCTGGGTCCCGCACTTAAGTCTCAACAGCCCCATGCAGCACTACAGGCTGGGGAAAGGGCAGCTGGAAAGCTGCCTGGGGGAAAATAGGTGTTGATTGACAGCGGCTGAACGTGAGCCAGCAGTGTGCGCAGGCGGCCAAAAGGACCAACAGCATCCTGGCTTGTATCAGAAAGAGTGTGGCCAGCAGGACCAGGGCAGTGACCATCTCCCTGTACTCAGCACTGGTGAGGCTCCACCTCAAGTCCTGGGTTCAGTTTTGGGCCCCTCACAACAATAAAGACATTGAGGTGCTGGAGCGAGTTCAGAGAAGGGCAGCAAAGCCGGTGAGTGGCCTGGAGCACAAGTCTGACGGGGAGCGGCTGAGGGACCTGGGGCTGTTTAGCCTGGAGAAAAGGAGGCTGAGGGGAGACCTTATTGTTGTCTACAACTACGTGAAAGGAGGTTGTAGTAGAGTGGTAGTCGGTCTCCCAGGTAACAAGTGGAAACAGCCTGGGGTTGTATCGGGGGGATATTAGAAAATTTTTTTTCCTGGAAAGGGTTGTCAGGCATTGGAAAAGGCTGCCCAGGGAAGTGGTTGAGTCACTTAGGTATTTGAAAGATGCGTAGCTGTCACACTTAGGGACACGGTTTAGTGGTGGGCTTAGTAGTGCCAGGTTACTGGTTAGACTCAAGATCTTAACAGTCTGGAATCCTGCAATGCAGAGCTGCCGACATTTGGAGTTTCTCAGTACCACTGGGGAGGTTTAATTCTTTGACAAGTTTTCTGTCATAAGCTGTAGCTACTATTTAAATAACTGCAAAACATAGAAGATTATGTTTTGAGGGAGGAAAGGGTAGTTGTTTGGGAAAATAATAATAATAGTAAAAAAGAGAGATGTAAAATATCTTTAAGGATAGAAAAAAAATTAAGGCAGTAACTACGGTATATGCTTTTCCAGCTCATTGAAGTCAATGCTATTAAACTCATACTAAAATCCAGGAAGTGATACTGAAATCATAAACAGAGGGAGGTGTTCATATCTTAATAAAACACAAAAATTATTATTTCCTCATATCTAATTTCATAGGCAACAAGCTCTGCAAAACAAGAGCATAAATCCACCACTACCCTTCCCATTCAATTCCTATGGATTCGAAATTGGAAAGTGGAGGAAACTGCACTTGCACTTCAAGTGATTCATTGTTGCCATAAGCTCACACCAAATGAACCAGACTTCATTTTTCTGCTGAAGCGGGGACCAATTGTTCAGGATAAAAAGATAGCTCTGTGGGTAGCACATAAGCAGCAGTCATATCTGGGTTTCTTCCTGGCTGCACGATAAGTTTCCCAGGGAAATCACTTAGGTCATTAATGCACTCAGCAACAAACTACCTGAAAAACCTACTCTACAATTTTGTTTAAATAAAATTGCTTAAAAAATGTAATTTTTATAGACAAGCTCCAATTATAGTGAGATATATGACCACATTGCTCTTTTGGAAAACAGACCACCGCTGCTTAGATGCTTAACGTGTCACACTGTGCACTTGGATCTACACAAGAGATCCTTGCACTTCAGCTCAAATGATGGAGAATTGATATACGCTTATTTGAAGGCTGCAATAAACTTTGAGATGGATCACAAAAATATGTAACAATGAGAAAAAGGTTTGCACACATAAAGATGTGGTTAATTAACTAACAATTATACAGTTCTCTGTATTATATCCTCTATTCTAAAAGCATAGAAATATAAAATATTGTCATTCATTTCTCCGAAACACATATACACATTCTATTGTAAATAACCTCAAACATTTCTTTATCTTTTCACCTTTCTGAAATTGGCAAGATTCAAGAGAGAAAGCAAGCAACAAGGTTTGATTTTAAGTACAGTACAAAACCATATACTATTATAATCAATACATAGAGGTCGACGTGTACCTACAACAGTGGAAGGCTTTTGTTAACCTAATTTTTTATGTTTGCGAGCATCCTGTGGATTCAGCAGTGCATCTGAGTTTCACACACACATACCCTCAACACAGAGAAACAGCTGTCCAATCTGGTTAGAATGCTGTAAGGCGTAGCACAGCCTCTTTAACTGTTACGTGATCATTACTGAGAAATATTTGCCTTGCCATTTTTTTAGAATACCACATTATTATCAACTATTTGAAAAATAATCCTGCAGCTGTGCAGTTAAACCTGCAAAAAAAAAAACGTATATGAATAAAAGGAACTTTATCCCTCAGGAGCTAAGTGGAGCACAATTACTGAGTTCCCAGTTGGGTCATTTTCTGATCTGTTTTCACATGTGTTATGTACGGATCACCATCTTCACACACACTACCTGCATTATTTGATTAGTGTTTCACTTGAGGTTGCAACATTTGCAATCAGTGACTGCAGGTTTCCTGCTACTGCAGCAGATGAAGCATCACTTTGCTTCAGCCAGCCATCTTGCAATGAACACAGAAGCCCAGATGCTAATTCCATATCTGTGTTTGAAAGATGGATCATGAAGCTCTTTCACCTCTAGGTTAGTGAGGTCTAGACTGAGAGAAACAGGAGATAACTTGCCTAGTGAGGCATTGACCCATTTTACTGTGTAGATCTTTTGAAAAAAGTGAACCTATTTTATAAGAGAGACCTAGAGGTTTCTCTGCATGTAAGATTACAAAGGTTATTGCAATGCTTGCAATGATTTCTAGCCACTAAGTACTGCTGAGCTGTTAAAGGACAAATGCTAATAAAATACATAAAAGTAGCTAATGACATATAACGTGACTAGAATTTCAAATTAAATAAAGACCTAGGATTAGGAATGTTGGCTAGCAAATATGTACAGCTTACAGAATGCCAACAGGCTGGTAGGCAAACCTAACACAAACATTTTCTGCAGCAGGACAGATGCATCAACTTGACCTGCTAGGTTTGTCTCTCTTTTGCGATATACAGAGCAGCACCATGTCATAATCAGTTTAGAAAATCAGCAGCTGTTTAATCTACTGAGAACTCAGCAGACTGACAGAAAAACTTACTTTTTAATTAAAACACTTCCCCTGGGGCCCTATATCAAGGCAGACAATTTCTGAGATAAAGAAGCTTGGAAAATGTTGCATTTATTAAAATTATTCCCCTGAATAATTTAAAATGTATTGTTTTGGGGTATAGTTGCTAATTCAAAGCACACAGTGGATGATCAATTCATTTTTCTGTTTCCTTTTACTCAAAGGCATCAGTCAGCTTTAACTTGAGGTTTTGTATCAGGAACTTTGGCAAGGACATGCTATAAGCAGTGGACTTGACCATACAAATCAAAGGAGAGGCAAGTACTAGGAGCTCGGGCTGTTTTGCAAAAACAACCACCATAACATAATCCCAAATATGTAGAACAGACCAAAAATTACTATTGGGCTCTACAGAAAAGTGATCGCCTACAGGTTAACGGTAGTCCCGTGTCCTCCTTCCAGCATGCCAATATTCTGCGATAGCCATTCACCCTCTTTTTTCTCAGGTATGGAATCTGAAAGGTGAGGTTGATGATTAATAGAATGCCATTAAAAAGCATTACAGAATCACTTGAGAGCAATGGGTGGTCATTTGAGGCTACGTCTGTAGACAGTTGGATGCCAGCAGCTCTAAGCCAGAAACCCAGCACTCACATTAGCACAGGGCTGGACCTGAATGAACAGGTGCTGACTCCTGGCTGTGTCATGGCTGGAAAGTCTGCAGTGAGAGCACCCTGGATGTGCACAGTAGGCATAAGAAGGGACTGCAAGATCCACCTGTAATTTTTTTATATATATATATATATTTTAATGAAGTGAGGACAAAGAACATCATTTTTTAATGAGAATTTTCTCCAAAGCATGTATGCAGACATGTCAGGTTTGCAAAAATAAGCATTAGAGAGGTGCAATGTGAAATACTTTTGGATAACCATGAATTTTCAAGGCATTGGCAGCCTACGAAGTGAGATAAAAGGGAAATTATGCAGTTTGCATCTTTTCACTGGCTCCTAGACTCTTGTCAGAGATGCATTATGTATCTCCAGACTGTTTCACCTTATGCCCACAAAAACACACGTGGCAGAGAACACAGTGAGTTAAAGGTTAGGAAAGGGGTAAAGTGCTTGCACATCCCCAAGTTTTCACTCAAATATTTACTCTGCTACGGCTTCTTCTTATGGAGCAGATTAAGTAAAAACCTTAGGAACATTAATTTAATCTTGGCATAGAGCCTGGGCACAAGGGTTTAATCTGTGCATCCTGCAGATGTGCAGTAAAGTAGAGCACTGAGTTTAATTGTTACAAGAGTACCATATGGTTCCTCCTCATCACAGCTTCCCCCCCCCCATTTGTTTTGACTTCCACTTGTCTGTCTTTAATCTGAAATATTCAGCTCCAAGTATAAAGACATCCTTTGGATTGGATCTGTAGACATGATGAGTTTCTTTGGGCACAAATGCTTCTACTACAAAGCATCCATCACGAATGAAAAATCACCATCAAAATTATAACATCTAGCCTTTTACCAGAATGGAAATCACATAGCGAAGATAGATTCATCAAAGAAAAGGTAAATGCAGATCTCTCTCTACAAGATCATTTGCATTCTAACTTGTGTGGACACTTAGAATTGCTATCACTATTTCTAAAAAAATACATTCAGCTTATCTTACTCCTCTAAGCCTTACAGCCTCCTCCTTTTTTTTTTTTTTTCTGTACAGTTTATTTCCTACCATGCCTTTATAAAGACAAGCATCAGTGCCATTTTATTCTGTGCTGTTCTTAAGCATATGGCTGCTCCCCCCACCATCACAAATAAGTCATCAAATAGCTCCAGCCACTTACCGTAGTTCGAGCAGTAAACAATTGCATTTTATGCAGAAAAGGTTTGTAGTGAATTGTCAAGCACGCAGATCATGAGAAAGCCTATTTTTTTTAGGCACAGAAATCTGAGAGAGACTCCCCACCACAGCTTAGTGTAGGATTGCCTTAGCCTACTCGTGCTGAATATTTTACACATTAGAGGTGTGAGAACCTCAGCTGTGTGAGCTGACCACACCTCACTGTTTCTGGAGCTGCCCTTGAACAACTGTGACTGGATATTTTGTTCCTTATTTCCAGCTTTTGACTGTGCTAATAACAACACAGACAAATACTTACGTAGTACAAAATCTCAGATTTTTCTGAGACAATAGCTTACACCTACTCAGAATTTAGTAAGATACTTGCTTTTTAACACAGGAATGTCAGCTAAAACAAGTCCTGCTATATTCAGGGATTCAGATGGGACTCCAGCCACCAAACCAATTTCAGAAGCACAGACCCTTGACATAGTATTTATAATGGCAGGCAGTGCTGTGCACCAGTAAATCTCGGGCTGATTGCAAACATTACTCTTTCACGTAATGGTGTGATTAGTAGTAGTATAAAGTAACTTTTCTGATATAGAAAATCGGATTAATTTTTTTATACTCTCACCAATATGAAAACAACTACACTGGATATAAAAACCACATCTGCATTGAACCTAAAGATACAGAACAACCATTAAGAACTCTTTAGTAAAAATAGGGGCTCTGTATCTTTTAAGATTTTTACAATGGGATATTTTATGCATATTATTTATTCAGTTATGCAAGGAGGTTTGTTTTTTAAACAGTAAATTCAAAGCCACAATGAGCTCAACATGCTGGGGTTTGTGCTTCTTTATCATCTAACATACTGAAAAACCCTACTTATTGGCTGTATTTCTTCAATGTTATCCTGGTTGCTGCTCTCATCTTTTTGCTTGAGCAGGAGCTATACAGAGGACATAAATCTTATTGTTCAGCAGCTTTGAAGATGATGTTAGCTTTTTTCCCAATGTGGAATTAAAAACTATTTGAAACTTTCCATGAAACTGAGCTGCATCAAAATAGCTGTTTTCAGAGAAAGGTCAGGTTTTCAATTCAGTTCTCTCAAAAACCCCATCAGCGCTGCAGAAATGGCAGAACTATCAAAACACCCACAAAATACTTCTAGTTCAGAAAAACTGTATTTTTGATAAATCATATTTTTACCAGCTCCATTATAAATATTTAATGACTTTGCTCTTTCTCTTTGATTTCTGCTCCCTCTCTGCTCCCATTTCTGGCTATGTTAGTCTGAGAGCTGTTCCTGACATCACACCCAGCTGCATTTTGTGCCTTTCTTTTTTTAACCTATTAGAAAAAAATACTTTAAGAGACTGGGAGTGATGGCCCTTCTGAAAACCTGTAGCACCTGTCATAGATTATAACAGATCTGGGATTTCATCCTTGGATTTAATTACTACTTTCTAAGAATTTGGACTTTCTAGAAACTTGCAATGAGCAGATTATTTCTTGCCTTCATAACACACGTGATCTTGTAAACATTTCAGTATCTGGGGATATAACAGGGGCCATTCCATCATCTTCTGCCCCAAATCAGCATCTGAACAAGCCATTAAACTATCATGAACAGTCCTGAGGCCTGTGCATACTGGAATGATGGAAACTGGATGGAACTCAATTGAAAGATTCTAATTGATTTCAACAGAGATCAAACCACACTGTGTATGCATATTTTGGTTTCTTCTTTACATTAAAATATTCCTGGATTTATTATATTTTCCTTTAAATTACTTAAAATCTTTGTTTCTTTATTCAAATCTTGGATCTCTGGGAGTTAAGAGTTTTGTGGGAGGTATTTTTTGAGTCTTTGCAGACCCAACCCTTTAAATGTTTTATAATGTGAACTACCAAGATGTTTCTGTATCTGGCTTTTGAGCAAACGAGAGACCACATTAAAAAACAAACAAACACCCTACCTGAAAAATAGAGTTGAAGTAAAAAGTACAACCTGGGTCTTAATGATTGGGTACAAAATTTACATTGATTGCAATGGCAAAAGGCAGTCCCTTGCTGAGTCTTGGTAAAATACATAATTGCTAAAGACTAAATTATCCTTGGTTAACTGAAGCACAATAAAATTAAACCGTGTAGTACAGAAATGAACACAGATCACTCAGTTACCAGATGCTGTTATGCTGTTAAGCATAATATCGCAGATCTTGCTGAGAGAACAGTTTATTTTTCTACTTATTCTGTATTCCACCCCACTTCCATTCTACAAAGTGAAGACCAAAACTTATTTTTTATGCTTTAGGAGCTATGACTGAACTTTCATTGCAATTTAATGTTTAATTTGAAATTAATGGGATGAAGGATGCAACTATTAAAACCCAACATGTGCAATACAAAGCAATAAAAATGTAACACCATGAAAATTGCACAATAATAAATCATTTCAGCAATTTAGAAAGTACAAATAAATATCTATATAGCTTCTATTTAACTGCTACTCAGCAATGTAAAGAACAAATTATATTTGCAGTTTCTGAAGTAAATTATAATATTAATTTGAAAATATCTGGTAGGAAACACAAACAAAGTATTTTATCAAGATGTAAAGTTAATTTAAACCCATTCTGTGGTTAACACAAGACACTATTTAGTTGTATTTGCATTTACACCATCACAACTGGACAATCAGAGCCTGTGATGGCTGTGGCCGTCCTGCTTTGGGAATGCTTGGCTCCAGCTCTGGGAAGCAAGCCCTGCGTCGGCACAGCTTTTAGAACAAATATTTACAGACTTGAGTTTCTGGGTGACAAATGGTTTTCTGGAAGGAGGACTTGACTACCTGCTTGCCAGGGCATTTGCTGAAAACCGCTTCTCTGTTAGCCCCGTCATAGAAACGCCTATATGTTTTGGAACATTCTGATTTCATTTAAAAACTGGTATTTCCTCGCCATGAATATAGTGCAAAGTTGCCTTCTATAAATGACCAATAATGATGGTGTTATCTGTACTGGTTTGTTTTCTTTAGTTGAAAGTCATACCTGCTTGCTCTCAAGACACAAATAACTGTTTACAGTTTCTTCTCCTATTAGCCCTGCAGCACGTAACTAAAACGGAGTGAACTGGATCATGCTGCTTCTTGCACATAATTAACAGACTTGTTTACTAAAAGCCTCATTTCCTGATATATTGAGTAAATGCTGATCCTCTCGACTTCACTGGAAACTGCAGGTGGTTACAAAGCCTAAAGACCAGCCCATCTGTCTTAATCGTATTTGAGAAAAACAACATGATTGTACCAGTATTTTTAAAGGCACAGTTTGGAGACAGAGCGATCGAACAGTTGTCAGTGAGAGCCTAGGGAATTTTTAGATAAAACATTTTGTTTCTGTAAGTCTGGGCTCAGCTTAGAGATGTAACAGTTAGAAAAAGCATATGATTTGTTTGCAGACGGAATATGTAGGAAAATAATCAAACACAAAGAGATGAAAACAATGCACTCTAAGACATCAGTTACTCTTCCCTTAGCACACAGTTCTGTTTGCAACTTCTACATTTTTTGCAAAATATGCACTTAAACCAGTTTCTCACAGGTTAAACTGCTCTTCCTGTGGGAAATCTGCCCCTGTTCTCATCCGCCCAGTGACCTCTCTCCCTCAGGAGCCTTTACAAGGTCCTTTTCTACCCCCATAACAGACAGGGGATGAGGGTAAAAAACCCATTACAACAGCATCTGATACCCCACAGCAAAGGAAAACGATACGTAGAAATTAAATAATACAGGGAAGCAGCTGTGCTTCTGCCAAGGCTTTTGTCTGTAGAACAGAGTTGCACACCATTAGGTGGTGGGGGCCACCTCCATGAAGACTGGCAAACACCTGGGAACTACCTGGATTTGGTACTGAAAACTGCCCACTCACATACCCACTTGCTCTGGGCACGGCACTGGAAGGAACGCAGAGAAACGTGGTGCTCTAAAGGAAGTAAATCTCACCTAAGTTCTTCAAATAGTCCAAAATGCATTAACATCAGTTCTGTTGTTAAATGAAAAACAGGCAGCCTCAACTGGCAAAAAACCCCAGCGACAACCCTTGTCATCCTCTCAGTGTTGTTACATAATTAGCACATTATAACTGTCAAAATTACTTATCCAGATACTATGATAGCTCACTTATCAGATTATAACTACTTAAACAGCCATAATTGTACAGAGATATGCAGCCAAATAACCCTTGAAGAATTTTGAATATTATAGGTCTGACAAATGAGATGATAATGAAAGGAAAGTAATTAAAGCACTTATTTTTGATAAGTTGTGATTTTCAAATTATCAAGTATGTCAACTTTTACATCTACAAAACCATGATCTGTCAATGGAGTAAAAATGCTTCCCAGCTGTGATACTGGTACAAGTCTGGGTAATGATATCTGAAAGCAATCGTTTGGTACATTTCAGGTGGTGTAGCAGCTCCCTCTCCTTCAGAATTCTGGGCATTCTCAGAAGAGCACGGCCATGTATATGTGCGTACTACAGAGAACAGGTGGAAAAATACTAGCTACTAAAAACCAAACATATAAAAAAATCCTAGCTCAAAAGCAGATGAACCCTTGGTATCTGCTCATCAATATCAGGTAAGTCAGTGCCACTGAGAAATAACTAAAACTTTGATTAAATTTGTACCAGGCCTAGTTGGTCTTTTGAAATGGTTTCTTATGGTTCACTTTCCAGCACGGACCAAATGTGTAAACGTGCAGGCATTCACACACAATCTGCTTACGGGATACACACGATTGCCCTCTGCTCTAGTCCATCATTTCAGGGATTCCCTCCCTGCCTTCTTTTTTTGCACAGGGGTGGGTGTGACAGGGGCAGCAGATGGTGAGGGGGCAAGAAAAATAACATATTTTATTAAAACCATAATGTGTTGTTTCTGATTCTCAGTTTTACATTCCGGGTACAGGACAATCTGGTAACAGAACGGATAATGACTTTTTCTGGTTTTAACGAAGAACTATGTCTCTCACTCATATATCAGTTTACTCACAGCATTGCTCCACTGACTTCAGAAAGCTATTCTCTATTTTTACAGCTGTAAGGGAATGAAACACACACAATAATCCCAACAAACAATAAGACAAATGAGGCATTTGAGTGGGAATTTCAGAGTATTAATGCCTTTTTTTTTTTTAACATGAGCAACATTCAAACATTTATTGTTTTAATAGTGCATATACACTCTATGTGTGAAGAACTGTGCGAGAATCTTGCTGTGTAAATTCACTGGAAAACTCAAAAGGATAATTTAAGAGTTGTCACTAGTACTTTGGCATTTAAGTAAAAAATACATTAATACAAGAACACTCAAAAAAGGTTCTCCTTCCCCTCTACTCTGCCCTGGTGAGACCGCATCTGGAATATTGTGTCCAGTTCTGGGCCCCTCAGTTCCAGAAGGACAGAGAGCTGCTGGAGAGAGTCTAGTGCAGGGCAACAAAGATGATTAAGGGAGTGGAGCATCTCCCATGTGAGGAAAGGCTGAGGGAGCTGGGTCTCTCTAGTTTGGAGAAAAGAAGACTGAGGGGTGACCTCATTAATGTTTATAAATATATAAGGGGGGAGTGTCA